>BLBF01000022.1:51423718-51519977 GCA_015471245.1 Laticauda colubrina | reverse complement strand
AGCACCAGCACCAGCACCAGCACCAGCACCAGCACCAGCACCAGCACTAGCACCAGCAGCTTCAGAGACAGTGCCAGAAGGTGGGATTCTGGTTCTGGCCTTCTTGCCAGGGCCGGAACGAGTAGGCATGGGCTTCCTCTTCTTGCCTGACTGATGAACCATGGTGTTCCTGCTAGATGTATTGGCAGCACGTCTTTCCCCTGTATGCTGACTGCATGCGTGCTGCATCCTTTTATATCCACGGAGCTGATGCAATTCATACTCCCCGCATGCGCAGTGAACGCTTTGCATCCGATATACATCCGTGCGGAATCCCCTTTGTTTCCTATAGGCATCTGTGATGCATCCGCGTCATCTACTATGCATCCGCCCCTTCTGCTATGCGTCCACTTCACAATTCTCCCCCAGAACCCCTTTGGATGTGTCATCCGCTTCCATCTGCTTTTATCCGCTAGGCTTCCTATGAACATCTGTTTAACATCCCCACTACATACTACCCATGTCCGTTCTTTTCCATTCTTTTCTGTTCTGTTTATGCAAATTTGGGGCACTTTTTGGAGTGGATAACAACGGATGGAGCCACCCCTGAAATTTTGCTCGTCTGTTGTGTCCTTTTTGCATACGTTTTGCATCTGTTGGCCAGGGGGACCTAGCCTTAACTAGCAGTTTCCCTTTATGAATTTTGGGAAATTATAGGATCTCACTGAAACTACTAAAAACAACATCTATACAGGTAGTCCTAAACATCTAAAAAGGTAGTCCTCAACTTAAGACCACAATTGAGCCCAAACTTTACGTTAAGTAAGTTTTGCTCCATTTTATGACATTTCTTGCCACGGTTGTTGAATGAATCAATGCAGTTAATTACCTGGTTGTTAAGTTAATGTGGCTTTCCCATTGACTTTGTTTATCAGAAGGTTGCAAAAAGTGACCTTGGGACACAGCAACAGTGATAAGTATGAACCAGTTGTCAAGCATTTGAATTTTGATCACATGACCATGGGGATGCTGCAAAGGCTGTAATTGTGAAAAAAATGGTCATAAGTCATTTTTTTCAGTGCTGTTGTAACTTTGAATGGTCACTAAATGAATTGTTGTAAGTTGAGGGCTACCTGTATGGAATCTGATTTGGCAGGCCATATGAATGAATGAGACATGGGTATGTGTGGGTATGTGTGGCCATTATGAGAAACATTACAGTGGGTTATAAAGTTGGATTGGCCTTCCATGTTAAGATTCATCTGCTATACATGACAATATGGATAGGAAAAATAAAATGATTTCACTCTGACATTTACAGAGTCAAACTATTGGTTTTTTAGATCATTGGACCTTCATCAAATCCCTTCATTTTATTTTGAAATGAAAATGCCAGATACTCTATAATTGAGCTAAGATTGATTCCAAGCCTCTTGATTCCTTTGATCCAGAAAAAGAGCAATTTGCTTCATCATTGCTTCTGAAGCCTTTCCTGGCATCATTTTCTTCTGTCAGTCAATATTTTCCTCCATTGTTATTCCCGAGGACTTCTCCCAAACTCCCTTAGAATCTCCTCTTTTGCTCCTTATCTTGCTGGGAGTGCATATAAATCATACAGGCCACCTGAAATCCAGCTGGAGTTTTTGACCCTGGCCAGGTGTGAGGACTGATTTTTGGTAATTATGGGAAGACAAGGTAGCAGAACAAGAAATGGATGTGCTGTTTCTAGGCAACAGCCCTAGGAGAAGGACATGGTATGGAAGTAGAGCACAAGTTTTGCATGCAAAATAATCAGTCCCTGAAATCTTCAGTTGAATGGAGCAGATACAACCTATTTGTTGTAAAGGTATGTGGATCAGGCATTTTGAATTATTATATTAAATACCTTCATGGATATGTCCATATGATCACCAAAAGTCAGGCTTGATTGTTACAAGGCTGAAATCACCCGATTCAGGGGAAAAGTTACTATTCTATTCCTTGCATACCTAAAAGCCTGTATGTGTGTATGTATGTATGTATGTATGTATGTATGTATGTATGTATGTAAGTGTATGTAACTGTATGTAAGTATGAATGTATGAAAACCTCTTTCCCATCCCTAATACATTATCATGGATATTATTAACATGGAACAATACCACCAAATCCTCATCACCAAGTGGAAAAGGGGAAAGCTATCCTTCAACAAATCTGTTTTTTAAGCTTAGTTATTTTTGTGCTGGTCAGAAGGAAAGGTCAGAGTCCTTTACAGTGGAGTTAAAATGCTACTCACGATTCTTCCAATTGGCAGAAAATTGTGCGGATAAGAACTGTGCCTTCCACATTGCCATACCTCTCTTCTGCCACTGTTACAAGCCAAGTGAATCATGCTGACCTTTTTGCTGTGGTTCAAGTTAAGGCCAATTTGATGATCAAGCTTTATTTCCCTCCCATCACTCTTTACCCATGGGCAGAAAAACAATTACTAACCCTCTTCCCAACATGGGATGAGACTATTTGAGAAGGCTATTGTGAGTTTAACCTCTTGCCAAGTTGCCAATTATTAAAGTCACTCGCAGCTGGCAAATCCAAGTAGTGAGAAAATTCAGAACAGCGTTGTTAATACTCATTGCAGTAAAAAACTTTTTTTTAAACTCTAAAAGTTCCCAGCAGCTTTATAGAGAACTAGTTCGATACCCGTGCTTTGCTACAAAACTATGTAGTCGGACTTAGTTTTTGGGGAGGGAAATAAGGTGGAGGGGAATTCTGCCTTTGCCTACCAGCATCCATTGGTATTCATTTGGATAGTGTCCTGTCAGTGTGTGAGAGAGTTGAGGGCTGTTTGGAAACTGAAACAGTATTTGCTGTGTGAGCAAGGAGACAGCAAGGAGCCTGGGTGTGGCTTAGCTGAACTGTTCTGTACTGGTTGCTGCTCTGAAACTGAAACTGAAATTCCTCTCCTCTACTTGTGTTTTGCATTTGAAAGAGATTTTTTTTCAGGTGGGGAAGGGGAGTAGAACTCCTTCGCATCAGAGTGTGTTAATAATAATATAGGCATTCCTAATGCTGTGATGGTCATTTTGAAAAATCATTTCTTAGTGAGTATCTAGAAGCCAAGAGGAGCCTACATGCCAAATTTCAAGTTTGTAGGCTTTATGGTTCTGGAGATTTTGTGATGATGTGTGAGCAGTATTTTGCTTATATATATATAGATTATGGGAGAGTCCCTTTTGAATGTCATCTTCCTTTGACCTTCATTTAGGCTGTGCTGCCTGTTCTGACACCAGCTGAGGTTCCCTACCTGCTTCTTTCAGTCTCTTGCACCAGAGGAACAGATAGTAGGCACTAGCTATACTTGGGACAAGGAGAGAGGAAGGAGTACAACTTCCCTTTATAACTTGTTAAACTTTTTTCAGAACACAGATACAGTGCTCATTTGAAGAAGCAGTAAACCTATGTCCAAAATTAGCTTGGCTGACATGTAGGAAGCACTGATGAGATGTGCAGTGAATTGGGAGACAACATTCAAAGACAAGCTAGTTCTATCACTGACTGGTCATGCAATGGGAGTGTGAAAGAATGTTGACCTGATATTGGACTGGAAAGAATGAATGAACTGTTAAAGGTTACATGGTCTTTCTTACATGGAAAGATGAAATCATGACCAACCAACCCCCCCCTTCAAAATAACCTTTCTTTGATCTTGTATAAGATGGGGCAGAAAGAAACTCTGACAGGCTTTTAGGATTCTGTTATTGTTCTCTATAATAAAAAAGAACCTTTCTGAATTTCTCTCACATGCCTGTTTTTGATGTAGTCTATTGTGGTTGGTTGACTTGAAGGACAGAAGGACAGAAGGACAGGCAACAAGTAACCAAGGATTCTAGTTCTGACCTCATGGCAGGTAGTGTGCCAAAGTCACCCAGGAATAACAATGGGGAGCACGTGATCTAGAACAGACTACCAACATCACAATTGTGATTGATTTGTCCAGTCTAACAATAGTGCTTGCCTTGGCATGTACAGTCATCAAACTCACCAGGGAGTGAGCAAAATAGTCCTTGACTCCTTCAAGGAGGATATAAGTGACCATGATGCACTGTCCAGACAGCCATAGAAACTGCAACTGTAGGGACAAGTCCCAGGATTGATGTCCAGACTGTTGTGGCACTCTTGTGCAAATCTCAGACACAATAAAAATTAATAAAATAGTGAAAAGTACAACCATGCGAAAACTCTTGCTGGCAAAACCATTAGAAAATACCTTAATAACTTATAAATACAATATGAAAAAAAATAAGAAAGCAAATAGCAATATATATATTGGAGACTTCATAAATATCTCAGTATTTAAAACAGCCTGCCACATTGCTTTATTTTAATTACCATATTTAAACCAGTCCCAAATTAGTTTACACATCAAGAAGTATCTAAGCCAGGAAAATCAGTGGGTAGTTGAGAATTTTTCATGCAAAATCCACGTTTTTCCTGATATACATATTTAATATGCACTTGGTATGCATATCCCAAAAGATATATATCACTTTCATAAGATTGTTTTTGTCTCTCTGTCTCCATGTGTGTGTGTGTATGTGTCTGTGTGTCTGTGTGTGTCTGTGTGTGTCTGTGTGTGTGTATGTACGCACTTGTGCATTCTAATATATGCATATTTACCCACTTTTCTGGGTAAATTTTCTTTCTCAAATGAATCCTTTTGCAACATCTAGGGAAGTGCTCCATTGCAAAATAAGCAGTACTTTTTGCTCATATGTTCGGAAGCTAAAAAAGAACAAAAGTTATATGAACATCTGAAAAGCCCAACAGTGACCAAGAGATAGAAGATTCATCTACTACTGAATAATTGCATTTATCTCTCATGCTCAAGGTTTTACAGCCCAATATTTCATGGAATTAGAAAACTCAGAGATACAACCTGGATTCAGAAGAGGCAGTTTGATCAAATGCAGTGTTTAAAAGAAAAGAAAAGAAGTTGTTGCTTCATTGCCTTATTGATTGCACAACAACTTTTAACTATGTAGACCACAACAAATGCTGGGTAGCACTTAAAACATGAGTGTACTAGGCCACCTCATTTGCCTAGAAGAATGTGTATGATGGCCAAGAATCAAACAGAATATGGAACATAATGCTCAACATTAAGAAAGGAATTCCCTAAGGCTGCATATCATCACATTATTTACTTCATTTATCAGAATATATCCTAATAAATTTTGGAGCAGAAAATATAGTAACTGGAATTAAAATTATTGAGAAAAGCATCAACAACTTCACATCAGTTCCATTTTGATGGCTGGAAGTGAAGGAGTTTTAAGGCAGTGTTTCTCAATCTTGGTCGCTTGAAGAGATGTGGACTTCAACTCCCAGAATTCAAGCCGGCTGGGGAATTCTGGGAGTTGAAGTCCACCCATATTCAAGCAGCTAAGGTTGAGAAATATTAATTTAATAATCTTTTATTAAAGGTAAAAGAAGCAAGTGCAAAAGCTAATCTACTGCTCGATATTTTTTTAAAAGGAAATTTGATGAAATGTTGAAAGGTAAGGGCAGCCTAACAGAAGC
The DNA here is from genome assembly GCA_015471245.1 of Laticauda colubrina. NCBI lineage: Eukaryota > Metazoa > Chordata > Lepidosauria > Squamata > Elapidae > Laticauda > Laticauda colubrina. The sequence goes on along the minus strand of BLBF01000022.1, from coordinate 51,514,439 downwards.
TGAGAAGAATTTGTAGTAATTACAGAGATGATCTTTCTAGGCTCAAAAAATCAGAAGATGACGACTGGAGTGATGAAAAAAATGATGCTATTAATTGGGAGAAAGGCTGTGACAAATCTAAGCAAAATATTAAAGTGCAGAGACATTACATTGATAGCAAAGATATCTATTGCCAAGGGCATGGCAATGTATGGCTGTGAAAGCTGAACCACCAGAACAGCTAAAGAAAGCTAAATTGATGCCTTTGAATTGTAGTACTACAGAAAATTATATCGGAAGGAGAACAAACAATTCAGTACTAGATGAACTACAACCAGACGGTTCAGCATGAATAATGAAGCTAAAAGTTAAACACAAAATATAAAGAGAAGAATTACTGGAGATAATGCTGATACCTTATTAAACTTGTACACCTGACACTTGGAAAAAAATTAGGACAATTGAAAAAGGGATTGATACAATCCCCAGCTAGATAGCAAAAAGATGACTAGATAACTGTCATTGATGACAGAAGCAGGAGCTGACAAGCTTATAAGGAAGCAATTAATGGCAGACAATCCTGGTGAAATAATGTCAGTTACAAAGTACTGGAAGCAACGAAATGACTAACAATATATTAATATGAAACCCAAATATATTTTCTCCATGTTGTAATCTAGATTCCAGGTTGGTCAATAAGCTACTGTATATTTACCTTAACGACAACAAGAAAACAACCCAATTTAAGTTAACCCAATGAAGATGTAGATAGGTATTTCTCCCCCACCCCAGTCCTTTCTCTGTTTGAGTGGATGAGCTAGATATCCATATTGTTATAGTTTCTTGAGGGGGTGTTCATACTTGAGACTTATAGCCAGAGTGAAATTATAAATCTGGGAATATGTTTATCATGAAAATTAACCATTAATCTAGAAGTCAGCTAGCAGCTTCTGGGTAGTCCCTTGCTGGAAATAGTGGGAGGTTTCATTCACTATCTTTGGAGATACAGTTGTACCTCAGTTCTCATTGTTAATTGGTTCCAGGAGGCACAATGAATACTAAAAACAATGTATACCAAACAATTTTTTTCATAAGGACTCATATAGTGAGTCTCAAGACGGATAATACTGACAATTCTAACATTTGTATTGAATATCAAACAAATGATAAGTATTGGAGCAAAATGTTTATATCAAAATGCATTGACTACCAAATTCAATGTTTTTCAAAGCCATTAAGGACCAATGTACCATTGTAATTATGTGAATGTAAAGATGTAGCATTTTTGGGTTATAATTCTGGAAATACAGATTTCAGTGGAGCATTTTTCTATTTGGGAGATTTGTTAAATCAACATTGGTCAGTCAACCAGTCCCAGAACTGCTATTTTTCCCCACATCTTGCCCAATATACATTAGCAATCAGCAAAGATATGACAGTATGGAGTTTGTTCACATTTTTATTGCTAAAGTTAGTACGACAAATTAGGTCATTATTTCTCATGCTCATTTTCATAGAGCATGAAAATCTATTAATTTGTGGTTCAGAAGTAAATAGCAATAACTTTTATTGAAACCCCAAATGTATTTGAAACAATAATTGTTTCTGGAAAAATTTCACCAGGACATTATTTGTTAAAGTGGCTATACAGGTAGTCAGACTACAGGTAGTCATAAGCCATTCATTTAATAACTGTTTGAAGTTACAATGGCAAAAAGTGACTTACAATAGTTTTCTCCACCTACAGCCATTGCAGCATCCCAATGGTCACGTGATCAAAATTCAAGTGTTTGGCAACTGGCATGTATTTATGACAGTTGCACAGTCCTGGGTCATGTGATCACCATTAGTAACCTTCCCAGCTGGCTTCCAACAAGCAAAGTCAATGGAAGAAGCCAGATTCGTTTCATGATTGAAGAATTCATTTAACAACTGCTGTGATTCATTTAACAACCATGGCAAGAAAGGTCATAACATGGGAAAAACTCACTGAATAATTGTCTTGCTTGACAATGGAAATTTTGGACCAGTTATGATTGTGATTTGAAGATTACCTGTATCTGCTTTAAGCCATCAAAGAGAACAGTTATTCCTTAATATTGCAGAAGTGGTTTACAGAAGATGGGGTTATTTTGTTTTTAAATTTAATAACTAGGAGGAGTTTCTTGCTAATAAGAACATTACTAATTATCTATTAAGGTATTGATCTCCTTTAGGTAATCTCCCCAGCCCTTTTGGATTACCTCATTCTGGTTTCCTGAATCAGGCAGGGCGTTAAATTTCATCGCTTGCAACAGTGGCCCCCAACCTTTTGGTTCTGTAGAGAGTTTTTTTTCCCGCAGACCGGTGGGGGCGTGATTTCGCATGCTGCCTGCATCCCATGGATGGGGCTTTGCTTGTTTACATGGACCGGTTTCTGGCATGCTGCAACTCAGTGCTGGTCCACAGACTGAGGGTTGGGTATCCCTGACTTATAACAAAGAATCTTGTTTTAGAAGACAAACTCTTGCTTTGTCTTCTGTTTCATATTTTAGCATCATCTCCTACTTTTAACATTTAAGCTGAGCCAAGAAAGATTCATATCTAAAATCTTGAGAAACAATCACCAATGAAGATAGATGAACATTGAAGAAATTGGTCCAATGGGCTGATTCTGTATATGGCAGCATTTAAGACTTGTTTCAGTTCCACACTTATGCTTCTACTCTAAAACTCCTGTGCTTTATTCACTTCTATGGAATATACTTCCCAAAGAGGGTACAATTATTTCCCACTCTGCTAGCATTCAGTAACATTAAAATTGCATTTATTTTAATAAATACTGGTTTTAATTTTACTTCTAATTTTATTAGCACTGTTTCTTTTTTCTTTTTTTTGCAATTTTTACTATTAACTGCGGCAAGCCTCCCTGAATGTAATACAGACAGAAAAAGAGAAATACAATTTAAATAAATAAAATATATAATAGGAAATTGTCACCCATCATTTACTAGTCCCTGTTTTATTAAGAACCATTTTGTTCCCACTGACAAATTGTTACCCCCACTCAGTTTTCTCTCTGGAGTGATGCTGATAGAAAAGCTTATTTCTCTGCCTCAGTGGCACGTGATCAGTGTCAGCCAAGTGAATTATTTTACTGATGGGAATTTGTAAGATGGAATCATTTCAGTCCACTGTAACAAATTATGATTATTGGACTCATTGGCTATAGAAAAAAGTTGGCTTCATTTGCTCTGATGCCAATGTTTTGATTTAAATAGAATCAAAGGTGCCAATTTACTGCCTGATCCTGTTCTTATGGATATCTTCCAGCTTGTGCAGAATGTGCAAGTTTCTAAGCAAACAACTAACTCCATCTGTTCCTGGGATACTTGTCCATTTTGGCTTTTGAAACTGGCTACAAACTGGGATTACATTACAAATGTCACTTGTGTTAAATGTCTCATTGCAGGGAAGACGTGTTTTGTGTTGTCTGGAATAGCAGCTTTTGACATCATCAAACATGATGTTCTTTCATATCATTTCACTGAATTGTAGTGTCTTCAATTGTCCTTGGAAGACAATATTAGGACAGGACTAAGCAATTTAGGAGTCATAGATTAAACTTCTTTCTGAGTGGCTATATCAGGAGATGGAGGAATATGAGTGGTTGGAATAACAAATGTGTCACTGTCTTAACAATACTAACCTAAATTGACAGAGATAGTCTTAGATTTGGTGTGGAATGCCCCTAGGATCCTAATACTTAAGGAATGGAGCAGCATGCTGAGACCAATTTCTCAAGGATAGCTCAGGGGTTCATAATTATTAGGACTTCCATTGGCTTGTGGCAATTGATACATGCTTTCATTTACCAAGTCGGGCACTTAATGAACCTGATCAAGGATGATGTTCTAAGACTAGGAATAGTTGATGCCTCTGCCTTTCTTTGTTGGGAAATGGAGACTTGGGGGTTTCTGGATTTCATGGAATTCTCAATACCTGAAATCTGAAAATTCACTTTCATAGGCAACCCTTTCTTTTTCATTTGTTATTGTGGTTTAAGGTGAATGTATTGAATTCGTACTGCTATTTAATATGAGGGGATTATTGTTAATCTAGTGTGTTTAAGAAATAAATGTATGCTCGCATTTATAATAATAAATAAATGAATAGCGACAAAAAGCTGCATCACGGGGATCCACATTGCAGAACAGTGTCAATGGTGGTATAGCCAAGCACACTATTTCTAGTTCTGGATCAATCTTTCCTAACTTAGTGCCCTCTACATGCTGTATTGATGGTATTCTACAACGTCCATTGCCCATGCACAACTAATACCCATAGGAGAGAGAAATAAAACCCATAATGATTTTTGATAGGTTAAAAAAAATGGACTGAAAATAAAGAATGACATTTAACAGATATGGCTATTAGTTGGTAATGGGTTGTGAAAAAGATGAGGGGATAGTGGTTGATTACAAACTCAATATGAGTCAACAGTATAACATAGTTCAAAGGAAGACAAACGCAATCAACAGAAATAGGATTTCCAAATCACAGGAAGTCACTGTTGCATTTTATTTTGCTTTAGTAATCCCACACTGAGCACTGCATCCGTTCTCTGGAACCCTATTAAGGATTCAAAGACACTAAAACAACTTCAGAGAAAGGTGTACCAGAAGATTGGAAACTAAGCCAATTCTTGAGCAGGATAAATATTTCTAAAGCTCTAAAATTCCATCCTACTGTCTGAAATACCTTTTCTATAGTTCTCTCATACTTCCCACTTAATCTATAGAATTCTGCTATATAGTACATAGAACAGCATTACATTAGCAAGGTTTAATGCGTAACTCTCAATACTGACATGGTAATCATATACTATAGTGGTAACATTACTTACGCAAAAGGTTTTTGTATCTGCTCCAATTCCCCAAATGAATCAGAAGACCCTCTCAATTGTTATTGGAGTGAATAGCATATAATTCCTCTTCTTACCCATTATACAGGCCAATCTGAAATTGAAGTTATTTTTTTATTGGATAACTTCTCCACTGAATTTTTCCAGGAATGTAATGAAGTTTTGCTTGATTGCAATTGCTATTAGAAGGTTCTAAATTTGACTCTTACATCGATTAATATTTGGAGCTATATTTATTTCTCATCTTTATATCCATACCCATCATTTTTATTTGTATTTTTATTCTATTTTATTTTGTGCTATTTTTAAATAGAAAGTGTCATAGTATCATTAATCTTCTCTACCCAGTTTTGTCTTCTAATAATTTTAGGGCTTCTGGCTGTACATTAAGAATGAAAAATTAAGGGAAACCCAACCTTGTTGACCCACGACTGTTGTGCAAGTTTTGTCACCAACCACATTGTGAAGTATGCAGATGGTGCAACACTAACTCATGGGTCTTATTCAGGATGACAATGAGTGTGTTTATTGCAAGGAGATAGAGGGTTTGGTGAACTGGTGTAATAAAAACAGCCTTGTTTTCAATGTTGGAAAAACTAAAGAGATCATTGTTGCTTTCAAAAAAGGCAGGCACTGCCACACACCTCTGAGTATTAATGATTCACCTGTTGGTGGTGGTTAGTAGCATTAAGTTTCTGTGTGTGCAGCTAACGAGTAGGTTGGCTTGGTCGCTCAACAGAGAGATACTGATGAGGCAGACACAGCAGCACCTGCCTTTTCTGCATGGTATGAGAAAAATATATCTTTCTTCCCCTGTCCTTACCACTTTCTATAGAGGGATGATCGAGAGCATCCAGTTCATAGTGCATTACAGTCTGGTTTGGAAGCATTACAGCTTTGGACAGGAAGGCAGTGCAGAGAGTGGTGAGGATGGCAGAGAAGATTATTGGCAGTTTGCTTCCTTCTGTTCAGGACATAGCACATAAGTGATGTTTGACCAGGGTCCACAGTATTGTCTGGGACACTGCACATCCTCTCCACAACCTGTTTTCCTTGGTTACCTTCTGGGAGGAGGGTTCGTGGTATCCGAAGCAGAACATCCAGTTTCAGTGACAGTTTTGTTCCATGTAGCATCAACCTTGTGAACTCTTCCCAATATGTATTCAAGATACACACACACACACACACGTGTGTGTGTGTGTGTGTGTGTGTGTACATTTTTGAGAGTCGGCAACAGAATTTAATATTTAATGTGTGCCAGTGTATCCACAGTAAAAAATAACAAAGGTTATCTACCATATCTATCGTATCTACTCTATCTATCTATCTATCTATCTATCTATCTATCTATCTATCTATCTATCTATCTATCATCTATCTATCATCTATTAAAAAGTATTGGGAAGAGCTATGTATATATATTTAACCTTGAATAGAACAGACTAATTGGTGTTAGTGGAAAAAAGTAGCTCTCTTCAAATATCTGCAAGAATGTTACATCAAAGGAAGTAAAACTTCTGTTCTCTATTGTTCAAGATTTCATTATATGGACTAATGGATTTAAGCCACAGGATGGCATATTACTAACAATAAGTTTCGCAATGGGAGCAGTTACCCAAGGGAGTAGTGGATTTTTTTTTTTACTGAATGTACTCAAGCAAAGATTGAGATAGCCATCTATCTGGAATGCTCTCATTTGGATTCCTGCACTAAGTGGGAGCTCAGATGCGATTCCCAACTCTATAAATTTATTATCCAATATTTCAGCAATGGTTATACTTGCTAAAGAAATCTGAGAGGCAGTCCTCAGATCATCATGCTCCTCTTACTGCACGGAAAAGGATGAAGTTTCATGAAAAGTACATTTAAATAATTACAGCTATTTTGATACAGGTTTGGGGTGGAGATGTTGCATGTGGAAAGAATATGGTACAGACTTCGTACCTCTGTTCGGTTTTAGTTGATTAATTACTCTTGCACAAACAATCTATAGAAGAGTTTGTAAGAGTAAAAAAGTTCTGACCCTTTTGTGGTATTTACAAAGTTGACTGTTAAAAGTACTACAAGAAAAACACCAATTGGTCAGTGAGACACAACAATTTTTTATTCCATGTCATTTTGTTTGGTCAGTCTAATTCACTGCTAGTAATTCTGCAAGGTCCCAGTTTTTTGAGCTATGAATTTCATATTTCTTGAGAATATGACTGTGGTCTAATTAGCTCACATATATCTATGCATTTGGGTGAGAATATTAGGCAAGCTCTGTTGGTTAAAGTTTCATATGAATTATGAAATTGTTGTTGTTTTAATCCTTCATGCCATCTGGAATAACTGCTGAGAGGTAGGAAGCTACATAAATCATTTAAATAAACAAACATGAATGATGTGAAGACAACACAAGAATTCAGATCCTTTCTTCAAGGAATTTATACATTAATAGTAATTTTTTCCCAAACCAGCACCTTCTAAATGTCTTGGAATACAATTGATTTCATTCTCAGCCAGCAAAGTTCTGTTGAAAAGTTCAATGGACATTGTAATACAGGTAGTCCTTGATTTACAGCAATTCATTTAGTGATTGTTCAAAGTTACAAGAGCACTGAAGAAAGTGACTTATGACCCTTTGTCAGTTATAACCTTTGCAGCATCCCCATGGTCACATGATCAAAATTGGGATGCTTGGCAACTGGTTCATACTTATGACCATGTATCCCAATGGTCATGTGTTCACCTTCTGACAAGCAAAGTCAATGGGGAAGCCAGATTCACTTAACAACCAGGTGACTAACTTAACAACTGAAGTGATTCACTGAACAACTGTGTCAAGAAAGGTCGTAAAATGGGGCAAAAAGCACTTAACAAATGTATCACTTAGCAGCAGAAATTTTGGGCTCAATTGTGTTCGTAAATCAAGGACTACCTGAGGAATATATCTGGATGGTGCCATTTCGGGGAAAGCTGAGAAGGTCACATTGATGGTTCCTCTGGAACCACAAGCTCTCAGTTGAACACCCTTCTCCACTGCCAGGTATGTGGGACCTTAGCTGCTATTATCCCTGGCCAATGAAGGCCAAGTTTGATGGAGGGTTGAAAGAACTGAAGTCCTGCCAATCACCAGGTCCCCTTCATCGTGATTCCCAAATGATTCCCAATCTCTTTCGGTGGCCGAGGGAGACTCTATTTACGGGGAGAAGTTTTTTTTCTTTTTTGTTTTAATGCATCCACCATCTCCAGTTCCTGAATCTTCAAAGTTCGCTCCTACTGGGGGCTCAAATAACCGGGGTGGGGAGGGCGAGGGAGGGGCTGGGGATCCTTCTGGGGACCTGGAAAGCTGGGAGGCGATTCCCTTCGACTCTCCACTTACAAGTCGTGCCTTCCAGAGAGATCGATCCCCCGTTTGTTCCCGAGCTAGCGACGAAGATCTGGCATTCCCTGGGAACAAAAAATCCCGACAGACGTTGTGACACCACCTGGACTCGCTCGATCTCACTGAAGGGCAGGTGCTCCAACCTGCCACCGCCGTTCCTCCCTGCCCTCCAGCGCCATAAGTACAATTTACAGGAGAGGCAAAGACCTCGAGGGAGATTGCGGCTCCGCACCTGCGGAGAAGCTCTCTCTCTCTCTCTCTCTCTCTCTCTCTCTCCCTCCCCTCCCCTATATCCCAGCATATCAGGGTGGCGGCAACGGAACCCTCCCCAGCCGGTACAGCAACTTCACCGCAGTCACCGCCGCCGCTGCTCTTTCCCATCTCATTCTCCAATGTTTTATTTTATTTTATTTTATTTTATTTTATTATGTTGTCAAGCGATTATGAGATAACAGGTCGTGGATCTTCCCCCCCCGCCCCTTTTCTTTCTCTCCTACCCCTTGCTGCGTAACACACACACACGCACACACACATATTCGAAGCTTGGAATTTTTCCCAACAAGAAATCAAGGCTGCTCCCCTTCCTTCCCGGAGCATCTTGGATCAACCAACAAAACCCCTCGATCTGCTTTTGGGATGACTTACAAGCACAAGATCTTGCGGGTTTTCCCGATTTTTCCGTTTTCCTCCGCTTCCCCCACCCCCTCCCTCCCCCAGTGGTAGAGCAATACAAAAGCCCCTTTTGCTGCTCCCGAAAATAGCGAATTTAGGAGAGGCTGTTGGAGAAAATACGGGTTTTTGTTTTTGTTTTTTTAAAGGGGGGGGGGGGAGAGAGAAAGTGGCACTTCGCCGCCGCTGCCAGCGGAGGGGTGTGTGTGTGTGTGGGGGGGGGCAAGTCCCAGAAGGGAGCAACCAAAGCTTTCCCATTGGTTCCCTTTTGGAGTGTTTTGCATAACCACGCCTCCCGACTCTCTGCCTCCCCCCCCCCCCTTTCCCCTGCCTCCTCCGGCTGGCTTGAGCGTGAGGGCCTAGTGCGGTGCCGGAGTCGGGGAAGAGCGGAGGGTGGCTGCCGCTTTTCCCAGCTGGGAAGCAACCGGAGGGGGCGTTTCGTGGCGCTTCTTCTTCTTCTTCTTCTTCGCCGCCGCCGCCGCGCCTCCTTCTGCTCACGCGGATCGCCTTCGGGGGAGGACGGCCTTTGCCCGGCGGACCTGCTCGAAAGTCAAGCCAGACGTGGGAGCTGCGAAGTTGGAGCCCGGCGAGGAGCGGAGGCGCCGTTCGCCGCCTTTCGGTCTTGAAAGTTTTCTGCTGGTGCAGCATGAAGTGCAGCGATGGCAAGGAGAGGTAAGACGGCGGGGAGGACGCTGGAAGATCTGACGCTGGACTCGGGCTATGGTGGTGCCGCAGACTCCGTCAGGTCCTCCAACTTGTCCCTCTGCTGCTCGGATTCCCCTCACTCGGCTTACCCCTATGGAGGAAACAGCTGGCAGCAGCGCCTAACTGACTCCATGCACAGTCGGCACAACAGCTTCGACACCGTCAACACTGTCCTGGTGGAAGACTCCGAAGTGCTGGACTGCTCCGGGCAGCACTGCTCCAGGCTGTTGCCTGACCTTGAGGAGGTTCCCTGGAGCCTCGACGAGGTGGAAGCGGTCCTCCTCCCGCAGCGCAAAGAGGCCCGAGGGCTCCGGGTGGCCCCCGCCGCCAGCTCCAGCAGCGCCGCCAGTTCCACCACCCTCAGCAGCGGCGGCGGCGGCGGCGGCGGCGGCGGCGATGGCGGCGGCCCCCTTTGCAAAGACGCCCTGGCCAGACTTTCCACCTTGGTCAGCCGGGCGCTGATCCGGCTGGCCAAGGAGGCTCAGCGGCTGAGCCTCCGCTTCGCCAAATGCACCAAGTACGAGATCCAGAGCGCCATGGAGATCGTGCTGGGTTGGAGCCTGGCTTCCAGCAGCACGGCGGCCGCCCTCGGCGCCTTGTCCCTCTACAACATGAGCAGCAGCGGCGCCGACCGCTTCAGCCGGGGCAAGTCGAGCCGCTGCGGCCTCACCTTCTCGGTGGGCAAGTTCTACCGCTGGATGGTGGACAGCCGGGTGGCCGTGCGCATCCACGAGCACGCCGCCATCTACTTGACCGCCGGCACGGAGAACCTCTTCCGAGAGGTTTACGCCAGGGTCCTGCAGCTCGCCGCCTCGGCGCCGCACCAGCAACCCCAGACGCAGCCCCACCAAAACAACCCGCCGCCTCAGCCGCAACAGTCTCAGCTGCACCACAGGGGCCCGTGCTCGAGCGCCGGCTCCGGCGGGACCTGTGCCGCCGCCGCCGCCAACAAGGAGCGGGAGGCGAACAGCGCCGGCGGTAGCCTGGCTGGGAACGAAGCGCCCAAGTTGACGCTCGAGGCCTTGGAGCAGACGGTCAACAACGACTCGGAGCTATGGGGGCTGCTGCAGCCCTACCAGCACCTGATCTGCGGGAAAAACGCCAGCGGTGAGTCAGGGGCCCTGCCCACCTGTTGTGGCGGGAGTGGGGGCGGGCAGGAGGAGAAACCTGCAAGCTTGACTCGCCGGGCCGCCCCATGGAGGTGAGGGTACTTCCTGCACCCCCGAGCGACGAGGGAGGGAAAGGATGCAAAGGAAGGAAGAAGTTGTCTTGCTCGCGTTTAGGTGGATCTGGATGGAAGGTGTTAGGAGGGCAAGGTCGTCGGAATATCTTGTCTCTGTTGAATTAAGCTGACTGCTCTGTGTAGGCTTACTCTGGAGTAATTACTATTCGTACCCACTGGGATAATCACTTGGGCCTGTGGAAGTGAAACCAGCGGGAATGTTGATAATTTCCCAGAGTAATCGATTACCCCGATGAGCCTAATGAGTGTCCTTCAGATCCCTTAGACTGCAAACCCCATGATCCTCAGCTAGCCTGGCAAGGGAGGATGGCATTAGTAGCTTGTTAGATGTGTTGGCCCTCAGAAAGTCCTTGGGTTTGATGTATTCAATGAGATGGACACCTGTCTTTGGAAACTTTTCAGTAAGTTTGTTGATGCTTGGGTTTTGTAACCAATGAACTCAAGGTTGATTTTGATGTCATTCATTGTGTTGAAGTTCTGTGTGGAGTTGTTGCAATGCTACTTCTCATTGTTGGTGCAGATGGCCTCATATCCTTATTGATAAAATAAACTGACCACCATTAATTTTTTCTAACTTTTAAAGTGAATTGTATTCCAAAGGTGGCCACTTATTTTCCTGTGTACCTTAATTCCTGGGCTTCACTTGATGGATTTCTACTCCCGATTCTGTAAAGTTACAGAATGGCAGCCCATCCCCTATGTAGTGTTTGGGAAGGCTGCATGCAGCTTTTGTCTGATGTTCCTAGAAGTGTTGGTGACAGCTGTACTTTGTATCCATTTTTAGCAGAGAGCTGTATGATGTGGTTAACTTGGAGAAGTCTGTCCATTCTTCAGAAATGTTACTATCCTAAGCCACAGGATCCTAGAGGAGGCTGAATTCTGCTTCCTCCCATAGTTTGGATTCAGGAGGGGTGGAAGAGTATAAGTTGTGTTTACAGATCTGTCACTTAATGCTAACAAAAGTATGAAGGATGCATCTGTTGCCTTTCTGCCTCCCCATGCTAGCTGTGATTGGATTGCTTTGGGGGCAAAGATTAAATCTTGCAGTATCCTGTAGGTCAGGGGTCTTCAAACTTGACAGCTTTAAGACTTGTGGACTTCAACTCCCAGAATTCCTCCTCTAGTCATGTTAGTTTAGGAATTCTGGGAGTCCACAAGTCTTAAACTTGTCAAGTTTGAAGTCCCTTATTGTAGGTAGTAAGAGCTGCACATCTCTTAGCTGTGTACAATGATTTTGTTTCCGGAGTGTCAACCAGATACTGACTGTATTTGCACTCTATATGTTGAGCCATGATTAACTGAATCGGTTGGGTTGGTATTATGAATTAAACAGACATGCATGGCATCTAGAACTGCAAATGAATTGACCACATTTTAGCCCACATTGAGAAACACTGTTCTCTTGAAGTATTGAACACAATTATATTCCATTGGATATGAGCCTCTTTGCAGAGATTTTGAGCAGAGATTATCTTTGTGGGGCAAAAAGGAATACTTCCCCTCCCCATGGAAGAAAATTGATATTTGTCTTGAAGCATGTGAAAGCTATTTCTGAGAATCTCTGTAACTGACTTCTGCTCACTTATCCATCTCTGAGGAAAGCACTTGTTTCATCTATTAACTCCTCTTTCCTATATTGATTGCATCATTTTCCTTACATTGCTAAAACCCATTTGTCCTCAACGCTGTGCATCAGGGCTGAATCAACCCTCTGTCCACACAATTAGTATGTCATAGAAGCAGCAGTGGTGCAGATGAGCAGAGTGGTCCATGAAATGTTTATGTCTTCCAGATGTGTCATGCCTAAACAGGAGTGCATCAAATTTTGAATGGTATCAACGAGTAGGACTGTTTAGCACTGTAAGGTCTGAACTTCAGCTTATTGGTGCCTTTGCACAAGTGGTTTCAAAAACAATATTAACTAACACAGGTGCCTCCTTATTGCAAGTTAATTCATTCTTTTGTAAGTATATTTGTGACCCTTCTATTCTAAGTGGCTGGGGAATTATGGGATTTGAAGTCTACACATTCTATTCACTGGTTGATTTTGAACTGTGGACTTGTTTGCTTCAATTAGAAGGGATGTTTAGATACTAAGCATTAGTTAATCAGCAGCGCTGTCTGTATTTGTGAGGTTTCCTACTAATATACCTGTATAGATTCCTGGATGTCTGCCCCATAGTCCTGTTCTGATATTTTTGGATTAATTTTTTGGTCTCCTATAATGGTAGCCATATTCCTACACTACCTCTGTTGAGAGGTAACACTCCTAGGCTTGCCACATCTTACAAAAGTAAGATTGTTATTACAGAGACAAATGAAGGGCAAATACTATATTTCAGGCAAAATGCTTCTCTTGGCACAGAATGCACATGAAATACAGTATAAATATAGCCCTCTATGGATTCTAAAATCTGGATCCCTGGATATTCAAAACTGCATGGTGGTCTTTTTTATGCAGACATAAATTAAAGAGCAATAATATTAGCAGATCTCTTTTGTTTTTGTTTTTTTAAAGGGACTATTTTCTTCTTCTCATCCTCCTTTTTTGGGGTGGTGGTAGTTTTTACTGTGTAGGATTCTGATTTGCTTCAGGTTTGTGTTTGAGACACTTTATGCCTCTGATAGTTTGGGCTTCCAAGATTTCCAAGTTGTTCTTCTTCTGAGACTGCTAAAATTAAGTAGGCTTTATTTTGATGGGAACCATGCATTTAAAAGTCATTCCTTGTATGTTGATCTTTAAATTCAAAGTCATTGGTTTTCTTGATTTGTGTTTACCTAGTTTCAGAAGAACATTACAAAACTGCCTGATTGATGTACTTCATTATTGGCTTATTACTTATTGCCTTCTTTCAATCTGTCATCTTTCCTTTCCACAAGTTCCAGATATTCACGGAACTGGAAAAGAACTGGGAGGTATTAATAATACAAATCAATGGGGCTGAGGGTGAAGAAACAAAAAAGTAAATAGTAGCATTATTTTATGCAAACACTTTTTTCCCCCATTCAAGTCAGTGTTCACTTTTGGCGACTGCCTTGACAGGTCCCTGTAGTTTTCTTGGCATTTTTTTTTAAAGAAATGGCTTGCCATTACCTTTTTCTTAGGACTGAGAGTGAATGACTGGCTCAACATTACTCAGCTGCCTTCTTGCCTAAGGTAGGACTAGAACTCCATCTCCTGGTTTCTAGTATGGTACCTTTACCACTACACTGAACTGGCTTTTGTGTATATATTTAAACGTGCATTTAAAAGACTGAAGGAACTGGTGGAGAAGGAGGTTTTTTAAAATATATTTCTGACTTTTGCTTTTGGTGTGTGTATCTGGGAATAAAGACACCAAAAACCAATCATGGCAAGAGGGGATTTTAAGGCCCTGAAAATTGATTAAGGGACATATTCTGTCTAACCCCTGCCCTGAACTTTCTTAGGGACTTTTTGGCAGAATTATTCTCTTTATCTTTATCTTTTCAATTCTTTTTGTGTCAGCTTTGTGTATGTTTGAGCTGACTGTATTATAGACACACAAGGCTTCAAAAGCTTTCATTTTTCCACAGGAAATGGCAAAAATGTAACTGAAGCTCTGGGAGAGAGACAGAGAGAAGAAACAAAACTTTGTTACATGTTCAGTGGTTTGGCCAGCCAGAGCCTGCCTGATCAGACCTCTGAGATACAGTCTTTTGCTGGGGAAGCTGTGTTCATGTCTCTGCTTGTTTTCCAAAAGCTGGAGGCAGAAGGTGCATCCAAGTTCACCAGCTTTCCTTGGTTAGTTAGTATCTCCCCCTCCCCACTGTCAAGTCTGGAAATCTTCAATCTGCAATGCCTAACATTGCTCAGATGCATGCACAGCATAGATAAAAATGGAGCAGCTGCAGTATCTTGTTAATGTTCAAGGACATCCAACCTGATGTTATTATGTGTGTCTCCTTGTCTGGAAGATCCATGTTATCTTATAACCACAGAGATAAAACCAGAATCAAAGCAAGCTGAACAGTAGAAAAAGTGGATTTTAAGGAAATAGAGCCATTGGCTAGAATCATTTGCTGATAGCTTAAAGAGCATGTCATATTACCTATCAAAATACTTGTCAAGAACAGAGAATTATTGTTTGAACCATAATTTATATTCAACACTTGGCTTTTGCATTTGATTTTTTGGGTTCCTTTGTGTTCTGCAATATTTAGATATATTTCAGTGAGGGATTATATTTGGTGCACTGTTTTAACAGTCTAACCTTAACTAGATATAATGGAATATAGTAGGCTGGATTCCCAGGAAGGAGAAGGGTGCATTCCACAGCAATAAGAGACAACTCAGCCCAGATACTTTGTGTGAGAGAAAGATGATAAATTCAGCCTCTTCCTCAGACAGGCTCAAAGGATATGGTGGAGCAGATAGTCCAGTGATTAATCTGCCAGGATTCTGTCTAGGTGTGGAATAATCAATAATTTGGGTTTGAAGAGTCATGCAATCATTGGTCGTGCTCATAGACAATCTCTCGTGGGAGCAGGATGGAGGTGTTGCATTCATCTTTGCTCTTCTTGACCTCTTGATGACTTTCAATACCATTGACCATGGTATTCTTCTGGGCCAAGTCAGGAAGTTGGGGATGAGTGGCATAGTTCATTTCCTTCCTCCAAGATTGGTCGCAATTGATGTTATTGGGGAACGATAGGTCCAGCTTGATTCTTTCTGTGCTCCTGTTAACCTCTACATGAAACCACTGAGTAACATCATCCATCACCGTGGGATGAAGTATCACCAGTATGCCCATAATGGTGATACCCAGCTGTACATCTCCATCCCCATTACTATGGATGTTCTTTTATGGTGTCTAAAGGCTTTAAAGGGGCCTGGAAGGAGACCCACAGACTTCAACTGAACCCTGGTAAGGATTGACTATGGATGGGAGCACCCTTTGCAGCTGAAAGTTATCATATTTAGTTTTGGATGGGGTTGGACTGTCCAGATGGACCCAGAACATAATCTGGAAGTCTTCCTGGAATTGTGACTCCTCCTTAGATCAGGTGTCAGTCAATTTTGCACTGCGTTAAACCCTGTGTTGATAGGGAGGCTCTTCTCTCAATCATTCATGCCCTGGTCTGTTTCCATGCATTGTACATTTCCATGCATTGAAGGGGCTATCCTTGAAAAATATCTGGCACAAAATGTGGCTGTGTGAGCAATCTTGGGTGCCCAAAGAATAACCTCTGCTCCGTGTCCTGCATTGGATCTTGGTTTGCTCCCAGGTCCAGTTCAAGATGTTGGTATGACCTTGAAAGCCCTCCAGGACATAAAGCCAAATTAGTACAGAACTGTCTTCATCCTGTAGCATCAGCCTGTCCCACCCAGTCAGGCAAGGAAGGTATATTGTGGAACCTGTCAGCCAAAAAAGTCTCACTGAATTCAAAGTTTGGACCCCAATAAATTACCCTTAAAATGGGATTTTCCAGTATGCAGTGATTTTGCATATTTGTTTAACGTGCATTTGTCAGGGGCTTTCTTTTTATGTAAATTTAGTATGGCTGCTATTCATTATAAGTATGAAACCAGAGTAATTTGGAGAAATGTAACGTTGGAAAGTATTTTAATATAGCAGTCTATTACATATTAGCTTATAGTATGACAAATTCCTGTTAAGATCAGTGGAACTTACTTCTGATTAAACAAATGTAAAATTGTTCTAGTTTCACTCACCTTGGAACACAAAGGAAACTGTTTAATTGTGACAGAAGTGCCTAAGAATGTTCTTATTCAGGTCCAGAATTAGATACACAACATTTCTTGCAGTAGCTCTCTTTTAAGTTCTTTAGCTTTCTTCAGCCAACATGGTAGAGTTTATTGGCCAGACATGATTTTTTATTTTTTTATTTTGGCAGAGTTTATAAATTCTTGGAATTTGACTGATTTTATGTTTTCTGGCTAAGACTTTCTTTTGATGTTTCCTACACACGAGAGTTAAGTTGAGATTATTCTGTTGAGTTACTCTGAACTAATATGCATACTATTTTGGAAGTAGTTCACTCCTTGCAATATAGGAAAATAAAAACTGAATAGTGGTGATTACTATTCCCCTTCAATCCAGTAGTTGAAGATTTTGCAATTAGATTTTTCGCTTCTGGCGAATGGTTAACTTTTACCTGTACCGTTCTTTGTTTATATTTTCCATTCTTTAATCTTCTGACATTAATATAATGACCATAATAGACAGTTTCATTCTGCTGCTCCTGGAGTCCCAAGGAATGGCTATCAAAGGAACAATTTCCTTGAGATGCACTTGAACTTAAAAATTCTTATTTGGATTGAGGTGATCTGTAGTGAAATAAGAATGCACTTTCAGCATTGTGAGAGTGTTGGTTCTCACTTGCTTGTCTTGTGCATGGTCTAAAACGTTTATCACATCTATTCATTTATGAGACTTGGTCCAAAGGCAAAGATAGTAGGTAAAATTCACATGAGTGAGTTATGTTGCACAATTCCTCATTGAAATGCGAGAGTTTATATGCAAGAAGTACTTTTATTTTGCTCTGTTTATGAGCCACGGTGGCGCAGTGGTTAGAGTGCAGTACTGCAGGCTACTTCTGCTGACTGCAGTACTGCACTCTAACCAAATGGTGATCACATGACCCCCAGGATACTGCAATCGTCGTAAATATGAATCAGTTACCAGGCATCTGAATTTTTATCATGTGACCATGGGGATGTTGCAACAGCTATGCAAAAAAAAAAAAAAGGCCATATGTTACTCTTTTCAGTGCCATTGTAACTTTAAATTGTCATTAAACAAACTTAGTAAATCAAGGATTAAACATACTATGAGATTGCACTCTGTGGTTGTCATCATGTGCCCAAAATCACTGTGATTTGATGGTTTATAAAAAAAAAACCTGTGAACTGTGATACAGCATATTTGAAAGAAAAGTAAAATTTATCAGTGATTTAACTATGATCAGGACCATCTCCATTTGAGAGGAAAATCCCACTGAATTGAATTGGAGACGGAAATCCCGCTGAATTGAATTGGAGAAGGAAATCCCACTGATGCTGCCCTTATTTTATTAATTATCCCCCCTTTCAGCAACTCTCATTAATTACCTCATCATAAATAAAAGATTCACCCAAAATATGGCTTCGACTTGATAGAACCAGATTGATTTTTCAGAGACAAGAAGTTTGAATATGGATTATTTAAAGAAATACTCTACAAG
Organism: Laticauda colubrina; assembly: GCA_015471245.1. Lineage (NCBI taxonomy): Eukaryota > Metazoa > Chordata > Lepidosauria > Squamata > Elapidae > Laticauda > Laticauda colubrina. Next base: position 51,496,367 of record BLBF01000022.1, on the reverse strand, counting down.
TAATCCTTAAGTTATGACCACAGCTGAGCCCAAAATTTATGTTGCTAAGTGAGAAATTTCTTAAGTGATTTTTTTTGTCCCCTTTTAGGGTTTTTCTTGCTGCTTTTGTTAAATGAGCCACTGCAGTAAGACGGTTGTTAAGTGAATCTGGCTTCCCCATTGACTTTGCTTGTCAGAAGGCTGCCAAAGGTGATCACATGACCCTGGAACACTGCAACCGTCATAAATGTGAGTCAGTTGTCAAGCATCTGAATGTAAATCACATGACTACGGGGATGCTCACAATGGTTGTAAGTGTGAAAAATAGTCATGTCACTTTTTTCAGCGCCATTGTAACTTCGAATGGTCACTAGGTGAATTGCTGTAAGTTGAGGACTATGTATACTTTATCTTCTATATATATGAAAGTGAAATACCAGTCAAGCATTATCACAAAATCTCCAGAACCGTAAAGCCTACAAAATTTGGCACATATGTTCCTCTTGGCTTCTAGGTGCTCACTAAGAAAGGATTTTTCAAAATGACCATCAGAGCATTGGTATTTTTTATATTATTATTAACATGCTCTGTTGCTAAGGAGTTCTACTACCCCTCCCCACCTGAAAAGAAATGCAAAACACAAGAAAAGGAGAGGTTTCAGTTTCAGCTTTAATTTGAGAGCAGCAACCATCAGTATAGAACATTTGAGCTAAGCCACACCCAGGCTCCTTGCTGTCTCCTTCTTGCTCACATAGTAAATACTGTTTCAGTTTCCAAACATCCCTCAACTCTCTCACACATTAACAGGACACTATCCAGATGAATACCAATGGATGCTGGTAGGCAGAGGCAGAATTTTTCCCCTCTTATTTTCCTTCCCAATAACCTTCCCAATAACTAAACCCGACCAGATAGTTTCGTAGCGAAGCACAGGTATCAAGCTAATTTGGAATAAAAGAGTATGTCAGTGTATGAGAGTTCATGAATTGGAATAGACATGGTAATTGGTCAACCAATGGGGATTCTTTGGTGACCCAGACAGCTCAGAGCTTGGGCGTGACCTAGCTTGACTGATTTGTATATAAGATATACAAATATTGTATTGCCTCTGTAATATATATTGCCTCTGTAATATATTGCTTCTGTGATATGGCTGATGGATTCTGAGTTCTGGTTCTGACTTCTGCTGCATGGGTATTGTATACATGCATTGTACTGTATATTATTATATATAGAAGATTTTTCTATAAATGAATCCTGTTAAATTATTTACTTGTGTGCTGGTTGAGTCACAGTAGCTTTGATCCGTCCAAAAACTGTTAAGTCCTCTGACAGACCATCTATTGCTTGGCAAAAGTGGTCTGCTTCTACTGCATTTTTCTACTGTGAAAAATTATATGCTAGGTGAGGAGGAACAGGGTTCTTCCTGGTGCCATGAACACATTTGAGGAAGGAATTTAGGACAGGCCATCTCAAAAGAAAACAAGACTGATTTACTGACCTTTAGAAGTGATGGGACTTTTTCTTTTTAAGAAAAAGATGAATCTTTTTAAAATATTCATGGTTGAAGAAGGAAAAGTATTTAAGTTGCTTTAGCTTTTTCCATATTCCATGGGATAGAAAATTAGAAAAATCTGTTTTAAATTTTAAAATCTCTGCTTCCACGTAACATAAGCAAGAAGCAAGAATGCAGTTGCTGTCATCATTGAATAAACCAGAGAAATGATGGATTGGGGAAAACTATAATAAAGCAGTTCTGCCTTCAAAGCTATTCTCATTGGAATCATGGCTGACCTGAAAAAAGTTCAAACCATTAATATACCCAATAATCTTAAATATTTTCCATCTGTTTTCCATCAGTGAAACCACTGCCTGAGAACACTGAGATGCTCCATTATACATGAATTCTCAGGATCCCTGATTTATTTGTGAAATATTTCGCTAAAACAGATGCATAAACCTATCCTCTCACCTTCCCTGTTACATTTTTGTGTAAATTCTATTGCAGAACACACACTGAAATAAAGGAAATAAATACTATTTAGGGTTAATGGGTTAACACTTAGTTTTCTTTCTATAAACAAAAACCATGTGTTGATTTTTGCTTTTGGGGTGGGTATTTTTGTTCCCTCATTGATAAATGTATATTTTGGGGGAGTGGAAAGACATGGGTTTTTCAGACAATCTGTTTTTCAGATTGAAAAGTCATTGAGGGAAGGAATTTTAAGTGTTCTTCTGATACATGTAGATTAGTTTACTTCCTAAAGATTTAGTGTAATGTGGCTTGGGATACTAGCATACCTGAAAGCTGTGTAAAGCTCTTATAACTGCTTCTGTTACTTTGGGATGTTATAAACTTATATCCTATTCTTAAAATACATTTTTAAAATATTAAACTTTATCCTTCCTGTAAGTTACAGATCAACAAGAGAGAGCAAGCATGACAGAGTGAGTGACTGCATAGAGAGTTCATGCAAGAGAGAGATGGCATGAGAGAAAGTGTGAGAGAAGGGATAGGGCAGGCAGAAAGACTTAAGAGAGAGAGAGAAAAAAAAGATGGATGGATAAATAGATAGTTAAATAAGTAGTTAGATAATAGAAAGAAAGAAAGAATGAAAGAACGAAAGAATGAAAGAACGAAAGAAAGAATAACAATAACAGAGTTGGAAGGGATCTTGGAGGTCTTCTAGTTCAACCCCCCTGCTCAAGCTGGAAACCCTACAGTATACCATTTCAGAAAAATGGTTATCCAATCTCTTCTTTAAAACTTCCAGTGTTGGGCCACCCACAATTTCTGGAGGCAAATTGTTCCATTGATTAATTATTCTAACTCTCAGGAAATTTCTCAGGAAATTTTTTTTTAGTTCTAGGTTGCTTCTCTCCTTGATTAATTTCCATCAATTGCTTCTTGTCCTGCCTTCAGGTGCTTTGCAGATTATCTTGGTTCATTCTTGTTTGTGGTAAATAGATATTGGAACACTGCTATCATGTCACCCCAGTCCTTCTTTTCATTAAACTAGACCAGGGCTGTCAAGCCCTAACCATAATACCACCCACGGGCCAGATGCATCACGCACTGGTTACGCCCATGCCTGGTTCAGCAAAGGGGGAAAAAGTCACCATATGTTGTATGATAATGCCCTGATGATGTGAGTTTGATACTCCTGAACTAGATATACCCATTCCCAAGAGAGAGAGAGGACTTTCCTCTCATGAAAGACCTCTGAGGAGAGTGTTAGCTTCCCAAGTAGACCAAGTAGAAAACATGACAAGATGAGCTAATTCTATTTTATTGTAAGGCTACATTAACAGAATCTTGCAAGTCTGAAAATTCACATCTCCTGCTATTTTTTTTAAACTTCCAGATAAGTTAGGAAAACCCATTCTAGGTTTTTTTCTCTCTGCTTATTTACAGGTAGTCCTCAACTTCTGATCAGGTGCTTTGTTACCCCCAGGCTATTTTTGGCCCAGATGCAAAGTTACAATGGCTGCCCTCCCAGCATATGATTGCATTTTGGATGCTTAGCAACTGGTTCAATTTTTATGTTTGTTTATAGCATCCTTTCAGTCACAGGACCACAATTTACAATTTATTTTGCTGAAAAGTGGCATTAACTTCTCTCAAAAAATACTCATTGCAACTGCTGGGTTCATTTGACAATTGCGATGTTTGCTTAATGACTGTGGCATTTGCTTGCAACCATCTCAGGTGGCATCTGTCATGCATGAAAGACCAGGTCCACACTGAAGGTTCAACTTAACTTATTTATTGCTACATAACAGTTCTAGGCTGAGCTGTCTTTTCACTCCTTCTCTTGGTTCTGCTAGTCTTTTTCCTACAATATCTCAGATATAAAAATACAGTGTAATATTTTGAAGGAATAACATTAAAACTAAAGCTGTAATTCTGAAGCTATAATCATATTATTTAAAACTATAACTGTGACCCTAACCAAAGGTTAAAAATTGGAATCTTGTAAAACACATGATATTAGTGCCACTTAAATTCTAAATTTAAAACTTCATATGGCCAAGAGGGAAGTGTAAACCCACTTGCCCATGTGTGTATATATCCCTGTATTATCCATCTGTTGATATCTTTGTTTTAATCAGAAAAGGACAACAATTAAGGGTGATAGTTCCTTCCTAATTTTGGAGACAATATGACAAAAGTAGTGCCATTAAAAAAAAAGGACTCCAGCTGGACAGGTAGAATAATTTGTATGTGGACACTATGGATACTTTAAAATATGAGGATAGATTGGAGACTAGAATCACTAGAATACCAGAAGCATTATAGTTCAATAACTCAAGCTGGCCAGTTTTCTGAAGCTGCCTATCTGAAAAGAAAGATGTAAAAAGTCTCTTTTTTGGTAATTTTTCAGTAGAATGTATAATAACATCAATGTATGGATGGTAGGAAACCTAGAACTCAGACGCATTCAGCAGTGGTGGGATGCAAATAATTTAACAACTGGTTTTCTGCCCTAATGTTTCTGCCCTAATGGTTGATTCATCATGTGACTGGGTGGGTGTGGCCAACTTGATGTCACTCACATTGAGAGGTGCCTCTCCTCACCTGGCCTCACGTGACTGTGGGGATGCTGCAACGGTTGTAAGTGTGAAAAATGGTCATAAGTCACTTTTTTCAGTGCCATTGTAACTTTGAATGGTCACTAAATGAACTGTTGTAAGTCAAGGATTACCTGTACAAAAATACAAAAAGCTTCTTTGCTTGCAAAAAGTTGCCCTAAATACCAATCATTAGATTAAAAATCATTAGATTAAAAAACTCTGCAAAACAGAGTTACAAATCAGGCTGGATGGCAGAGCACCTTCAGGAATTAAAATAGTTAAAATGCAATGACAGCTATCAGCAGCCAACTCTTGCTCATAAAGTGAAACCCTTTAGCAGAGAGGTCATTTAAGCTCTCCAGAAAGAGCACACCCAGGAGAAACAATCCTTAGATCCATTTGCACCACTTAAAGATACCAGCTGGTCTCACTCACTTCACAAGATATTCTAAGGAAATAATCAATCCAGATTTAAGGAAAGATCACATGCCCCCCAGAAAGGTAGTAAAAAATCAGTGCCAAGCTTGCATCCTGCCTCTTAGAAGTACACCCCAAAAGGACAGTGCCAGGAACCAATAAAGCAGTGAAGGAAGAACCCCTTCCCAGATATAAAAGGAAACCATGAGGCAGGAAAAAATTCAAACATAAAAATTAAATCACAACAGTAGCTATTGCTTGTTAAACCAGACCAAATAGACACAGGAACCAGCCAGATTTCTCAACCCAGTTTCTTTTTAGAAACAGAGATTAACCTTTTTTCATCCAAACAAAGCTGAATAGGGAAAATTATCCATCAATAAACACAGGATTAAACATCACCAAGGACAGAATTAAACTTCACAAAAAACCAGTTTTAGACCAAAACTCAGAAAGGGTATGTAAACTCACATTTGAATGTCAATCTTTCTACCTAGCGAAGAAGCCTTGCTGAATGTCACATCTTGGTTCCTTGTCATTAAAAGCTTCTTCCAGCAGCTCTACTTCTTTATTCAATTATTTCTTCAAAGTGCTGATCGTTGAGTTCCGGCTGGAAGAACTCCAACAGGGGAATATTTCCTCTCAACAGCAGTGTAAAAAACTTAAAACAGCCCTTGCCCTTTAAGAAAGTCAAGCCCAGCAAAGTACCAGCAAAGAAAAAAAAAATCAGGAGAAGCTAAGGCGACAGAAAGTCTAGATGTATTGCTCAGAAGGTAACAAAGGTTAACCGAGAGGCAGTTTCTGTTAAGCAGGGCAACAAAGATTAGGCTAGAAACAGCACCAGAATGTTTCCTGCCTTCCTTACAGGATTAGCCCTTTAAAGTGGGAAAAAACAAAAGGAGATTATTTCCAACAACTGGTTCTTTGAACTGCTTAGAAAGTTAATAACAGGTTCTAGCGAATAGGTGAGAACCAGTAGAATCCTACCCCTGGCATTCAGTAGCATTTACTATTTTGCTGGTTGCAACTTTTTCTAATTTAATAATCTCCAGATACTCTGGAACTACAACTCCCAGAATTCTCATTAACTCTGCTAAGTTGGATTTCTAGGCATTGCAGTCCCAACACAATAGGAGGACACCAGGTTGAGGAAAGTAGGATTGAAATGTACCGAAGGTGGAAAGAAAAGGATGTTACTGTTGTTTTATCTATCGGTCTTTTAGGACTTCCAATTGTGTACTCATCACCACTCTAAATAAATCCAGCTACCATACTGCTTAATCATCATCATCATCATCATCATCACCTTCACTTTGATGGCTGGGGAATTCTGGGAGCTGAAGTCCAAACATCTTAAAATTGCTGAGGTTGAGAAACACTGACATAATATGTCAGAAGTAAAATATTCTGAGCTTGGTTATTTGTGCCTTAAGTGAGAACTCTGAGTTGATATGTTTGATCATGCATTTGCTTGTTTTCTTGGCTCTACACAGTATTCTCAGGAATCTTCTACAACACCAAAGTTCAAAAGTGTCAATATTTTTCCTGCCTTGCTTTTTCAAGATCCAATAAGGATAATGTTATATTTATTTATTTTTTGTAACCTGACTTGATCGTTTAAAGGAAATAAGGTAGATAATGACTCCTGGACAAATTTACTATGAGAGGATTTACAAAGACACTCTTGGATAGCTCCTTGTGTGACTTAAAAAGAAAGAAAATAAGTTATTTCTAAGTCCTTTTTAGATTAAGCCATCTTGATAGCAGATGGAGAAGTAAATAGTAATAATGGTCGCAATAGCAATAAGTTTAAATCCCTATTAAACCATATCTGGCTTTGTTTAAAGGTAGCATAATGTTACTTCTGTGCTTTTAACAGATCTAAAAAATAAAAAGTGGATAATTAGCAATTAAAATAAAAACCTGCTGAGCCACTTGCAGTGCAATCCAGATGGGGTTGGAAAATAAGCTGGGTGGCATTGGGCAACTCTTCTTTTGCATGGCATCAAAATTTTACATGGCATCACAAAGCTAAAAAGTATAAAATGGATGTTTGTGAAGTAAAAACAAGAAATAAAAGAGTAGTCAGAAGATAGGAGTTTTAAGTTCCTAAAACATTCGTTACCATACTAGCTTACTTTTCTCTTTTAGAAATCAAATTGAAAATCCTATATAAAATCACAAGAATTCTTGCAAGTTTAGAAGTTGATGCTTTGTTTTGCAGCATAGAATCACAGAGTTGTGGAATCAGAAGATAACGCAACAGTGTTTTCCAACCCTCTGCTATCTGCAGGAAATTCATCCTTGAGAGATGGATAACCATGCTTTTCTTAAAGATTTCCAGAAATGGAGAACATACAAGTCCTTTGTAAGTAGAATATTCCCCTGTTCTACCATGTTCTACCTAACTGGAAAATAAACCCTAGCATGATTTTTCAGGATGCTCATAATAAAAGCCTTACCCCCAGAATAAGCCATCAAATGGCAATGATCTGGCCATTTAAGATCATTGGCCAGGTGAATTCATTTAGTCCCAGAAAATAAGCCCTAATGCATCTTTTGGAACAAAAATTAATATAAGACCCAGTGTTATTTTGGGAGAATGCAGTACAAACCTTACACCTAACACCTCAACATATCTATTAGAGATCATGTTTCTGTATCTTCTTTGTTGCCTTCCCGAACCTGTTGTTACATGTCAATACCCTTCTAGAAATATAGTGCCCAGAACTGTATATTGTATTCTAGAGATAGTCTCACAGTGTAGAATAGATGGAAGTACTTCAATAAAATGCTTCATTTAATGCAATCCAGAACTACATTATATCCCGCTGCTATTACTGTTTCTTCTTCTTATGGTTCAAAATTTATTGGATGCTAAGAAAGGTATCTATGGGTATTTAATAAAGTTAAAATTGTTTTAAATAAAGTTAAAATAAAATAAAGTTAAAATAAGAATCATCACAATTACATTTGCACTCGTGGACACAATAATACTGTGTACCTATTAGGTTTAAGGATAACATCTATGGTTGATGTGACTGAACATCACTGAGGGACACATGCCTGCACAGTGTCTATCATATGATTCATTTCAAATCAATTTCACAATAGTACAAAAATCCATTTACATTAAAAGGTGGGGCAGAGAAAGAATTGTCTTGGGTATTTTTTCCAGGTTGAAAGATTTTCCCCAAATTAGTTAGGAAACACTGTTGCAGCAGGCATCTGAAGGGCACCTGGAGTTTGTAGAAAATCAACTTCTTTTTGCTTCGTTTTTCTAGCCATCGAAAAGGGAAAGGAAGGCAAAGCAAGCAACGTGGAGAGAAAACAAGGGCTAAGTGCCATTCCCAGGGACACAGTGATGAAAACCTGTTAGAACGTTCAGTCTTGCTTGCAGCTGTAGCGTTTCTACCATAGTTGGATAAGTAGCAGAAATGTATAGCAGTTTGGGAGAGAGAAGTTGGGGTTGTTTGCCTATGGCAAAGCATCAGAATTTTATCTCCCTCTTGGATACTGCATGGCTGGAAGCAGAAACAACTGCAGTCTGTTGAAGATCAGTGCTTTTTAAAAAAAATTTTATTTTGGGTCTCATGTTCTCATTTACGAAACAGTTAGGCACAGTTAAGCTATATGCGCCTCTTAGCTTTGATCAGGAATGATACGGGCACATGTTTTATATCTCACTAATTCATTCGGTCTGCCTTGCACAGACTTAACTGTGAAATCTCTTCATGTGATATTGATACCTCAGGGTGGCATCAAGAATTAGATTTTTAAATTTAACTGGGCAAAACCCATGCTGATTGCCCAAAGATATCTTTTTCATTCCCAGCTTGAATAAAGAAGTGACTTTGAATACTTTTGTAACACAATGGTTTGTGATGACCTTTTTTAAAATTGCACTTTGAAAACAGAGCAATCACTTTCAAAGAGAATCCAAGTGTCACAAATCTCTTGGAGGAAAAAAGTTTTTTCTTTTTTTCTTTGATGCTGATTTCAGTAGATTGAGTTTTAGGCTTTTCAATTTAATTTGAAAGCAAGAGTGACACACTTAGTTACATTATGTAGTATAAGGGTTCTTTTTTTCCTCCTCTGTTTGGTACACAACAACCTCTTAGCATAAGTCTCAGGGGCTTTCTTTGGATCAGATGCTTATTTCCTGACTTAAGTTTCTTCTTCTAACCATAAAAACAGAAGGAAAGAAAGTAAGAATGGTCATACAAATAATATAGGAATGAATGAAGGATGATAGAAATCTCTGAAGAGGGGTTTTCCTTTGATGAAGGTTTGTGTAAGACAACCCTTCAAAGTTAGCAAAACAAGGCAACTCTTCCTTCCTTTTTCTTCAGAAAGTGAAAGAAAACTACTGCAGTGCTGGTCTGCTTTTTCAAGTGCTTTTGCAAAGGTGTTTTTTCAAGAGACAACTGGACTTCCTTTGTTTTTCATTGAAGATGTTTCACTTCTCATCCAAGAAACTTCTTTAGTTCTGACTCAAGCAAAACGTCTTCAAGGAAAAACAAAAGAAAGTCGAGTTGCCTCTTGAAAAAGCATCTTTGGAAAACCATAGCCTGGATGATTGAGAATTTCCATAGATATGGAAATATCCTGGAATTTGAATAGCCCAAAGATACTTCCATTCTATACTCTATTGGGCATGAGCAAAACATCTTCTTCCTGTTCTAGCCGGCTTCTGAAAGCCTCAGAAGAGGTTTCTGGGTAAAAGTTGGATATATTCAAAATACACTTTTTTTTTTTTTTGCTTTTGGAATTGTTAGACAGGAAGCCCCAGTGTCTTCAGAAGGAGAGTCACATCATCTCCTTATCTCTCTAAGTAGAATTATACTGCCCCTGTGACAGAGAAACTTTCCAAAAGCAAAGAATAGCTGCTTTGCACAGCCTAAAAAAGACTGAAATGTACCTCCTTGTATTGAACATGCACAACACATATGCAAGAAATTGCAGTATGTGAAATAAATGGAACTAGATTTTCCACATTGTAATAAGGAAATGGCCTAATATTAGACTATTTATTTATTTGTTGTTGTATCTTCATGACCTCTGCTTTAATTCCAAAGTATGTAGTCTTTCTGAGGTTGTGCCAATCTCTACAACTATGCTGGTCTGACTCATACCATATTTGGTCTCTGATGTGCATGTCAGGTATGAAACTCAACTGTTTACATGCCTTTCTTTTCCTTAATTCCAGCATAGTTTCCACTGGTATTGTTATCTTCTTGGGCTGTGCCATTTAGCAAACTAACGGATAAACAAAGGAGCTGTCATACATGCACTCAATACAGTTTTATTACATTTATTCTATTTAGATCAGTACTAAGCTACTTAGGAGAAAAGCAGAATACTTACTTTCACCAAGTAAGTGACCTGATTAAGCCCATGTCCCACTGCACCAACGGATGCAAAGAGGCTGTAAAATGGACAAAAAAGCTTGCCATCCATTGGAAAACGCAATGCATCCATTGTGTACTCACTGCATACGTGTTTCATATGCTCTATCTATCGAGCATCCATCCACTGCAATTTCATCCGCACAAGAAGTTTTGAGCTGCACAAAACTTTTTGAGCGGATGAACTTTCCGCCACGTACGATGTACATCCGCGACACATACGGGCAACAAACGTTCTACGTCCATTGTCATCCGTTAAACGTCCACTGTATCCTCGGAACGTCCACACAGCGTTAGTAGCATGGAAATAGAAAGGATGTAAGTGGATGCATCTCATATATAAAGCATTAAAATGGACAAAACGTTTGTATATGGGATGTATCTCGGGTATTTAGGATGTCTGGAGTATGTGGAAGGACACCTAGCGGAAAACCAATATTTCCTATAAAAAGGGGGAGGTAACCACCTGGATCTCAGTATGAGTCCAGCAGCCATGGTGTACCGACCTCTTCACCCTTGGTCTTGCTCTTCCACATCATCCATTGATCTCCACCATGGATCATAACACAGTCCTTATGGTAGCTGCGATCATTCAACACCAGAACCAAGCCCTGTTCAGACTGTTTCACCTTTTCTACGCAAGGAGGAGACATCCAAGAGCTGTGTGGGTCTGAAGATGGATCGGGAGAAGAGTGGAGTTTGGACTGTATGACAAGCTGATGGTGGAGCTGAGGAATGAAGACCCTCGTGCATTCCAGCACTTCATGAGGATGCCACCAGCCATGTTTGACGAAATTGTAGAGCATCTGAGATCCAGGTTGACCAAGCCAAGAACCAACTTCCGTCCCAACCTGGACCCTGGACTGAAGGTGGCACTGACTCTGCGGCACCTGGCCTCTGGAACCACATAGAGAAACATGCAGTATGCCTGGAGGGTGCCACACAACACCATCAGCATTCTGGTCAGAGAAGTGGTGCAGGCCATCATCGAAGAATACATGGAGGAGCTCCTCCAGTGTCTCATCACTGAAGAAGGCTGGAGGAAAGTTGCAGAACAGTGGTATCAGAGGTGGAACTTTCCCCACACCATTGGAGCCATAGATGGGAAGCACGTGGCCTGCAAAGCTCCAGCCAACTCAGGGTCCTCTTATTACACCTACAAGGGCTTCTTCAGTATCATCCTCTTTGCCATGGTTGATGCTGACTACAAGTTCATGTACATCAATGCTTCAGGCAACGGGTCAGCTTCAGATAGCCAGGTATACAACGCCAGTGACCTCAAGGATGAGCTGGAATGCAACCTCATCATGGGTTTTCCAGATCCAGACCCCCCTACCCAATGACACACAAGATGTGCCCTACTTCATCGTGGGTGATGACGCCTTCTTCCTCAGAACCTACCTCATGAAGCCCTATACTTCAAGATACCTCACCCGTGAAGAGAGGATCTTCAACTACAGGCTGTCCAGGGCAAGACGGGTGGTGGAGAACGCCTTTGGCATCCTGGCCAACAGGTTCCAGGTACTTCTCACGACCATGCAGCATCACCCAGGGACTGTGAGGAGCATCGTGGAAGCTTGCTGCATCCTGCACAATCTCATGCGCACCTGCTACCCAGTGTTGCAGAACAGGCTTGTGGACCGTCAACAAGGGAATGGGGACATGGAGCCTGGTGAATGGAGGCAAGGGGCTTGGCTGTGGAGTGGAGGAAGGAGGAGTGTAGTGGGGCTGTCTGGTCTGCAGCTGGGCAAGGTGAGGTGTCTGTGGCATGCGATGAACCTGGGCCTGGACTGGGAAGGGCTGCCTCTGCTGTGGGAAGCCTGGTACTCGTAGCCTTGGTCGGTGAGGGGCTGTTGAAAGTCGTGGAAGGGCTGTGACATCGCCTGGGTTGGAGGAGCAGACCTGGACTGGGTTGGAGCAGATTCAGCTGGGCCTGGAGGGTTGTGCAGAAGTGTATAAGAAAGGAAAGAGGGTATATAGTCTTCTATGTTAGCAAAGCATAATCAAATATGAAACATATGAGCAAATCTTCTACTTTACATTTCCACACATTCCTTTTTTTAAATAGCTAGTGCTCCATACTTCTAGTTCTTAATTCCATTACCTTTCTTTTGTAGTCTATTCACGGGAATCTCTTTCTTTTTAAAGTTTTCCTATGAGCTTTTTTCCTAGAAAAATTTAACTTCTCAGCCACCGATCCAGCCAGCTCTCCTTACAACTGACATGGCAGCTCCCAGTCACATTAACTGGGTCTGGTATTACCGTTTGGAAAACACAATTCCTACCCATTTTCTACAGGAAGTGCTTATATCCAATGAGACTTGGCTTCAAGAAAAGTATTGACAAGGCTTCATGTCCATGACCATTCCGTTGTTTACATACATCAATGGAATTTAGCCAATTTAAGATTGATTAAATGTTTGCTAAATTTAGGAATTAACTTAATAAAATTAAGATTTAGGGAACTCTGGAAGTTGAAGTCAAATTTGTTGAGCCTGACAAAGACTGGTATAAGCGGGTTGCTGAGGTTAAGATTCACTGGTCTAGACAGGCAGCCTTAGGCATGCCTTGGCAAATCATGCTACCCATTATTAGTATTTTGGAGATATTTCTGTGCTGCCAAGCCCTGGCAGTAAGTTCTGTAATGGAGAGTCTTGCTTTTTCAGTTGCTGTTTTTCTGCAGTTCTTCTTGGAGGACTAGAATAAAATGACTGGATAAGGTATTGTTTCAACAGAAATGAGTTAATTTAATTCTGCATGTCTGAGTTAAATTTAATCACCTCAAATTTATCTAGGTCAATTAATCCATCTTTGGCATTTCTAGACCTCTTTAACCCTAATTAACAGTTAAATGTGTTGTGCAAAGTGAGCCACAACATTTTACACTTCAGAAGAGTAGTTGTAGGAGGAGAATTTTCACCAGTTTTCTTCATACAGTCGTACCATATTATTTAATCACAGGCGTGGTCCAGTTGACTTTTCTGATTCTTTTTCCGGTTTCGTGATCATGGTCATATATAACATATTAATATTTCAGCATTAAAAGGTATAACTATCCTTAGTACAAGGATTCTCAAATGAGGCCTAGTAGTCCCTTTGGGTGTAGTGATAAAATGTAAGGGGGACTTGCACTCACTTCCACTCTGACTGGATGTAGATGGCCTTCACCCATCTTCTGAAACGAGTGGACCATGTATGGTATCCATTGCCAGGATTTTTCGTTGATGGTGCTTGTTCTTGTACCAGCCCTAGTATACTTAGTATGCTTCCTAAGATGACCTGGCCCAAATCGAAGTGCTCTTGGTTAGTTTCACCTTCCCACTCTTCTAAGAGTAGCTCTTTCCAGGCCTTTTCCTGGTGCTAAGCCTCTGTTGCCATCCCAAGCATACCAGCCTCCCGTCAGGTGATTTCTCATGCAACAGTAGATGTAGACAACATACAGAATGTTCTTGAAGGACAAGAGGAAGTGCTGCTATGCAGGCTACAATCAGTTAAGCAGGGCTTCAGCCCATTTAAGAAATTAATTTGAGAAAACATTTCAGACTAGCCTCTCCCTTAAAGATAAAACGTGGAAGGGGGAAAGCACATTCAACTTGCAAGATTCTGTTACTATGTTATTTTTCAATAAAAATAGTTCTAGACCTACAACACATTGATTTATTAGTCTAATCCACCTTACTGGGCTCACAAATGAGCCCCAGTACTTAGACAAGGGGGGAGGGAAGGGGGAGAGAGAGGCTATGGCTCTTTTATGACTATGGACTTCAACTACCAGAATTCTTGAGCCAGCATAGTTGGTTCAGGAAATATGAGAGTTGAAGTCCACAAGTCATAAAGGATCCATAGTTCCCCACCTCTCACTTAGATGACTAGGGTTGCGAATACTGCATTTTTTAAGGCACCAAAGCAAAAGTCTGACACTTTTGAAAATGCTTGCATTGATTAGAGCTATAAAGAATTCCCCTACTTCTGTCAATTTTATCAAAACTTGGAAAAAAGAGGGGAGTGGGGAAAGAAAAAAATGTTACCTATAGAAATTTACCAGTTTTTTAATCAGTTCAATCAGAGACTGAAGATGTTGAAAAGAGCAGCAAAGAAAGGAAAGGAAAGAATTCAGGCTGGTGGGCTATTTGCTTTGCTTAATTTGTTGAACATACTAGGGAATTGTGGTTTACATGTAACAATGTTGTAAGCCATAAAGCTTGGTTTAAAAAAAAAACAGTGCTGAAATCCCACTTTATGCTTTGACAAAATCCAAGTACCGTAATTAACCAATGATCTATGCAATGTATGAACTCACTGACTGCTAAGCAATAACTTACTTATCCTTAGCAGAAATGAATCAGGAGATAGTCATAAAGCAATGGAGGCCAGCCATCATGTTTATGGTAGATGGTATCTATATTTAAAATGAGGAAAGCATCAATGTTTAATTATGGTCAGATTGTGTCAAACTGAATCGGGGAAAGGAGGGTCAGTAAAGAGCATGACAATGTATGACCGAACTTGGGTTTTATAAATAGCTGTGTATGTTTGTTCCTGATACTAATCCAAGAGCATTGGATCTGGGCATTGGTCATGTCCATTTTGCTATGACAGTTATTGTTGTGCTTTGCTCCATGAACATACATTTATTTTTGGTTGTTCTTCATCACTATTATTATGAGAGCCAGTTAGGCACCAGGCTACGAATCGGAAGACTGTTGGTGGTAGGCCTTCCTTGTTAGGTTGGTATTATGTTTACTGTGTTTTTTGTTATTAGCCAAAGAGTCTGATGTTGACTGAGAGACTATCAAATATATTAAAATAATCAAAACACATTTTATGCTATTGCGGCTTTTCAAATTTGATCCAAGCCTATTTCATAAAATGGAATGACCATTCTGATTTGACCTCCCAGGCTTTGCAAATCTTGTCTTTAAAAATAGCGTTTCCCTACTTTGCTTTTGCATGTATCCATTAAACAAGGTTTTGGACGCTTAGTCTGATGCAGTCCCTGACCTTATCAGCATATGGACAAGTGCTGAATCTGAATGTAGCTGATTCAGGTGGTAGTACGCAGTATCTGTGCAATGATGCCTCTGCTAAATAATTACTTAAATGTAAAATTAGGCTATCTGAGCAACAAATGAAAAGAATGAAAATATGCCACTACTCTCTTGATACTGGGAAACCTTGGATCAATTTACTTTATTGTGGCAATTTATTATACTGTTTTGCACTAAGAGAAAAACCAAATTCCCGAGTACTGGAGCAGAGCGGATAATGGAAACCAAATGGAAATTAAACACTGTTTGCTTCAGTTGTTTTATGCAAGAAAAAACTGCAGGAGAAAGAAATATTCTCTTTTAGCCTTGGGAAATTGCTGGACTATTCCCTGAATGAAGTTGGAGCTGAGATGTTGTGGAATCCCCCTCTTTTCCTTCTGTGTAGCTGTTTCTTACAGTTATTCTCCACCTTAACTGTGAGATGGGTGGCAAATAAATTAATATTCTGAAACTAATTAAAAATCAAATCAAATCTTCACCTATAGTTCTTTCCATGATGATACCAAGAGGTTGCCAGGCTACTAACTTTAAGGACTCCTGAATGTAGGCATACAGAATTTCAGTCAAGATACTGTACAATTAATTTCTGTAAAAATAAAGGATTGATACAGATGCCAGAGTGGAAAATTATTTTTCAGTATTCTAATCCAAATCTTTCTGCTTAATGGAAGTTTTGCAAACATTGGGTAGGTAACCTTTCCAGTTTTAACTTTATAACAGTGCATTTCTCAAGAAATCTGGCAAGGAAAATGAATGGCCCAGGTTTCGTTCAACTATAATTCATTAATTTATCTGACTCTTCCAAGTTAAACATTTTTTCTACTATAAATAGAGGATCTTATCCATTCTTAAAGATGATTTCAACATTATCTGCTTATGTCTGTAATTCTGCTTTATTTATCTATAGTACATTTTTGTATTAACCATTATTGCAATTGGTTTCATCTTTGCTGAGATCTTCTAAAGATAGAGAACACAAAAAATCATTTTGGTGCTGATTTGTAGCATTGTCAAAAACATGGATGTGCCAACAGGTAATACCATTCTAAGAGCCAGTTTCATGTAGTGATTAAAGCATAGGCTAGAATTCTAATTTAAATTAGGAGACTAAATTCTGACCCTGCCTTAGGCATGAAGCTAGCAGGGTGATGTTGGGCCAGTCATTCTCTCTCAGCCCTAGAAAGGAGGCAATGCCAAACTACTCCCCAAATGTTGCCAGTGAAACTGGTTAGATTTATCCAAGGAGTCAAAAGGAATCAAGACTGACGGTCAGTGACTCATGGTCACCTACCCCCCTGGTTGTATACAATCTGTCTTTCAATTTGCTATTATTCTCCTTGCCAAATTCAGATTGTGAAAATCTCATAAAATATACTTTCAGGATGAGTTCCTTTGAGGAAGCAGTAACTTGAAATGTAAACGTTTTGTCTTTATCTCCCACCTAACCCTGCTCAGTCTTTTTGTCCCTTTGAACAATATGCAGACTTGGGTGTGGAAAATTACTAACATCTAACCTGTGATTCATCAACTTGATCCCAGGGAGGTTCTGGCATTTTTACACAAAAGCTGTCTTATCACAGGGATAGTTTTTTTTTCTTTTTTAAACCAGTTCTTGTTTCTCTATTACTCCTGATTGTTCAGCCTGCAGACTTTAGCACAGGGGTCGCCAACCTTTTGGACCTCAGGGACCTTTAGATCCCAGGGACCACTAACTGGTTCTGTGGGCATGGCCTAATTTGTGGGTGTGGCTTGGTGGTCACCTGACTGGCTGGGCATGGCTTGTATGAAAATATTATAAATATTTATATAAATATTGATTTTTTTATTAAAAAGAGCAACTTTTACCCAAAATCAGGCAAAGTAGGCAGGCAGATTGAGTTGCTCACAGAATCACAGCTTCATTCAGAGATCTATCGATCTGCCATTGGCAAGCTCAGTCTGTCACATAAAATTTGCTTGCAAGCAAACTCACAAAATTAACTCTCAACACACCATGCATATAAATATTGAATTTTTTATAAAAAAAAGAGCAACTTTTACCCAAAATCAGGCAAAGTAGGCAGACTGAGTTGCTCACAGAATCATTGAGTGATCTATCTGCCATCGGCTAGCTAAGTCTCTCAAATTTGCTTGCCTTGAGTCTGCACTGAATTTGCTTGCAAAGCAAACCTTCAGTCCTAAGGGAGGTTTGGCTGTACTTAAAAACAGAGCCGAAGATCTAAAGACTAGCTAGAAAGCAAGAAATCCAACTGTTTCTTGCTTCCTAGCTAATCTAAATATCCCGGCACAGCAGAACATATGATGGTCGGAAAAAGGAAAAATAGCAATTTAGCATGCAAGTTTACTGGGTAAGGAGTCAGTGGGTGGGGAGGGTTCCTGCAGGCCATGTGGGGGGCACAGCTTGGATTAATTGCTTTGTGGGGGTGCTCTGATGGTGAGATTTCCCTGCGGCTCACCAAAATTTTCTCACGGCCTACTAGTGAGCCGCAGCTCACCGGTTGTCAACCGCTGCTTTAGCAGGTAGTAATATTTGTCCCTACTGTATACCATAGTCTTGTTTTCTGTTGTTAAATGGTCTGTGAAAGTACACTTTTTATTGTGTCAGTTCACAATTTTGATCATAGGCAGGAGAGAAGAAAGATGGATAGATACAGGAATGTATGTGGATTTGTGTTTTTTTTTTTAAATTAAAGATTCCAATTAGTGTCATGGGTTCTTTTAAACTATATCCAATTTGGTGAGCTCAAGACACAAAAAAGCCAAAAGTAGCACCAGTCTCTAGATCACATTCACAAGCATTCACATACTACTTATTCCTTATGAGTAAAGTGGGTTCTGGACTCTTCGCAAACAATAATGACCTACCATGGCTGAGGTCTGCAAGCTGCCTCCTAATTCCAAACACTGTTCTGATTCCTGCTGTCTTGTTAGGTCTGCCTCTTTAAACAAAAACATCACTTTTTGCCTATTTTACTTCACTCACACAAACTAGGCTGTTTCAGGCAAAGCTTTTATAGACAACTCTGCCATGCTGACATTGGGGAGAATGTTTAAAGCAAGGATCTTCAAACTTGGCAAGTTGAAAATTTTTGGACTTTAACTTCCATAATTCCTGAGTTGACATGATTGGAGGAGGAATTCTGGGAGTTGAAGTCCACAAATCTTAAAGCTATCAAGTTTGAAGACCCTTGGTTTAAAGAGAGGGGACAAAAGCAGCCCAGGGGCTGGCAATTGCTTGAGCAGCTTGCTGTCATTAAACAATTAAACAATAACAGAGTTGGAAGGGACCTTGGAGGTCATCTAGTCCAACTCCCTGCTCAGGTGATGCAAATATTATTATGGCTTCTTTCTTAGAAGGGTAAAAGATGGGAAATACTGTATGCCAGCATTGGAGGTGTTTGAAAATTTTGTTTGCAATATCTGTGAGGTGGTTTGTCTTGGATAAATTTTGAAAAGTGAATTTTGCATTTTGTGTTTTCATACGTTCAGGG
This sequence comes from Laticauda colubrina, assembly GCA_015471245.1. NCBI lineage: Eukaryota > Metazoa > Chordata > Lepidosauria > Squamata > Elapidae > Laticauda > Laticauda colubrina. The sequence continues at coordinate 51,477,449 of BLBF01000022.1, read as the reverse complement.
GAGAACTTGGCTGAGGCAAAGAGTGTTGGGCCTGGCAGTTGAAGGATTGTTTTGTAAAGATATTCTTAGGTAACGTTGCAGTATCCCTTTTGAAAAATGGGAAAAAAATGCATGGAGTCAGTTTTGGCCATAGTAACGGAGGGTGTCAAAAAGGAGGGTGTCAAAAAAGTCAAAATGGCAGCTGCAATTGTATGCCACTTTCATATGCATGTGAATATTGTGATGTAAGTAAAAAGGAAGTGGGATTTCACATAGAAATCCTCCTTCCTTTTTACTTAAATCACAATGTTGACATGTACATAAAAGTGGAATGCAACTGCAGCCACCATCTTGATTTTTTAACCACTGTCTGATTACTATTCGGTGATTATTAAACGAATAGGTTAATAATGAGTACCAGAAACAAAATAATTGCAACACAGAATCTCTTGTAAAATTCACTGGAGAACATATGGAGTTCTGAAATAATATTAACATTCACTCTCCAAAATCTTTGCAGAAGAGCAATGTTTCATCTGCCCAGGATGTAGCAGATGGAAAGGCTTATTTCCCAGACCTGGTTTCACCAACATAATAATAAAGTAATCCAAGTTTGAAAGACAAGATATACCATCTGAAATATCTTGTTCTCTGTTTTCTAAGAGATATAGGAGTTTGCCATGACTCATTTTTCTGCTTTTTCCTCATTTAATTTGTTGATGTCATTGAAAACTTCCATTAGCAAAGAAGACCGCCCTCTGATATATATTGAAACCTACTCTACATATTAAATTGTGGGAGAAACTTAGCAGCAGTCACTTTGGAAGCAAGTTTAATAGTAATTCGTGCAGTACAATCCTAAAAAAAACTTTTGTTGTGGCCAAGGAGGAGGAGGGAATGGACCATTGGAAACTTTAAAAGTTTTTGGAGATTCCAGGAAGATAATGATCAGAAACATATTTCCAAATCATGTAAAAGGTACCTACAGATTAAAAAAAAAGATTTTGGAATGGTTTTCATAGTTTGCAGACATGAAGAAATTTGGATGAGATTTCAAACAAGCAGTGCCTGCAAGGTAGGCTAAGAATATTTCTGAGCCAGAAGCATTCTGAAAGGAAGAGTGGGAAAAATTAAAAAAGAAAGAATGGAAAGACTCTTACTTTGCTACAGAAAATAGAAATTATTTATTTCTGCAAAATGGGGTTTATAAAATATTGACAGATATATGTACAAACTTTTCCACTATATTCAAAAAACAACTGCTCATAAATGATTGTTATGCATTCAGATCCAATAGATGTATCAGCTTCTGTTTACTTAGGGCTTCATTGAAGCATACAGTTTGATGGGGCTGCCTAAACTTTTACATATATTATAATTTCTCAGGAGAAACTTGTCTATATGTCTTTTCTTTTTAAAAAGATGCTTCAGCTCATATATGCTTTTGACAAGCAGCAGTGCAATGGCTTTTCCTCCCCAATCTTTTATTGTGTATTTTGAAAGAAAAGAAGTAGCTCAAAGAATAAAATTTATGTAGATATCAAAATATGGGATAATAAACAAATCTGAAATATCATAAAACTAATATTTTCCAATATATCATTATATTATAGCAATATTCTGAAATATATTAATTTTGTTCAAATTATTAAAAAAATTGTAGTAAAATGCATTCTACTAATATTATAAATTATAAAAAAAATTAAAGTACCTCTAAAAAACAAATTTTGGATGTGGCAGAATTCCACGTAAAATATTGTATTCCAAAAATGTCCTCCGTATAATTAACTTCTGCAATCGATTTATTTTAAAAAAACAATGTGGTTTTGGACATTGAGATATAATTCCACAATTTAGTTCGCTATTCTTCCAAAGAGGGAATTTTTTTCCAATGAGAGTCTTAGAAATCTTTGTAACTATTAACACACAACTCCAATTCAGTCCATTTTGAAGGGATATATGGTTGGTGAAATTGTATAAAAATGTATCTGATTGTAGTGGGATTGCATGTTTCAAAATTTGTTTCATTTTACATAAAGGAATCCTTTTCAATATTGTTGGGTTATTACAACATTGCCACCAAATGACATTTATTTGGGGAAAATTATTATTCATTTTGCAATCATGACTGGATTGATACCAATGATAAAAAGCTTATATACTATATCAATTCTCTTTGAATATAGTGTTCAAAATAAATTTAATATGCTTCCATTAAATTTCCACTGTTGTATCACCAGAACTATATTTCTATTCTCCATGTATTTTATCATACACTATAACTTGTTCAAATTCTAGTCATACTTGATTAATAATTTATATATCATACAATCAATTGTCAGTACTGTACTACATTTTATAAGATTATCAAATTCGATCAATTATATGATTCAGTCAATCAAATTTGGTTTGATTGAATTTCTGTAATTCTTTTCCTGGGTATCTGAAGATAATGAAACTAATTAAATGTGGAGGAGCACTGATGTCAGCTCTATTAGATAGACTAAATCAGAAAGCAGCTCCACAGGAAATTCTGTTCTAAATTGATAAAACAACTAGAAATTATTTTTAAACAGTTTACAGTTTGAAGTCGTCAAAACACCTCATTCTCTTGTGTTCTGCAAATTTTTAAATTTCATTCTTGGCTTTTTGTTGGAACCAATATAATTATTTTTTCTGTGTCAAATGTTTAATAACTTATTTTAAATACTAGAATCATGTAAAAAAGAAACCTTAGTCTTGGTAGGATATTCATTTTGTAAGTTACAGTTCTTCTCAACTTAGTCAGATACAATTTTTTTTCCATCTGGAAAGGTCTGCTGATGGTTTTTTTATCCAGGTTCATAAGAATTATTCTTTTATCTGTATTATTTTTGGTTTTAAAAAAAGCCTCATTTTGCCTTCTCAGCAGTCATGTTGAACTTGTTTCTTGATAGACATAATGTGTTTTTTATCCTATTTGAGCTTTCTTTTTATTAATTTGGTAGCCTGACAAACCCTACGAATGTCTACATTCTATCAACAATGTTAAAGGTTCTCTGGGTTGAGTATTTGGGAATACTATATCATCAGCAAGTAATTTCAATAAACCTTCTTGTGTAATTGGTTTAGCTCCTCAGATTCTTATTTTGCTGACATACTTGAATTGCCAATGTTTGTAGTGTTAATAGAAATAAAAAAAAGAATAAAGGAACAAGGAACGAGTTATTTCTACTTGTTTCAAACTATTCAGTCATATGAATTTTCATTTCTGCATGGTTTTCTTTCTGTTTGATTTAAGGGGAACAAACAAGCATTTAATAAAGCTTTTGCTGGCCTTCCATACTATGGCAAGGGACACCTCAGAAGTTAGATGAGTCTATAAGAAACTTTTTAATTTCTGATTACACTTCAATTTGATTTCCCCTTGTTTTAGTTGCAGTTAGTTGCAGTCACTACTTGTTGAATCTAGGGATTTCTATATTTAATCTTAGAGTTTTTACATTAGCAGTGTGATGACTTCTTTTCAAATGAAAAGACAGGAAGATGGTATAATTGTGAAGAAAAAATATATTTAAAAAACTTTTTAGTATTAGAACAAAAATCTACAACTTCTGGAAGCAAGTTGTTCCACTGATTAATTGTTGTAACTCTCAGGAAATTTGTCATTAGTTCTAGGTTGCTTTTCTCCTTGATTATTTTACCCCCATTGCGTCTTATCCTGCCCTCAGGTGCTTTGCAGAATAGCTAAACTCCCTCTTCTTTGTGGCAGCCCCTGAGATATCAGAACACTGCTATCAAATCACCCCTAATCCTTCTTTTCATTAAACTTATAAAGTCTTGTTGAAATCTGCTTTGCCAATCAGTGTATTGTCAAGGATACCATAGTCCATATGGTGAATAGAAATAGTACTGTAATTTGTGCTGGCTACAATTCCTGAGAAGCATCCTTTCAAGATATTCTATTTTTCTCCAAGTTTCCTCCACTTTTTGAGCATTCTATAAACACCCAAAGTACAGACAAGGAATAGTAGACTATTTTTACTGGGACAGAGATATTCAGAAACCGCAATTCATTATAAAATGAGGAGGTAAAGAAGGTTATTAACCTGTGTGAAGACATTTTTGATGTACAGTTGAAGTTAGTTCACAGGAATCATATTCAACCATAGCCAAAAATGATCAAGAGTTCTTGCTTCAAAGAAATCACTCTGATGCAAGTTCAGACTTTATTTTCTGTACATTCAATCAGATATGTAACTAATCATATTCCCTCATTTTGTCCCTGTTCCCAAAATAAGTGACATAAGAGTCCTAGTTATCTACTTCACAAGTTTCCATACAACATTAAAAATGTTCATTATGAAATTCGGCATTTGGAGGAGGGGGACCATTTTGGGAAACAATATGAATACTCCAATTATTTAATGTACCTACTTCCTAGAAATGGTGTGACTAATTTTCAATAATGTGTGGGCATAGCCTTGTTAATTTCCAGTGACCATAATAGAAGATGAAAGCAGTGAACACAGACAAGAACAATTAAAAGCTCTTTTATTGCAAATGTGAATTTTGCAAAAGAAAGTTGTATCAGCAAGATCATTAATTCATTTTACCAATGAAGGCAATATTGTAGTTTTAAGCAGAATGTTTGGAAATGGATGGAGTGTTTAAAAATCACAATGGCAGGATAATTTGTTAAATAGGACCAATCATAAAAGAAGAAAAAAAAGGCTCTGCACATTACCAAATGAAGTACATTAACAAATCTTTCCAACAGAGTGTTGCATGGCAGAAGCAGCAGCTGGAAATAGGTCATGTCACAGGAATAAATTGTTGCCCCTGACAATCAGGTTTTTTTTTATTGGCACTCCTGGCAATTTTGCTTTAGCAACAATAAAAATTGAGAGACTGTAAAACCCACTCTCCAAAATGGGCACTTGTTTGAGCTTAGAATAGCCAATATTTTGTACAGGTAATCCTTGATTTACAAACATTCATTCAATGACCAAGAGCCACAGTGGTTAGAGTGCAGTCCTGCAGGATACTGCCGGCTGACTGCAATTTGGCAGATCAAATCTCACCAGGCTCAAGGCTGACTCAGCCTTCCCTCCTTCTTCCGAGGTGAGTAAAATGAGGACCCAGATTGTTGGGGGCAATATGCTGATTCTATAAAATCACTAAGAGAAGGCTGTAAAGCACTGCGAAGCAGGAAAAAGTCAAAATGCTAGTGCAATTGCAATTTAAAATTACAACAGCACTGAAAAAAATGAGCTATAACTGTTTTTCACACTTACGACCATTGCAGCATTCCCGTGGTCACATGATCAAAATTCAGGTGCTTGGCAACAGGCATGTATTTATGACAGTTGCAGTGTCCCATGGTCATGGGATCATCTTTTGTGACTTTGTGATAAGCAAAGTCAATGGGGAAGCCAGATTTACTTAACACTCATGTTACTAACTTAACAACTGCAGTGATTCACTGAAGAACTGTGGCAAGAAAATGGGGCAAACCATTGTCTTGCTTAGTAATGGAAATTTTGGGCTCAGTTGTGGGTGTAAGTCAAGGATGACCTGAATCTGTTCATACATATTGAAAATTCATATAGAACCAAGGAACAAAGCTTTCACTGTTCTTGTCTTCCTCAGGTCTTCCTAAGTAACGATCACTGATTAAACCCAGAGCTACTCAACTTTGGAAAGGATGTTTCAGAAAGCTTCAGACCTTGTCTAATAGGCTGAGATTCTGCTTTCAGTGTTCTCTTTTCTGTATCACCAATGTAATAAGTTACTTAAATTGTTTAAATCTAACAAAATATTTTAAGCTCAGCAATGTTTTTTTTTCTGCTTTTTGCTTTTGTTTTGCCACCATTAACCATTCACCCTGAATTCTGAAAATAACATGACATAAATTAGGCAAGTGTCAATTCTGTAAATTTGTTTGAAGGACCTCAAATGAAACTGAAGGTTGCAAACCTTTGTGGAAAAATGTGGAAGGGGTTTCTTAAACAAAACAAAAATAATGCTGCAACGAAATATACAACTCTGTTTGGGTTATGTGACGAATTATTCTGATAAAGACATGAGGAAGGCACGTGGTTCACAAGTCTAAACAATAATTTGTGTAGCATATATGTCTTCTCCTTTTGTATGTATTTGGTATTGCAAATTCCTTAAGTACATTGTTGCCCATAAATTATTAAGTTATGTAAAAATGGCAACTAAGCTAACTGTTCACATAGAAATATACTATAATAGGTAGATAAAATTGATGGCTATTTTCTAAAGCACCCAAAAGACATTTCATAACCTGATTTGCACATTACATTTAATGAGCAATCAGATTAAAAACCCCTAAAAAGATCTGTGAAACATTGTTCTCATGTGAGAGTTTTAAAACAACCTTTTATGAGCTGGAAACAATATGTTTAGGAGGAAACCACAATTTATTTATGAATACATGTAACACAAACAAACCCTCAGAGTTTTGGAGGATGGTATTATTACAGAAAGTCCGTTGCCTTTTGATAAAGCACCCTGGGGATTCTCTAGTGAGCTTTCTGGAATTTAGTGAGCCACATCTGAGGGTTTTTTTAAAATTTGCACAGTATTCCTGAATTGGTGTAAATAAGAAAACCATGGAAAACAATCATCCTTGGATAAATTCCACAATTACCTATTCCTTCACAAAGCAAACAAAACCCCAGAGATAGTTTTTTTTTTTTTTTTAACACAAACTCTTGTTCCTTTTGAGAATATCATTATGGACTGTGCCAGCTTTCAGATCGGCATCAAAGGGAGAAGTTCCCAACTGACCTACCCCTGCAGTTACTAAAGCACTGCCTTGAAAAATTGTAGATTTGTCCAGGGGACAGAAGACATATTGCCATTTGGCAAAAGACTTACAATTTTATATGCTAAAGTAAACAGACCTACAGTTAAATTTTCTTTTGAGAATATTTTTCCCAACACCCAAGGACAGGAGTCGAGCTTAGCAGCACAGAGCAACTTTTGTATCATACACATAATTCTGACCATTTCTTGTCTCCTAGCATCTGCGGCCTGAGATAACAGTCTCACTTTGCATAATAATAGGACTAACCTGACATGTTGTATTGTTAAATGTTGAAAAAAATCAATGGAAGAGAAGAGCCATGATCACTTCTTCTTAATTTTGCCCCTACTCAGTCATCAGTTTTTTACAGCTGCACATACTACCAATATGATCAAAAGGATTTTGCAAGTTCCTTGTAGCAAGTTGTAGCAGGGTTCCTTATAGCAAGATGGACTCGAACTACGAATACATGAAGGTAAATATGATATAATTGGAATAACAGAAACTTGGTGGAATGAAACCCATGACTGGAACATACTGGTAGAAGGATACAAACTATTTAAAAAAACAGACCCCATAAAAAAGGAGGTGGAGTTGCACTGTATGTAAAGGACCACTATATTGCTACAGAAATGCATGAAACCAAAGATGAAAACCTCCTAGAATGCATATGGGTCAATATAAAAGAAAAAAAGAATGACATGGCCATAGGTATATATTATAGGCCACCCAACCAAGCAGAAAATATAAATGTCCTTTTTGCCAGCCAACTAATAAACATATGCAGGAAACACACAACAATAGTAATGGGAGACGTCAATTATCCTGATATCAATTGGAAAACTTATTCTACACCAAGTGAGAAATCAAATAAGTTCCTGACCAATATAACTGACAACTTTGTTGTCCAAAAGGTAGAGGGTGAAACTAGAGGGACAGCCATACTGGGCTTAATTCTTACAAACAGAGAAGAAGTCATAGAGGGAGTTGAAACTGCAGGAACCTTGGGTGAGAGTGAGTATGTCATACTAGAATTCAACATAACACAAACACAAGCAACAGAACATAATGACACCAGAGTCTTGGACTTTAAAAGAGCTGACTTCAATAAACTCAGAGAGAACTTGGGAAATATTCCATGGATGAAAATCCTAAAAGGGAAAACAACTCAAGAATCTTGGGAAACTCTAAAAAGTATGATCATAGAAGCCCAGACCAGCACAATACCACTGAGAAAGAAAAACAAGAAAAACAAGAAAGAAACCAGCATGGCAAATTGAAAGAAAAAAAGGACAAGTACAAAAAATGGAAAGAAGGACACACAATTAAGGCAGAATATCAGCAGATAGCCAGAATCTGCAAAGACGAAGTCAGGATAGCAAAGGCTCAGAACGAAACAAGACTTGCAACAAAAATCAAAGATAATAAAAACAGTTTCTTCCAACATAAATAACAAGAAAAAAAATCAAGGAAACAGTTGATCCACTGAAGAGAGAAGATGGCAAGTAAGTAACAGGCAGCAGAGAGAAAGCAGAACTGCTTAACTCATTCTTTGTATCCGTCTTCATGCAAAAAGAAACTGTAGCTCAACCCACCAAAAACATAACTGTAAAAGACAGACCAGAAATAAAAGTTAAAATAAGCAAAAAAAATAGTAAGTGAATACTTGTCTGATCTTGATGAAAACAAATCACTGGGGCCTGATGGATTACATCCCAGAGTTTTAAAGGAGCTGGCAGAACCACTGCCATCTGTCATCTCAGAACCACTGCACCACTGGAAAAGAGCTGATGTGTTTCCCATCTTCAAAAAAAGGAAAAAAACATACCCAGGAAACTATAGACCAATCAGCCAGACATCGATACCCGGGAAGATACTGGAAAAGATAATAAAAAAACAGATCTGCCAACTGTACTCAATGAGTAGTCCTTAATGGGTCTAAGTCTACATGGAGGGAAGTAAGCGTGGGGTGCCACAAGGTTCCGTCTTAGGCCCAGTACTCTTCAATATCTTCATTAATGACTTAGATGAGGGAATAGAAGGGGAACTTACCAAATTTGCAGATGATACTAAGCTGACAGAAATAGCTAACACCCAAGAAGATAGGCTCAAGATCCATCTGGATCTTGACAGACTAGAACACTGGGCCATATCTAACAAAATGAAATTCAATGTAGACAAAAGTAAAGTCCTACACTTAGGCAAGAAAAACCAAAAGTACCCATATAGACTGGGTGAAACAAGTCTCAATAGCAGTAACTGTGAGAGGGATCTTGGAGTCTTAGTGGACAACCAGCTAAATATGAACCAGCAGTGTGCAGTAGCAGCCAAAATAGCTAATGCAATCCTAAGTTGTATTAACAGAGGGATACACCAAGATCAAGGGAGGTACTAATATCACTCTATAAAGCCTTAGTAAGATCACACCTGGAGTATTGCATCCAGTTTTGGTCACCACATTACAAAAAAGATGTTGAGACTCTGGAGAGGGTACAGAGAAGAGCAACCAGGATGATTAGGGGACTGGAGGCTAAAACATACAATGAACGGTTGCAGGAACTGGGCTGGGCTAGTCTAGTAAAGAGAAGGATGAGGGGAGACATGATAGCGGTCTTCCAATATCTGAGGGGCTGCCACAGAGAGGGAGGGGTCAATCTATTTTCTAAAGTGCCTGTAGGCCAGACATGGAATAATGGATGGAAACTGCACAAGGAGAGATTTAACCTGGAAATAAGGAGAAACTTTCTGACAGTGAGAACAATCTACCAATGGAACAGCTTTCCCTCAGAAGTTGTGGGAGTGCCATCACTTGAGACTTTCAAGAAGAGACTGGACTGCCATTTGTCAGAAATGGTGTAGGGTCTCCCGCTTGGGTGGGGGGTTGGACTAGATAACTTACAAGGTCCCTTCTAACTCTGATTATCTGTTAAATCTGTTAAAGTTATGAAGATATCTTTGACGGCACTTTAGAGGCCACAATCCAACTCTGTGTTTGCACTGGAAAGCAACCTCAATCTGGATCTCTTCTTATAAGCCCTAGAAATACTTTTTCAGCTCCAATCAAAAACTTCAGAGATTATATAAAGTGGCCTTACATGACTTTATAGCAGAGAGAAGATACTTCAAAATCTATCACAGCTTTCCTGGTTTAAATGCAACTTTTTAATTTTTTTGTCCTATTGGAGAGATCTACTGAATGTAAAATGATACGATATAATTAATAACTAGCTCTCCTATACAAACTTTAGTCTAGATGTCAGTCTAGTCTTATATTGGTTAAAATGCGATGGGCAATAGAGACTACAAATATAACCATGACCCCTCTTCTTATGTTGCACCCCTTCTTGGACCAGGTGGCTCTAACTCACTGATACTCTTGTCCTCGTCACCTGCTCCCTATCTCTCTACATGGGTCTACTCTTGAGGAACATCCAGAAGCTTCAACTGGCACAGAATGTGAAGGCACAGACAGTTCTGTGTGCCTCTAGGATGGCACATATTATGGATATGTTCAGCAAGTACATTAGTTGTAATTCTGCTTTTGGGTGCAATTCAAACTGCTGGTTTTTTCCTTTAAAGCTCAATATGAAATTGAATCAGGTCATTTGAGGGACTGTGTTTTCTCACTTACATCTACTTATCCCATCTGATCCAGTAGAAGAAGTATGCTCCAAGTCTTATCAGCTAAGGAGGGACTCAGGAGACACAATTTATAGTTTTCTACTGTAAACCCCACCCTCTAAGGTAAGGTTAGCCCCAACTATTTTAGCCTTCAAGAAACTCTTAAAAATTTCTTCCATTAACTCTGGAAATCCACTGCAAAGAAAATGAATGAGGTGGAATGATGGTTGTCCTCACAATATATTGGGGTTCTTTTATGCATTTTTATGCATTTTTTATGTTTTTATTGTTATTTATATTCATGTTTTTAATGTTGTGATTATTATGGTTTTAATTGTTGTTCTGTTTGTAAGCTCAGAGTCAGTTGGACAGCTATATAAAGCTGCCCAGAGTCATATACATGGACAGCTATATAAAGCCAAATAGTATTAAATCAATAAATGTCCTTTTTAATACACATTTTTAATGTTTTTTCTGTTATTATTTTTTTGGAATTTGTATTTTAACTTTCTGAATAAAATAAAACAAAATACAAAAAGAAGAAAAGAAATCCAACAACCTAATATTAATTAACTAATAGCATCAATGTGGCAATTACCCTGCATCTTTCTTTCCACAAACAGTTGGATAAGATTCAAAAATACATTTGGACAACTTATGCTGGCCTAAAAAAAGTTCGATCCCACAAAAATGCAAATTATTATCTAATATTCCCTTAGGGAGAGGGAAATTGTAATTTATGGTTGTACCTCTTTTGTACAAATATTGAACTTACCAGTAGAGTCAAAGAATACTTTAAAAACAGGAGTTAATTTAATAAACTTGATGGTTATATTGATTTTTATTATAATTTTATTTAAATCAGCAAAGACGTAAGCCAATGTCTCAGGTATCAACAGTGTCTTTCTACTTGTTCATAAGCAGACAATAGAATTACAAAGAGATTGCTACAAATATTGTTAATGCACACATAACTTGGTAGTTGCAGAGAAAATGCTTTTCTGGTTTGGTATGGAAGAGGCTCGCATAACCTTGTCTCCTTCCACTCTAATCTGATAATGCTGCCTTTGTTAAGTGTGGGTCTGGAAAGGAAATGAATTCCTTAAGAAAAATAAATCCACTGATTGTAATATGTGTTCAAAAATAGCAGATCCCTTGAATAAGAAGGTGGTAAAAGGTATTAAGAGTTCCACAACAGTATGATTCATACAGAAATATTAAAACATGGTGTGTGCCATTCAGCAAAAACCTAATTAGTGTTATGGCAGGGAAGTGTGTTGAAAAGAAATGTCACATTTTAAATCTGCAACTTACGACACACTAAGTCAACATAGCAGAGATGCAACTTGGCTTTCTAGGGGTTTAAATACAATCACTTTTGCAGTCCTGTTTATACAGCAACTAAAGAAATAAAATAACATACTGATATGTGTGATGAAGACAATTTTGAAAAAGAAAGCTTTGGAAGCCCTAATGGAAAAGCCATTTTCCTTAACTGAATGTGTGTCCACGCACATTTTCCCAATCTTTCAAATGTCTAGCAATGCTCTAGTCTCAGGAATACAAGCAATTGCTGATAAAATTAGCCAGGCCGGGAGCTAAAAGATGTAGATGTTTTTGGAAAGCAAGTAAATGGGAGTAAAAGATGAGATAGATAATGTGTCAGACCAATGTTTTCATGCTAAGCTTAAGCTCTGACAAAACATATATTCAATCCATAATAGTATAGCTAAATGTATTAAACTGTCTGAAACTGTATCTATGAACTGTTTTGACTCTTAGGACAAGAAGTCATCCAGAATAGTCCCCAAAATTATTACTTCACACATAGTCACATATATTGTCTAATTTTATACAGATTTAACAGATAAACAGAGTTGGAAGGGACCTTGTAGGTCATCTAGTCCAAACCCCCGCCCAAACGGGAGACCCTACACTATTTCTGACAAATGGCAGTCTAATCTCTTCTTGAAAGTCTCAAGTGATGGCGCTCCCACAACTTCCCAGGGCAACTTCTGTTCCATTGGTTGATTGTTCTCACTGTCAGAAAGTTTCTCCTTATTTCCAGGTTAAATCTCTCCTTGTTTGGTTTCAATCCATTATTCCTTGAACAAGGAGAGATTTAACTTGGAAATAAGGAGAAACTTTCTATACAATACATATGCTCTGTTTTATGTTGACGTACTGCATTTTATTAATAATGCTTTTCTTCACACACTTGTCATGTTTTAATGCTAACAAAATAAAAACAGGAGCTTGATTAATGGCAAACTTTTTCAAAGCAATACTACTTTCTAATAGGCTCTCAGACAGCATGATTATTTAAGAATTTTTGTTATGAATTGCTATCATTTGAGCTCTGCAAGAAACTGATAATCATGCCAATGTAATAGGGCTCATCTGAAAAACCTGCCACCTTTTCCTGAAATTTTTTTGCATATTTGTTTATTTTTAAGGAGATGAGTCACATATAAAAGAGGTGAGGAGAAATATTTGGCTTATCATCAGGATGGATAAAAATTGATGATTTAAAAAAAAAATTAAATTGGATTTTTTAAAATTTTTATCGAATTTATTTTAATAAAATGCTTTTGGAATAAAAATCTTTCTAAAGATAGTTTTCTATTTAAGATACATTAATAATTTAGTGTATTCGGCATGAAATGGAACAGTTATGGAGCATGAGGTTGAATATTCTGCAGTATTTATATTTTTGGTAAACTCATTCAATGAATCCAAGCTCTGCAAGCTAAATAAGAAACTTTCATTTTATTTGCAAATAATAATATTAAAGATTCTTTTTTTTGAAAGAATTTTATTAATTTTTAAAAAACAAACATATACAAACAAAGCAAAAAACATAAAGAACATAAAACATCTTTTTGGAAAGCAGTTTGATCCCGGATTACATCTTTTTGTACAGACATAAATTCAAGTTCATGCTTACTTTTATATAGCACTCCATATCTTATTTACCATTTTACATTTTCTATATAGCTTCTCCCCTCTTTTCACTCTCTTAATTATATTTTATTTATTTCATCTCAATTTAAATCATTATACTTATATCCTTTGTCTGTCCTGTTTCAGCTGTCTATTATCTTTTCTCATTAACACAAAATTTCTTCTGTAATAACTGATTGGAGTATGATGCCTTTATATCTTTCCCCTAAGTTTAACACTTAAAATAATACATAATTTTCATTGAATTCTGCGTAGTACATTCTAAAGCTACACTCAATATTTTAAAATAGGGAAAAAAAATTAAATATATAATATAATTAAAACAACAATCCATGGCAATTGAAATTATATCGTTAAAATTGATATTCATTTAAGTCTTAAACATTTTACACATTCCTTTCCAAATAAGTATCATGCTTCTATGGGAACATTTATAGATTTTGCTTCGTTACTTCCCCCCCCCCATTTCACTTATGTTTTAAAATATTATGTAATGATAATGTTCCCATACCTTTTTAGTTCAATTCTCTCATATTTCATTTCATTTATTTTATTCCCCCCAAAAATTCACTAAATTACATTCAATATTTTATCCCATTTTATAATTATATGTTGCTCCAATTTCCTAACATTATTTCAAATACAAATACAACAATACAGTCATATGTACCTTTGCAGAATCTCTTTTTCAGTTATATTTTTACCCATTATCTCTAAATAAATCCTGTTTCTTTACATCTTGTTTCAAACCTTTGTAGCTTCTCTTCTGTTCTTTCCTCCCTTGCTTCTCCATTCTACCCTTTTTACCCCCTTGTCTCTTAATCTCTACCCTCTTCTGTATTCCTCTTTTCTGTTGCTTTCTGATGTTGTGTCCACTTTTCACCTTATTTTCCCCTTTTTTGGTTCTTTTTTTAAGTCTTAAATTCTCCATTCTCTTCCCCCCCTTTCCCCTTTCTTCCCCAGATAAAGTTGCTTGTTCATTAAAGATGACTTCTTCTTCATCCCAATCTTCTTGTTCTTGTAGTTTCTCATACGTAGAAATTGCCATTTCTAAAAAATGAAAAACGGAGCCAAAAGAGCCCTTCCCTTCTTGTTCCTCTTCTTTATATTTTATAAATTCCATTTTCAGTTCATCCACAAGTAACGCCATTGTACAAATTTTTTTAAACAACCCAAATGATTTTAATCATTCAAATAAGAATTTCCAAATGTCCCAAAGTCACCAAGCAATCCAAATACACACAGTCTATTTCATTTAACACTTTCTTCTTTTTTTTCACTTTCTCTTCCTGGGGTTGTAATTCAGTTACAAAGTTCCAGTTAAAATGTATCTTTTAGAAGTCTTGTTATGATTTTGTTCTAGTCTTTTAAATTCCAAGCAATCTCCTCCAGCCAAATCTTAATCTTAATTCTTATCCTCTCCCTTCCCACTTAAAAAAGCATAAAAAAAGTTTTTTTCCAGTGTTCAGAAAGCTTTATTTGTCCCCTTGGCTTTAATTTTCCAGTTTGATTACCTGCTGATGCCAAAGCGGGTTTTTCCAATTTCTCATTCATCTGCTATCATCGTAAGGAAGGAGAGTGAGAAAAAACAAACTTTCCCTTTTCACTTTCATTTGCTGCTTCCAGATCTTCTTAGGGAGTGATGTATCTTTTTCCAAAATTTAAATTCCAGGATATCTTGGATGTTGCTTCTCATCCCGGTCAGCCAAAACTTTCACTTCTCAGCTTCCTCCTGCACATTCTTTTCCGGATGAAGGCATCTTTGTGTCGGCCATTTCTGACTGCCGCTCTACAACTTTCGGAAAAGGGAGTTAAGCCAGCTGAGGAGGGGGTGTGTGATTCCCCCTGACCCCTGCTAGGTCTCCCCTGTCTTCAGCTACCTCTACAGGGTAGCTATAGCCCCGAAGCCAGTTGGCTCGGGGCACTCCAGCGGTGAGTGCAGCAGAAACCACCACGATCACGGATTCCTGCCGCCTTGCAAACCGGAAGAATATTAAAGATTCTAAGTATCAGCAAGAATGAGTCCTTACATTTAAAGAGCACCTGTCATTTCAGATATTTCATTTCATTTCATTTCATTTCATTTTGTTTTACAATGAAGAAGCATTATTTGCATATTGTCTCCAACAGTCTGGGTCCTCATTTTACCAACCTTGGAAGGATGAAAGGCTGAGTCAGCCTTGAACCCCATCAGGATCAAACTCCAGGCTGTGTGCTTGCAGTGCTTCACTTACCATTCGAGGCAACAGAGCTCTTACTTAGACAGTTGTAATTCCACTGTGGAAGGGAAAGGGGTGAGGGGAATTGTAGCTGGTTCTTAGAACATGATGTTACCCAATTTCGAAAAGGCTGCTGTGCTGTCTACTTTATTTTATTCTTCTTCTTAAAGGTGAAGGCCAGTTCTGGATGTGTCCCTCTGATACTTTTCTCAAGAAAAATCTATAACTGCTGCACCAATCAATTCTTCTTTTCGAGGAAACAGGGCACTATAGTCACATCCAAAGCTGCCACATTACAAATTTTCTTAGCATTACCCAAAAGAATGTGAAATGGACAAGACAGCATTTGCAAAGATAAACAGGATCTCTTCATCTTTCTCCTAACCTTGAAGAGCCAGTAATCACAAGATTGAGGGGTAAATATGCAATTCTCACAGACCAGTTACAATTTATCACCTTCATAAGACTAAGGAAAATAATTGGCAACAGATAACTGTCAGAATGACTGTTTGAAGGTAATGAGCCAATTTTCTCTCCATAGTGAATCTCAGATAAAATAAATGACATACCTACATGATACAATGGATGAACTGACCCATATACAATTAGCTCCTTGTCATTCTGTCATTTCTTGTAGCTCTATGGCATCCACTTCATTCATATTAATATATTTACTTTACCACTCTCCATCTCATATCTTCAAAACTGAAAGTTCTATTTTATATTTCTTTTATTTAAAGAAAAAATAAAAGGATCTATTGAAGCAGGAACAATTCCATGATAGGGCTGGAAACACCTGGAATGTAGCAGCCAGTCAAAATAAAAAGTAAAAGTAAAGTAAAAATAATTGAACTCAATACTGGTATTATGCTAGATGCTGGTTTTTGATTTTTTTTAATTCATTTTGGGGTGAGTGGGTCAGAAAAGTTTAGAGTATTGTCTCAGACCATCAGCTATCATTCCAGAATTCCACAGAGAAAAGATGACATTCTCACAAGAGTTTCCATAGAGACAAAATGTAATACATTGAATACAGTAAACATAATACACTGATTTTTTGGAAAAACACATTCAAAAAAATGATGTAAATTCATGTGAGGAAAAAACATATAGTATTATAGCAATAGGAAGAATGTAATGAGAAACAGACATTGCAAATATATATATAAGAAATTACTGTATCTGATCTGAAAAGAGCAAGGAAGGATGGCAGAATATTAAGATCCTGTTGAGATTCTAATAATGCTTTAGACATTGCGTCTGGTGTGCTTTGTTCAGTTCTTCTGTCCCTGAACTAAACTCCACTGAACTGAATGGGATTTACTATTCATATAAAGCATATAAAATTATCCTACTGTGCCTCAGTCCTATACCCAATTATTAGGAAGTGAAGCAACCATATGCAGTGAGATTTATTTTTGAATAAACCTATCCAGAATTTCACTATAAAATATCTTCTTAGCTCGATGGTGCAGTTCTATACAAGTTTATTTAAAAACCTTGCTGAGATCAAGACAATGTGTTCTCAGCCACTCAAGGCATCTGTATCAATGTTTCTCAACCTTAACAACTTTAAAATGTGTGGACTTTAACTCCTAGAATTCCCCAGTAGCTATGCTGGATCTCCATCACAACCAGCAGCAAATAAGAAAGAGCAGATTCACAAAAAATTATACCATAAACCAAGTTTAATAAAGACAAGTAGTATATTCATAATAATAAAGACAAGTAGTACATTCCTTGCCCAAATATAAAAAAATATAGCAATGCAACAACATGGTTTCCAACACATGTCAAGACAATGGCTAATTTCCAAGAAGTACTGGATCACAAAGTACTCAAATCAATTTAAGCTTAGTTTAGAGCAAGGATGTCAAACTCAAGACATGTGGCCATATCCGGCCCATGAAATACTTAGATCCGGCCCATGGGGCCACTCTGGAAACAGCGAAGGACTGGCCTGCAATGACAGTGAAAAAGGAGCTCATATATTATATGCCTCCTGCAGCCCTCTGCCAGCAAAAATGGAGATCGAGAGCCCATTTTTGCTGGCAGAGTGCTTGGGCCACCACAGGCGCCCCTGATATAAGGATCATTAATCTGGCCACACCCACCTCAAGGTCAGACACAACCCTGATATGGCTCTCAATGAAATTGAGTTTGACACCCCTGGTTTACAGCATGATATGAACTTAGTCCAAAGGATCAAAATGGGGGTAGTGGGTATGTCTGTAATGGTGTAATTCTATTACTCCAGGAGTAACCCAAACCAAATTTCATTGGATCTATTCACCATAGGCAAAAGGTGAAAAACTTATAACACGTGCATAATTTTTGCTGGGCTAAAAGCAAAATAGTGCTAGTCTCCTGCAGAACGACCAAAACTCGCCAGCACAATTTTGACTGAGTCAATAAATATATCTGATCATTTTTATACCTGTCCCTGATAACTATGTTCAAGATTGTTGCAAATGTTTCTCTTGCAACTAGATTGCTTATTCTGAATATTCTCAGTCTTTTAAAAGACCTTCTAAAAGACTTTAAACATTATTTGCCTCACTTTCTTAAGACAGGTATATCCAGAGAAAGACACAAAAAGTTTTCAGATGTGGCAGATACATTCAGGTGACCACAATATATCGACTGGATTCACAGATATTAAATCAGGTTTAAATATTATTAAATAATTAAATTAAATAATCACAACTAGCTACAGTAGAATCACACGTGTTAAAATTACTGGTTTACAATCAAAAAGGCACACATACTTAACCAAAACTGAACAAATATTATGGATGCACTGCATACTATGAAAACCCAATCTGGAAGTCAACATAGTTAGATGTTTACATTAAATGACAGAAGTTGTAGTTCTCAAAGCTCAGCTCAGCTCAGCAAACACCATGCAATTACAGCAAGTATTTACTCCAACTTCCAGCTGAGCATGAACTTAGAATTATGAAAATAAATTCCTCACTATCCTAGACATTGTCTGGTTAATATTCCTCCAGGATCTTACCTATATAGCTTCAGAGCATAAGAAGATAAGAATCAGAGGGAATTGCTTGCTTGGCAGAGCTTTTTTACTCAATGCCTTCACTAACAGCCAAGAAGATAAAGTAGACTGTTTTTTGATCAGGGTTACAGATCAGGTTTATGGCTAAAGCTATGGGGATCAGTTGATGTGGTGACACAGAAACTAAAAAGACAAACAGGCCTGAGAATCTAAGGGAATTGGGCAAATTCAAATAGCATCCGATTTCATTAGATAAATGTACAATACAAAGTAGATCATAACACAAGGGTAAAATGTAAGGTATTTGCTTAGACAACTGAGTTGAAAAGATGATTGGCAAAGGTAGAAAATGAAGAACAACCTGGAATGGGACATGCTTCTATTGTGGCAGCAGAGAAGCAAAAGCTCGTCTGGAATGTATAAAACCAGACACTTGCAGGAGGAATGAGCTTAGAGATACACAGCTTTGGGCTAGAGCACAGTGCATTAGGCATGCATACAAGTGCAATCCTGCTGCTTAAAGTGCAAGATGTGATGGTGCCCATTATCTACACTGCTGGAAATGAAAGAGCATCCTATGCTACTTGAAAGAAGCTGGCTAGTTTAAGGGAAGCAAGACAAGCCAACGACATAAACAGGAGTGTCTTCTCGTGCTCAGTACTGCTCACCCATTGCTTCATTTGTTCTGCTGCAATGCAGTCATAATGGCACCAGCATTTCATTTCACTTCACATGAAACAAAGAAATGCTATATGCCAAGTTGCTGGAGTATTACACAGGTTGCCTGCCTCTCTGCCAACTTGCTAGGTATGGATGTTCTTTCAATGGTACATTTGTGGTATATAAAACAGAAGTTACTCAACCAAAGGGGTAGACCACTTAGAACTCTAGCCAACAAACATTACTGAAAAGTGGAGTCTGACTCTAGAATATGGGAATAGTTAACAGACAGGTCAAAAATTATAAATAATGATTTTTTTCCTATCCTTTTACTGACCAGGTAAACTTCTGTTCTGTTAAGGCAAACAGTTTGAATGCTTGGCATTATTAGATATTCTGGTTTGGTAGGATGAAATTGTAGGCCACAGGTGTCAAACCCGCAGCGTCACATTGCCATTGTGACATTTCTTGACATTTTTCAGATTCGCGGAGCTGGGGTGGGCATGGCCTGCGTGTGATGCATTCGGCCAGCAGGCCACCAGATTGACACCCCTGCTGTAGACTATCCTGTCAACCAACCCCCCCATCTCCAAAGAGTGAAATATAGTTATGTTTTTCATGCATCTCTTTGAGGTGTTCTATTATAGAACAGTAATAATAATAAAAATAACAAAGCTTATTTGAGAAGGATTTTTGATTTTTAAAGTTAATCAAGCTTCAATACATTAACCTGAAATCTAAATTCAATATTTGCAGATAGAAAGCAGAACATAATCCAACTTCAAAAGCATTATAGTCATTGTTATCAGCTAAGATTAAGCAGGCAAATAAACCAGGGGAAAAGTTGGATTCCAGGTAGAAGTCAAGTTTTTATAGAACTCTGGAAGGCATGAATGATAATTTTAATTAAGAAAACATATACATCCTCCCCTGCCTGAAATACACTGAGGGAAGTATAGTCTAAGGGAAGTATAACAGTGTGTATCAGTGCCCTTAATCTTCTCCTCTAGAAGTAGCTGCTGGGTAGGACTGTGAGGCATTTTTAGGCTGCCACTATTAATTTTCAACATTCATTTTGAAGGAAGGAAAAAAAACTAAATACAAAATAAACAATTAAGCTGTATAATTCTGTAAGTTTTACCACAGTATGTCCACAGTAGAAAGTCAAAAGCAGATTAATTTTGAAGAGTTGGTGCTCTAAAAGTTTATGGGTTTCCTTAATTATTTTCTGAAAAAAATATTATAACAGGAGCCCTTTCATTATCTGAATAGCAAGAAACTGGAGTTTCCACTTACTTATTTGTTGGGTAATGTCCCTTTGCAATGTGAACAAAAAAGCACACCACAGTTTAATGGTAACTACTGTGCAGTAGGGAAAGTGAAAGAGGTATGAAAAGAAATATCATTTCTTTAGAAATGTAAATTAGCAGAAATCTTTACATTTCCTGACATGTCTATTTTTTCCTGTTGAGCAGTACCTTATTTTCTGTTACCAATACCACATTCTTATAGAACCTGTCTGTAAAGTTAATGTTTGTGGTTAATTTACCAATTGCTTTCAGGAGTTAATTATAAACTTCTGTTGATATTATATTATTCAGACAGTGCTAAATGTGTATGGGATGGCAAATTTCATGTGGTTTGCAGTTTTCAGCAAGGAAATCTAATGTGTGTTTCCACACTGACAGGCTGGCTGGAATGCAAGTACCTTTTGGGTTCTTTGCTTTTCCAAATTTTGCAGTACATTTCTCACTTGAAAATGTAAACAAAATGTAAACAAAATGTTTACATTGCCTGAAAATACATTATTTTAGGGGGAATTGCATATAGAGTGGTTATTGTAAGAAAAAAAAATAAACTTGTGTCTCAACAGACTGAGATTTAAATGGGATGAAACAGACTTATAAATGAATACATGTAATCTATCTATGGATTGGAGGTACATATATTTTATTTATGTGGTCATTGAAATTCTACTCTTAGTTTTGAAAAACTTTCCAGGAAGAGAAAAATCTCCAGTGACATAGTTGTTTTCCATGTTTGTAATAACATTTCTGTATCATTAAAGATCTTTGATAAAGTTTATAATATGGAGCTTCTAGGCCAGATATATTCCTTCAACATTTTGGCTGGGACTCTAGAGTCCAGCAAAAACCAGTGAAGTAGCCAGCTTGCAAGCAAGAAGGCATCAATATAAAATAATACAAAGCAAGAAGTTTCTCTATATAAAAGAGCCTTGAAAAGGTGTATCAAAATATGATTTTCATGGGCTGTCTTGAACAACTAATTTTAATCAGATTTCTGCATTATTACATAATTAAATTGCAAAACTTCACTTTAGTGACAGGCTGAAGTTAGCTGTCAAAACCTGATTGAATGAATAGGAATTAGGTTCAATAATTGTGTTTGTGCATATGTACACGTTCATTTGGAAATCTCCCTTTCCTTAAAGGACCCATCTGAATCAGAAGGGTATTCATTAATCTGAATGAATATTGCTGCCATAAGATTTTGAATTAGATCCAATTATCCTATCAATTCTTTACTTTCTTGTGCTATAATACTGTATTACAAATAGATAGATGAATGAATAGATAGATTTTTTAAAATTACAGTTATCAACCAATTTAGAAAAAAGAAAACAGAATGTGAGACAATAATGATAAAACTGGTGTAGGTGAGGTATTCTACAAAACAGCCACTATAAGAGAAATAAAATTCCATTGATTGGCCAGTAACAGCTGTAAATAAAATGGATCTGCTGACTTAAAAATCTGAGTAGATGTAACTGTGCTGGTTGGGGAATTCTAGGTGTTGAAGTCCTCCTCTCTTCAAGTGGTTGAGAAACACAGTTTAGAAAGTAGGTTAATGTTTCAGGAACTCTTTCATCCCAGGGCCAAAGTTGTTCAAATAGAATACTCCATAATTTTTGCTTAGGAGCAGCTGTCAGAGGGCATTAAATCTTGTCAAGGTTAGGATTTTTCTTAATTTCAGAATCATTGCATAGAATCTATTTGGCTTGAAAAAAAGTGAATGCCCTCCCCACCCCCAAAGAAGCATTTTTAAAGTATGAAAATCAGGTCTGATTGGGCTTCTAAATCATACACTGTTTTAAGGGCTGCCTCTGTATGTTCAGTGTCCTGACACATTTATCCAATGTGCTGTACTTAAAGATGAAGTTAAATAACATTTAAGTTTATGTTTATCTAATGAAAGGAGCCAATTTTGATCTTTGAATTACAAATGATGGAGCCTGTGCAATTGCAGTTGGTGACATGTCCCTGCATTCACCAAAGCAGAACTGAATACAGTCTATATTAATTTATATTATAACATATATACCAGAAGATACTTTAGAAAAGCTGAAACCTGTTCTGTTTTTGTTTTATTATGCTGACAGATAAACATCATGATTCTGATTTCAAATCAGTATTAAATCCATTGGCAGGGCAGCATGATGGTCTACAGGTGAAGATGCTCATCTACTCAGAAGATTGAGAGCTCAATTCTAGGCAGCAGCAGATATTTTTCTATCAGGGCGTAAAGAGAAAATATGTGCTGTGAACTCTCTGTCGGCATCAGGAAGGGTATCTGGCCAGTAAAAGTTCAACTACATTCAGTCGCCCCAACTCCACCCCGAATAAAGGGATTAAAGGGTGAAATGCACTGGCAACCACCATTGTTTGTTGAAAATTTTCTTCTTATCATATACATTGCTCCAAATACATTTTGATATTTTTAAAAAATTATGTTCCTGAAAGTAAAGTACAGCTCTAATAATATGCTGTTTGCATTTTGGCCATAAGGCATTTCTAGTATGTATCTTGACATCACAACATTGTGATCACAGAAAAATTGTTTGAGCATATTGCTCAAGATACTTGGGGCCAGACTTAGACATGATGTTAGGCAGATGATTCATGGGTGATTTTAGATATTATTTTTGAATTACTAAGCTGCTTTGGCTTCCTTGCCCCACCCACCCTTGTCTTGGAGAGGAGATTTGGAGCCTTGCAAGGGTGGAGGAAAGGTTGAACATGCTTTGGTTCTAGTCAAAATCTCCCTTTTGTAACTGCTATGTGACCCAGGTGCAAAATTGCAACTAGAACACAACAAACAACAAAATTACCTTGGAAAAATAGCAGTTGGGAAAACAGTCCTTAGCTGAGGTAGCTGATTTTAAAATATTAGGATGAAATCTTATCAAGGTGGATCTCTTGCTTGCTTCCACATTCATAGAATTTTCTGGATGTTGTCTTACACTCTTCTAGCCCTAACTGGGAGAATTGAAATGTTTTGATCTTTACAGTAGCCTATGAATAATCTGTTTATTTCCTTTACAAAACTAAATATAAAGTGTTATTGTCTGTGGGCAAATATTCAAACCAATTGTTCTATGCACTTAGTTCCCTATTGCTGTATAATAAGAAATTATTCAGGTTTTTAAAAATAGTGAAATATTAGTTCCTTGGATTATTTTATGATTTTGCAATGGGTTTTTGTTGATATATAAAAAATGGGATTTTAGTTTTACCTCAGATGAAGTTGCCTATATCAGATTTAATTTGCAGAAAGTTTCTTGGTGTACGCTATCAAAACACAGTTCCTCATTAAGTGACTTAGTCATCTTTTATCAGCATCATCTGACTAACATTCCTCACACACCCTTCCAGGAAGATATTTTTCTTTCTTTCACTAAGGGAGTTAACTTTTAGCAGTGCATTCCTAAGAGAAGCAACAACCCCATAATAGGCAGAAGGAAACATTTAAAAACAAGACTATATTAGAGAAGCAATTTTTACCTTATGTCAATTTAACACATTGCTAATTTAAGGCCCTGTCACACTGCCCAATGGATGCAAAACAGACACAATGGACGAGAAAAATGTTCCATCCATTGTTATCCGCTCTCAGAAGGGGCAAAAATTTGCATAACCAGAGCGGATAACACGGACGCGGGGAGGACGCAGGGCGGATGGAAAGTGGATGCGGAACGGAAGCCCAGCGGATGGAAGCGGATGGGAGCGGATGGCATATCCGCTAGGCTTCCGGGGGGCTGCAGCAAATTAGAACGGATACAGCGGATGCAGAACAGATGCACAGTGGATGAAGCGGATGCAGAGCGGATGTACAGCGGAAGCCTAGCGGATGCCGAGCGTTAATTGCGCATGCGGGGAGGATGCATTGCATCAGCCCTGTGGATATAACGGAAGCAGCTTGGAAGCAGGTCGCCATTCAGAGGAAAGACCTGCTTCCAGACACATCGACTGCCTTGCCTGTCCTGCCTGCATGTCTGCCTGCAAGCCTTGCTGCCAGCCTTGCTACCAGCCTCCCTGCCAGCCTTGCTGTCTGCCTGCCTGCCAGCCTCCCTGCCAGCCTTGCTGTCTGTCTGCCTGCCAGCCTTGCTGCCAGCCTTGGTGCCAGCCTGCCTGCCAGCCTTGGTTCATGCCTGCCTGCCAACCTTGGTGCCTGCATGCCTGCCAGCCTTCCTTCC
Organism: Laticauda colubrina; assembly: GCA_015471245.1. NCBI lineage: Eukaryota > Metazoa > Chordata > Lepidosauria > Squamata > Elapidae > Laticauda > Laticauda colubrina. The sequence goes on along the minus strand of BLBF01000022.1, from coordinate 51,452,679 downwards.
AGCCTTGCTACCAGCCTCCCTGCCAGCCTTGCTGTCTGCCTGCCTGCCAGCCTTGCTGTCTGCCTGCCTGCCAGCCTTCCTGCCAGCCTTGGTGCCAGCCTTCCTGCCAGCCTTGGTTCCTGCCAGCTTCCCTGCCAGCCAGCAACCCCACAACCATGCTGAAGCACAGCAAGCCTCAGCCATCTGCTGGCAGCCCTTGCAAGAAGGACAGGGCTACCATCCTGCCCCCTGGCCCTCACTCTCGTTCTGCTGGGGCTTCTGCAGCACGGGCTCACTCTTCTGGGGCTGGGGCTTCTGCTGCTTCTGCTTTTAGAGGAGCTGATGACAAGCACTCCAGCACCAGCCACCTCCACAGCACCTGGACCCTTCACCCCTGAGACTGAGCGACCAAGAGGAGTGCCAGAGACTCATTTTTGTTTCATAGCTTGTTGTTAATAAAGTCTATTTTTGATTCACACACTTGCTTCATTTCTTTTTTTTAATAAAGTCTTGGTGGAAACTTTTAGAAATGGTTTAAGCCTTTGCATGCTTGTGGGATGGGTAAGGATAGCAGTGGGATGGGTAGGGATACCTGTGGGATGTGTAATAGCTGTGAGATAGATAAACCTCCAGTGCAAGCATAGTGGGACACTATGGTCCACCCTCCCAGGTGCCACACCTTTGGCCCTTTATTATCAATAACAATGTGATCATTGATCCACACATTTGAACATAAACACAACTCTTTATTAAATGCCCTGTTCATTGTAGGCCCACCCAACATACATGGCCCAATCTCATCCGTGTGATGAGACAGGCTGAAGGAAACATCCATTAATCATCTACCATCCTGTCTTGCCACTCCACTGCTCCAGCTGGGGAGTTGCACCAGTGTTTCAGGAGGTTGCGCTGCTTCTTCCCTTCACGTGAGGCTCTGTTGGGGCCTTCCACATCCTCAGTGTCTATCAGGTTTCGCCCTTGCCTCCATTCCCCAGGCTCCATGTCCCCATTGCCTTGTTGGAGGTCCACGAGCCTGTTCTGCAAGACTGGGTAGCGGGTGCGCATGAGATTGTGCAGGATGCAGCAAGCTTCCATGATCCTCCTCACGGTCTCTGAGTGATGCTGCATGGTGGTGAGAAGTACCTGGAACCTGTTGGCCAGGATGCCAAAGGCGTTCTCCACCACCCGCCTTGCCCTGGACAGCCTGTAGTTGAAGATCCTCTCTTCACGGGTGAGGTATTTGGAGGTGTAGGGCTTCATGAGATAGGTTCTGAGGGAGAAGGCGTCATCCCCCATGATGAAGTAGGGCACATCTTGTGTGTCGATGGGCAGGGGTTCTGGATCTGGGAAGCCCACGATGAGGTTGCGTTCCAGCTCCTCCTTGAGGTGACTGGCGTTGTATACCTGGGCATCTTAAGATGAGCCGTTGCCTGAAGCATCGATGTACATGAACTTGTAGTCAGCATCGACCATGGCGAAGAGGATGATGCTGAAGAAGCCCTTGTAATTGAAATAAGTGGACCCCGACTTGGCTGGAGCTTTGCAGGCCACGTGCTTGCCATCTATGGCTCCAACGGTGTGGGGGAAGTTCCACTTCTGATACCACTGCTCTGCAACTTTCTTCCATCCTTCTTCAGTGGAGGGGCACTGGAGGAGCTCCTCCTTGTATTCTTCGATGATGGCCTGCACCACTTCTCTGACCACAATGCTGATGGTGTTGTGTGGCACCCTCCAGCCATACTGCATGCTCCTGTAGGTGGTCCCTGAGGCCAGGTGGTGCAGAGTGAGTGCCACCTTGAGCCCAGATTCCAGGCTGGGCCGGAAGTTGGTGTTTGCCTTGGTCAACCTGGGTGTCAGCCGCTGCACAACTTCGTCAAACATGGCTGGAGGCATCCTCATGAAGTTCTGGAATGTCCGAGTGTCTTCGTTCCTGAGCTCCACCATCAGCTTGTTGTACAGTCCGTACTCTGCTCTTCTGGCGAACCATCTTCCTACCCAGACACTTCTTGGCCTCCCCTTTTTCTTCCCGTAGTAGAGCTCACAGAGCCTGTAGATGGCTTCGCACTGTTGCAGAAGGATGGTGGCTGCCAAAAGGACTGTGTTACGATCCACGGTGGACATGACTGGATGCTGTGGAAGAGCAAGAGTCAGATGAAGGCTGCAGAGGTCTGCAGCAGGGCTGCTGGTCTGAAAGTGAGATCCAGATGTGTTGCTCCCCCTTTTTATAGGCAGTATAGGTGTCCCTTTGCATCCTCTAGGCATCCTCTAGACAACCTTAATATCCAAGATAGTCCCCTCTGCGGACGTTTTTTCCATTTTACATGCTTTGTTTCCGTGCTGCATCCACTCGGCATCCGTTCTGCATCCGTTCTGCATCCGTTCCGCTTCCTCCCTGCGTCTGAGCGGATGCGAGTTGCGCGGATGCGCAGTGGATGCGTAACAGATGCAGAACGGATGCGTAGCGGATGCGTAGTGGATGCAGAATGGACAAATTGGATACATTTTCCGTGCAAAAGGTTTGAGCAGCTCAAAACTTTCTGAGCAGATGAAACATCAATAAACGGATGCTGGACGGATAGAGAGGAAGCAAAACGGAGGCAGTGAGTACATTGCGTTAACCAACGGATGGCAAGCTTTTTTGTCCGTTTTACATCCTCTTTGCATCTGTTGGTACAGTGTGACAGGGGCTTTAGTGAACTTCAGATCATCCCCAAATCTTAACCAATCCACTTGGAGCAACACAAATATGCTGTCCCTTCTCTAGATGTGAAAAGAGTGATGGCCGAATTGACATACACTACTTCAGTGGACTGATGGAATAATACAGAAATTGGCATCTGACCAATGCCATGTGCTATCTCATCCGCAGTTGGTATATTTAGGAAGAAAATGGCCAATTTCTATATGAAACCATTATTCTGCTCATTTGGAAACGTGAGAAGCAGTTTAATTGCAACTACGTGTTTGGACTTTAGCATGGAAGAGGGAGGGAAGCTAGGAGAAGGGATAAGGCATAAGGAGGAGCATTCTGCTGATGGAAATTGCTTGTATCCATGCTCAACTGTTTCCATTGCAGAACCATCTTTTCAGTGTTTACTGCTGTGGTTCTGGAGAGATAATCAGCTTATGCACAGCTTCCAGTGTGATTGGCTGTGCTTAGTTATAAAGTGTTTAGGCTCTTTTTTTAAAAAAAGAGTAAAGCACATATAGCTTTCTAAATATATTCATCCAATTATATCTAGAGAAATTAGATAGGTAGCTTCTCAGAATTTCCTCAGGAAAGGAGAAATTTACCAGCTATTTCTCAAGAGCAGCTTTTTCCCCCTAGTAGGGGAAAGAACTCAAATAAATCAATTGCCTATTGAGATCTTCCTTTGGGATTTCATAAAAGCATGAGAAGACAGAGAGGTTGCAGATGAATGTAGAGATGATGGTTAGGTTAATGAGAGATGTTCACATCCATCTCTTGGCTGCTTAGTAATTAAACAGATGCCATAATACCACACTCTGTCAATGAGAATTTCTTCAAAATTATCTTCTGCTTTGAAACAGGATTTTCTGGGGGAAAAAAGTAGTAACTTTTTTTTGCCTGATACTTTTGATTTATCATTTATTTTTCTCTTCCTTACAAAGGCAGTCTGGCTCCAGTGGTGTAAACCAGATGTAGCTCACTGATAATGGGGATTATTTGTAGCCCAGGGTTGAAATCAGAGGTTCTTGATGCTTTTTGACCTTGGTTGTTTTTTTGCAGATGTTTCATTACCCAAACTAGATAACATCATCAGTGCTTGTGATAGTTTGTTCCAGCTGTTCCTGGAGATTTGCCATGGCCTGCTGATATTTGTTTCATCTGAGCTGTGCATCTGTGATCATGAGCCATGTAATTTTTTGCCTACCTTATTGGCTTATCTTCCATCCAGCTGTGCAGTTTATTGGAGGTTAGCATTTGACGCTGGTAGGTAGGGCATGTTGGCAATAGATATTCATGCAGAATGAAAAATTGTTCCTTGGTGAAAGTATGCCTACAGGCAAATTTTTCCCCATTTCCCAGTGTTGATGATGTAACCTAGTTTGGGGTAATGCAACTTCTGCAAGAAAACAACCAAGCTCAGAGAGCACCCAGGAACCTTCAGATGCAAATCAAATTTGAGAACCTCCAAGTGGTTCCCTCGTGAGGTTTCCAGATAGCAGGCTTCAACAGATTAAATATTATGCTAAATGGAAAAAAAAGTTAAATCTGGGGAACCTGCAGTACTTCTTTTTCCAACATTAAAATTCTTTCTACTCCTATTTCAGGGAATTGGAAGAAAATATGGTGGAAACCCAAGTTCTTCACAGAAGTGGATTCTATCAGTCTACTTCATCCTTAAAATTTATCTTGCCATTAGAGATAGGGACAAAGAGGAGGGCTAATTTATTATAAGGGTGAATCCAATTCCCCGTTTCCTTTTTTAAAAGTTGTATAATTTCTATATGTCACTACAGTAGCGTATGTATGTGTGTATGCTCACAGCATGCACACCACTGTTAACCTTGCCCAATTTGGTACACTTGAGATGCATTGGATGTTGTGAATACATACGGTGAACATATCTGGAAGATGCCAAGTTGGAGGAGACTGTTTTAGAACTAAATTCAGACTGCAAAAATGTAGAAACTAATTATATTCATGTACAAATCTAAATCAGTGGCTTGACAGTGGTTCTAAACCTTTAGAGAGTTCAAAACACTTGAAGAAATAAATATTCTAAATGTCAGTGCAAGGAAGGGCTGCTTTTATTCTCCGGAAGCACATCTTTTCAAAGCTCAATAAATAGTTTTGAAAATAGTGAAAACTTCAATATTAGGTCATCAGTTATTAAAATATTTCTTTGTGTACCATAGATAACATAGAATATTTGAATGGCCTATAATTGTATATTCAAAGATGTCACAATCCTAGAGGAAGATAATTAGAATAATTTTTTTAAAAATGCCACACAAAATGAGCTGGTGATAAAATAATGGACTGGATTTGACTGCCATGTGCTCTTTTGAAGAGTTAATTGTACTGCAGATTTGGTCTTCTGTTCATAAAAATATAACAATTTGCTTTTAATGAGTCAATTTATTAGTCTGTGCAGTCCAGTACCATCGACTTGAATTGGTTATCTTCTCAATCAGAGAAGCACATAAGCAAGAATTTATTCTCTCTCTCTCTCTTCCTCCGTCCCCCCTCTTTCTCCCTCCCTCCCTCCCCCCATTACAAGATGCTCATGAACTTGTAAAAAATGCCTATATCTTTCAAAAAATGACACTGAAGAGCATTAAATATATTTTATCTAAAATAAGAGACTGTCACATTAATTTGGGGTGTGAAACAATGAGAAGTTAGCTGACACCATTTTCTGTAAGTGTTTTTTTATTTCCTCATTTATCACATTTGTATCCCACCAGAAACATGAATAGACTGTGGCTCACAGCGTACAATGGAACAATATATAATAATGAAAAACAGGAATACTAAATTTTACAACCCAAGCAGAATCTGGGATTGATCCCAAATACCTGCCAGAAAAGCACAATTTTAGCTATTTCCGGAAGACAACTAAAATGGGATCAATTGGACTTCTAAGAGGAACCCAATCCAATCCAGAGATCTGGGTTCTACAATCATATAGAAAAACAATGATTCTTGGTTTCAGCCCCACTCCCAAACTTCCATCTCCCTCCTAAATGGGGTATAATCAGCTGCTAACTCCAGCAGAGAGATGCAGTCCTGAAGGTTTTCTAAGTAGATTTGCTGTCCCAAACATTCCCTAAACTTTTTTGCTTTTACATCAATAGGAAAGCAGAAGCTAACTGAAAGAGGCAACCAATAAAACCAGGAGCTACTAATTCCTCTTTCTTCCACCTCAGAAGAAAGTGATCATATAAAGAACAGGGTTGTTATCTTTTGGTATTCAGAGATTATTGGAGATTTCCATCAAATATATGAATGGAGCAACAAACAAACAGGAATTCTTTGTTTTTTGTGTCATGCAATGATCAAAGGTTTTGATTTAAGGTAGTAGAGGGAATTTTTGAAAAGGATTTCTTTATAATATTACACAATTAATCTGTTTAGATGAGGAGGGATTTGGCTTTAAGAGAGTAAATTGGAATCCATTAGCATAAAGTCAAGCAGCCTATAACTCTAATAAATAAATAAAAGCAAAAGAGGGTGCAATCATTACAACAAATAACAAAATGTTGCATCATCTTCAAATGGTTAATATTTATTTATTTATATTTATATTTCATGCTTCTTTATCACCCATCTCCCTTGGAGCCATGAACCCGAGATCTGAGGTTAGAACATTAGAAATGAATTGAAAAAATGTGGAACTTGTTGGCTTTATTTGTTTCAGTGAAAAGTAGGTTATAAACATTGCAAATAAAGAAACTATATCTTTCAGCTATGCTGGCTCATAGAACGATGTACCATCTGGTGCAATTATTGGTCCTATTGGCTAGGTATGGATTAAAATCCAACACATTTGAATGATGTGAAATTGGGGAAGGCAGAATTACCATATTGCTGTTTTTCTGGTATTTTATGCATGCCAGATTTTTAAGTGTGATAATTAACTTGGGTGCTAGCAAACTTTGGTCTCTCTGTTACACTTGTATCAAGTATTCAGCATTCAGAATATTTTATAATGCTTAGTTCACAAGATCCTGTAAAGCAGGTTAGGCTAAAAGAGAACAATTTGCTTCAGGGTATCAGCAATTATTGAGAAAATATTTAAATTCAGATCTTCAGTGCTGTTATATGGTATACGACTGGTGATATTTACATATATTTACATATATTTTATACTGTTATTTTCTGTGGTTTTTCAACAGGCAAGGCATATGACTTGTTGGTCTATTTTTTTCTAGGAAGGCTACAGAAGCTACAACAGAATCACAGACATGGTTATTCAGAAATCACACTAAATATAATAGAATTTACTTCAAGTAGGAATGTAAAATATGCAGTCCTAGAAATCCAGCTGAAAGGGTTTTTTTGCCCTTCTGCACAAATAAATATTTTAATTATTTGTTATATACTCTGATTTATTATTGCCTGATATTTTAATTGCATTCTTTCACAATTTAAAGCATTTGAGAGTTGCATCTTGTTTAGACAATGGCAAAAAAATTAAATAAGATGAAATGTGTTTCATTTGTTGTTGACAGTAGTATGGGATTTTGTTCTTCTTCAACATCCAGAAACCGATCACGCTATTCCTTACCAGTGTTTTCCACTGCAAAGAAAGGAGAACATGTGATGAAATATCACATATATGGCCTTGCCTTATCATTTCCACGTATGGAAATTAATGGGAGTATTGTGGGAAGAAATTGATCATCAATCATCCATCATATAGATCATTCCTTGATCAAGGTTAACCAGGAGATCAAATTGTGGAATGGTTCAAAGTCAAACAAACCTTTGAGAGACTTTGCACTCAACTCAGGAACTTTTTTTTACAGATAACATCTGGATTTTATTTGTCCAGGTGTTTGTTTCACCCAGCAAAGTTCCAGTAGTGAAAAGCTGATAATAGCAAGCTGCTGTTAAACATAAGGGGTTATCTATATCCAGATTGGCTCAATGTTCACGTGATCACATATGGTTGTTGCCATTTGTCAGGTGACCCAGTTAATTTTGGCTTACATGAAGCATGCAAAAATTGCAGCAAAAGTAAGGTTTCATATCTTTCTATGAAAGTAGACCAAACATCCATGTCAAAGACCAAGGAACTGCTGAGTAAACTGGTTCCTTGAACATCAGATAAGGAGGGAACACGAGATTGGCCATATTTGGTTTGAATGGTTGCTTCTCAGAAGATTGGAGGACAGTGGTTTTCTGCAAATCTGAGTGCCAGGAGATGAAGGGATCAGCCATCTTGCTCACTCTGGAAACAGACTTTTAAGGCATACTAAATTTGCAAACCACACTTTCTTATCACTTTTGGAAATGGCCTATTAACTATTCTAAAGCTATTGGAAATTTTTGAAAAATCATTATTGGGTGAATTCACCTTCGACTCTGAACAAAAGAAAAATTAATTACAAGATTAAAGAATTTGAAATAATCAGCTAAGAAGCTAAATATGATTTTTATCTAAGAAAGTCATTACATCCATGTAAATTTGCACCATTCATATCAAAAGTTGAGAATTTAGTGGCAAGTACTCTGTGATTTTTCTTAAGGGTGGAAGAAATGGAGCTTAGGTTTAAACACTGGGACCTTTAAATAAAATTTTTAATTGCTTGATTTTGTAGTAGTCATCTTTGTTATCTTTGGGGTTTTGGTATCTTCAATACAAACAATATTTCGATCTTCTGCTGTTTGCTCCTGAGAGTGGAATACATTTTTAAAATGTAAATGCTTTGCTCTGGATGAAGTTCTGACAGCAAATGCAGCTTTACATCAACATGCAACTGCTAGAACATACTGGAAGCTATTTTTTTTTTACTGCAATGTACTTCTAGATCACCCCCCCCCCTCTGGTTCTTCAGCTTTTTCTCCTTCCTGTTGGGGTTAAAGAGCTGTGGTACCCTTTTCGTCACTATGAAAGAAATGTAATGCAGGGTTAAGAGTGTTCAGTATCTTCTAATTTTTGCATTCCTTTGTCATCAGCAGAAGGAAGCACTGTTGAGCACATGAGCTGGTTTTGGCACTTAAAGAATTAAAGATAGATTCTGAATGTGAAAGTCTAGGTGTGCTAATGAAAACTACAGGGAAAATAGCCTTCCAGAACAATGAATAAATATTCTACCTGTTGATGCTTGTTAGTGACTTGGGCAATAAGAAGTGAATGAATATTCTGTAGAGCAGAAGATATGGGTTAAGAATCTAAACCAGGGGTGTCCAACTGTGGCAACTTTAAGTCCTGCAGCCTTCAACTCCCAGAATTCCCCAGCCAGCATAGCAAAGCAGAAATAGCTGTTAGAAAGTGTGTTTCTGAGCCATATTACTAGTATGGACTAATATGGACTTTTAGAAGAAAAGTGTCCTATGAGGAGGAGGATGACGACAAGACATGATTAACTATGAAATTAAGCATGATATTGGAAGAACCATTCTGACCCTGAGAACAGCATCAGATGCAATTTAATTTAAGACTCTTGCGGAGTGATATGAAGCAACCATATCCTTTCTTGAAGCTTCGTCTCAAACAGATCAGTGATCTCCTGGTAGTACACTGTAGAAAATTCAGGCAGAGTACTAGAGGATCATAAAAAGAAAAAAAAAGTTGCAAAGTGAAAAGCCCAGAATCTGATTTTAATGGGAGAGAGGGAGGACCCCCCAAAGAAATCACAACCTTCAGCCTCATGAATTTATTCCACAGAAAATTTGTTTGATACAATTAATAATTTGCTGTTTCAGCTGATGATTGTCACACACAGGAAAAGCTCCTGATACTATTAAATATAGTAAACATTATATATTAAATATAGTAAACATTGAACTGTTGGATGAAGTTTCAGAGTAATTAGTGTGAGGGAAGGATTGTCAAAATGTAGATTTGTACACCGTAACTCATAGCTCATGTTTCTCTCATTAGGGGATTTTATTTTTCAAGAAACACCCAAATATAACTCCATTATCTAAATCAAGGCCCTTTTTATTGAAGTAGGAGATGGGTGTGTGTGTTGATAATGAAATACAATAGAAATGCTGCCACCTTACAAATTGAGGCTTAAACATTAAATAAAATATAATGTAAAAATAAAGTTTACAAAAGTATCCCCACTTTTGTGGAAAAATAAGGCTTTATTATAAATGATACTGATTGTCAAATAAAGTTCTTTTAATCCGATGCAACAGGGAGCAGTCTTAGAAAAAATGCTAATTGCACACCCCAATACTGTTCAAGAATTGTTGGAATAAATCAGCATTAAATACAGCAGTGCAATGGTATCTGCCCAGGTGCCTTTGATTAATTTTTTGGTTCCAAATAGTTTTGAAGAGCCACTTGGCTGAAATAAGTGAGACTGGGATTGAATAAATTTCTCGGTTGGAATTGTATTGGCACTACTGTGGATTCTATGATAGGAAACAAAATATAGTTTTTTAAAAGTTATATGAAATAAAAGTTAAAATGAATAGTTATATAAAAGTTATATGAAATTATTCTTGGCTAAGTGTTCCATACCAAAGTCCTTTATTTGTTGGTGACTCCATTCCTATTATCCTATTTTGATAATATTTTCTGTGTCAGTCATTGAGAGAATAGCTGGTGGGAAGGAGAAGGTTCTTGATTCTGCTGCTCATCATCCTGAACACTATGAGCTGAATTATGGAGAAAAATAGCAGGGGTCACCTGAGCTACTCATGTTTTATATCATTCTTCCCCAAACTTGAAGTCCTTCAAATGTATTGGGACCACAATTTTCAGCATTTCCTGAAGTTTCAATTTATTTGGAAAATGTGTGACTATTGTCATAGAAATTATTCTTTTTTTCAGAGATTCTTCAGTCTCCCCAGTTTCAATTATTATGCAGTTTAGTAGTTTCTTTTTTAAGTCAAGGTGACCTGAGGAAGCTGTTTTTAGGAACAGATTTTTTTATCTCCATAAATGAGTCAATCATGCAGTTACATGTGGAATATGATAAAAGCAGTAAATGCAATTTAAAGCCCATATCACACCGCACCAACGGATGGAAAGAGGATGTAAAATGGAGAGAAACACTTGCCATCCGTTGGTTAACACGATTCATCCGTTCTGTACTAACTGCGTCCGTTTTTCATCCTCTCTATCCGTCCAGCATCCGTCGACTGAGGTTCCATCCACTCAAAAGGTTTTGAGCTGTCAAAACTTTTTGAGCGGAAAATGTATCCAACGCGTCCATTCTGCATCCGCAACGCATACGGGGAACATCCGTTCTACATCCGTTGTCATCCATTACGCATCCGCTATATCCGCTAGGCATCCGCTGCGCATCCGCGCAACTCAAATCCGCTCCAGCGGAAAACGGACACAGGGAGGAAGTGAAACGGACCCGGAATGGACGTGCAGCATTAGTAGCATGGACGGAGAAAGGATGAAAGTGGATGCAGCTCGCAAAGAAAGCATTTAAAATGGAAAAAACGTTCGCAGAGGGGACCTATCTCGGATATTAAGGATGCCTAGAGGATGCAAAAAAAAACCTATATTGCCTATAAAAAGGGGGAGGAACTCACCTGGATCTCACTTTCAGTCCAGCAGCCCTGCTGTGCAGACCTCTGCTACCTTCATCTTGCTCTTGCTCTTCCACAGCATCCATTGATGTCCACCATGGATCGAAACACACTCCTTTTGGTAGCCATCATCGTTCTGCAACAGTGCGAAGCCATCTACAGGCTCTTTCAACTGTTCTACAGGAAGAAAAGGAGGCGTCCAAGAAGTGTCTGGGTCCGAAGATGGATTGGGAGAAGAGCAGAGTACGGACTGTACAACAAGTTGATGGTGGAGCTGAGGAACGAAGACCCTCGTGCATTCCAGAACTTCATGAGGATGCCTCCAGCCATGTTTGATGAAGTTGTGGAGCGGCTGAGACCCAGGTTGACCAAGCAGAGCACCAACTTCCGGCCCAGCCTGGAATCTGGGCTGAAGGTGGTACTGACTCTGTGCCACCTGGCCTCAGGGACCACCTACAGGAGCATGCAGTATGACTGGAGGGTGCCATCCAACACCATCAGCATTGTGGTCAGAGAAGTGGTGCAGGCCATCATCAAAGAATACCTGGAGGAGCTCCTCCAGTGCCCCACCACTGAAGAAGGCTGGAAGAAAGTTGCAGAGCAGTGGGATCAGAAATGGAACTTCCCCCAAACCGTTGGAGCCATAGATGGGAAGCACGTGGCCTGCAAAGCTCCAGCCAAGTCGGGGTCCACTTATTTCAACTCCAAGGGCTTCTTCAGCATCATCCTCTTCGCCATGGTCGATACTGACTACAAGTTCATGTACATCGATGCTTCAGGCAACGGGTCAGCTTCAGATGCCCAGGTATACAACGCCAGTGACCTCAAGGAGGGGCTGGAATGCAACCTCATCATGGGCTTCCCAGATCCAGACCCCCTGCCCAATGACACACAAGATGTGCCCTACTTCATCGTGGGGGATGACGCCTTCTCCCTCAGAACCTACCTCATGAAGCCCTACACTTCCAGACTCCTCACCCGTGAAGAGAGGATCTTCAACTACAGGCTGTCCAGGGCAAGGCGGGTGGTGGAGAACACCTTTGGCATCCTGGCCAACAGGTTCCAGGTACTTCTTACCACCATGCAGCATCGCCCACAGACCATAAGGAGGATCGTGGAAGCTTGATGCATCCTGCACAATCTCATGCGCATCCGCTACCCAGTGTTGCAGAACAGGCTTGTGGACCTCCAACAAGGCAATGGGGACATGGAGCCTGGGGAATGGAGGCAAGGGCGAAACCTGATAGACACTAAGGATGTGCAAGGCCCCAACAGAGCTTCACGTGAAGGGAAGAAGCAGTGCAACCTCCTGAGACACTGGTGCAATTCCCCAGCTGGAGCAGTGGAGTGGCAAGAAAAGGATGATAGATGATTAATGGATGCTTCCTTCAGCCTGTCTCATCACACTGATGAGATTGGGCCATGTATGTTGGGTGGGCCGACAGTGAACAGGGCATTTAATAAAGAGTTGTGTTTATGTTGACATGTGTGGATGAATGATTACATTATTACTGATAATAAAGGGCCATAGGTGTGGCACCTGGGAGGGTGGACCATACAGTCCCACTATGCATGCACTGGAGGTTTATCTATCCCACAGCTATTACCCATCCCAAAGGTATCTCTACCCATCCCACAGCTATTACCCATCTCAAAGGTATCTCTGCTCATCCCACAGCTATTACCCATCCCAAAGGTATCCCTGCCCATCCCACTGCTATCTTAACCCATCCCACAAGCATACAAAGGCTTAAACCATTCCTAAAGTTTCCACCAAGACTTTATTTAATAAAATAAATGAAGCAAGTGTGTGAAGCAAAGATAATCTTTATTAATAACAAGCTGTAAAAGAAAAATGACCCAAGTCAAGTGTCCCAAGCAAAAATAAAGTCAACAGGTAGCCACCCAGTCTCTGGCACTCTTCTTGGTCACTCGGAGGAGTGCCCAGTCTCAGGGGTGAAGGGTCCAGGTGCTGTGGAGGTGGCTGCTGCTGGAGTGCTGGTCTGAAGCGCCATTGGGGTGCCTGGCCCCGAGAGGACAACAGGGGACGTTGTATTGAGGAAGCTCTCAGACAGCTGGCTCAGCCCCATGATGTTAAGAGCCCCTTCCTCCATGACATGGGGTGTCAGCCCCAATACCGATGACAGATGTACTGAGGCCGGGCTTGGCTGTGGGGTAGAGGAAGGAGAAGTGTAGTGGGGCTGTCTGGTCTGCAGCTGGGTGAGGACTGGCGTGGGTGGCATCAGTGGCGTGGGTGGCATCGGTGGCATCAGTGGCACCGGTGGCGTCCGATGTACCTGTGCCTGGACTGGGAAGGGCTGCCTGTGCTGCTGGACCTCTTGGTAGCTGTAGCCTTGGTAGGGTAGTGCCTGTGGAAAGCCTTGGAAGGGCAGTGACATTACCTGGGGTGGAGGAGCAGGCCTGGACTGTGTGGGAGCAGGTTCATCTTGGTCTGGAGGGTTGTGAAGAAGATCGGTGATCCTGTTCTTCACCACCTGGTACTGGGGTTCCGACATGTTCATGAGGGTCTGGTTGACATAGGTGAGGTTGGAGGATGGGGCGTCGGTGTGTACCAGCTGAGAGAGGAGATCTATGCTGCTCCTGATGGTGTCTCTTATCTCCAGCAGAACAGTGTGGCTCTGCCTCTCTGGTTTGCCTCTCTGCCTTTCTGTGGAGCTGGAGCTGGGGGTGGATGTGGGTTGGGCTGTGGTGGAAGTGCTGTCTCCTTTCTCCCACTGCATCAGGGGGTCCTCCACGCACTCCGCCATGAGTAGTACAGCTGTCGGGGGGGTCTCCATCATGGCACACTCCACAGACACCTGCCTGGACACAGGAGCTGACTCTTGGCCAGAAGAGTCATCCTCTCTCAGCAGGCTGCCTGAGAGAGAGGGTTGTGAGAGGGGCTGCACCTTGGTGGTGGATCTCACCCTCCAAGAATCTGCAATTGGCCATCATGTAGGTCTCTCTGTCCGTCAGCTTGACCGTGGCCTGGCCAGATTTCTTGAGGTGCAGCTTCCCTTACCAGGTGTGCATGTGCTTCCACCAGCCAAGGAGCACCTCTGAAGTGTAGCCCAGGCTCTCCGCCTTCTCTCTCCAAGCAGCCTGCTGCCTTTTGGTGTTACGATAGAGCCTGTGTCCCTTCTGCCATAGATACTCGTTCTCCCTCAGCCACTCCAGCACCTCCTCCTCATGTTCCTCTTCTATGTTGTATTGCCTCCTAACCCTTTCATGCATCTGCCTCTTCCTCCCTTTGGCAGGGCCATATGTGCCCTCATCAGAGGGGCTTCGAGGTTGTAGGGGCTGCTCCTCCACACCACCACCAGCAGCAGCAGCAACAACAACAGTAGCAGCAAAAGCAGGACCAGCAGGGACAGCAGCAGCACCAGTAGCACCAGCAGCACCAGCAGGACCAGGACCAGGACCAGGACCAGGAGCACCAGCAGGACCAGGAGCACCAGCAGGACCAGGAGCACAAGCAGGACCAGGAGCAGCGCCAGCAGAGTAAGGCCCAGCAGAAGCCCCAGCACCAGGAGCAGCGCCAGCAGAGTAAGCACCAGCAGAAGCACCAGCACCAGGAGCAGTGCCAGCAGAGTAAGCACCAGCAGAAGCACCAGCACCAGGAGCAGTGCCAGCAGAGTAAGCACCAGCAGAAGCACCACCACCAGAAGCAGCATCAGCAGAGTAAGCACCAGCAGAAGCACCACCACCAGAAGCAGCATCAGCAGAAGCACCACCTCCAGAAGCAGCATCAGCAGAAGCCCCAGCACCAGAAGATTGAGCCCGGGCAGCAAAATCCCCAGTAGAAGCAGAGTCAGGGCCAGGGGGTGGGAGGGTGGCCCTGTCCCTCCTGCCAGGGCTGGCAGCAGATGGCAGAGGCTTCCGTTTCTTCCCCATGGTTGTTGGGTTGCTGGCTGGCTGGCTGGCTGGAGAGCTGTGTCTGGAAGCAGGTCTTTCCTCTGAATGGTGACCTGCTTGGGAGCTGCTTCCCTTTATATCCACGGGGCTGACGCAATGCATCCTCCCCGCATGCGCAGTGAATGCTAGGCATCCGCTAGGCATCCGCTAGGCTTCCGCTAGGCTTCCGCTCTGCATCTGCTTCATCTGCTTGGCTTTCGTGATGCATCCGCTTCATCCGCTCGGTGTCCGCTCTGCACCCGCTCTTTCCATTCCGTGTCTGCTTTGCTGAGCTCCCCCAGAAGCCTTGCGGATGTGCCATCCGCTCTCATCCGCTTCCATCCGCTAGGCTTCCGTGGAGCATCCGCTTTCCATCCGCCCTACGTCCTCCACCCATCTGTTCCTTTCCGTGTTGTCCACTCTGGTTATGCAAATTTTTGCCCCTTTTGAGAGAGGATAACAACGGATGGAACATTTTTCTCGTCCGCTGTGTCCTTTTTACAAATGTTTTGCATCCGTCGGCCAATGTGACAGGACTTTAAGCAGTACATCTTATTCGTCAAACAGCAACAATAAAGCCACTTGAATTTGTTATTTAATGGCATTTTTGCCTGTCATGCTCGCCAGGCTATTCATGTTTTGCTATACTTCTCATCCATATATTTTAGCTTGACTCCTCTGTTCCTGAATGTGCTATTCCAGAACTAATGAGCTGTTATTGACTTGTTGTTCCAAAATAATCAACTTTATGGAAATTCATCTCTGGTCAAATTTCATCATGAGTGTCTTAAACAACTTCCTCATCATTATCAGCCTTAGCCAAGATCAGGCCTGTCAAACTGGTGGCCTGCGGGCTGGATGTGTCATGCATAGGCCACACCACCCTGACTCCGCAAAAGCCAAAAAATGTCACAATATGTCATAATAGGTCATATGAATGCACTTGTGTTTGATACCTGTGGCCTATGGAACAAGTTCACCTCTCATGTCGCAATAAAACTTCATAATGGACAAATAAACATCATATTTATAAAAATGTATTGATATGTACACCTATATACATCCAACATCCAGCCAGAATGCGCCAGCAAATTTATAATCTATAGCCAGTCTCTGTGTTACAACTACTCTTCTTCTGACCCATTTGGCAGGAATGCTCAATTGGTGGAGTTAAACCAGGCATTCAGGATATTGAACTATTTACCCCAAAAGATCAGTAGAGAAATCAGTAGAACCAGATAAGTTCTCAGCAAGGATCTATTAAAAGACAGACACTGAACAATTACTGATTGTCACTTACAGCTCACAGCTTGTCATATCAGGTTCCAGATCAAGCAAGATACAGTGATACTCCCGAGCTGAGTTCTTTATTGTTTCACACCTATAGCCAAAACCTTGCCAGACTGAGCAATTAACGTACAACCACAATTGGAACCAGAATTTCTGTTACTAAGCAAGTTAAGTGAATTGTGCACAATTTTGGGAAGTTTTTTTTTTGCTATGATAATGAGGTGAATCACCGCAGAAGTGAATTATTACAGTTGTTAAACAAATCATACAGACAGTCAATACATCTGGTTTCTCCGATTGACTTTGGTTGTCAGAAGCCAGTTGGGGAGATCGCAAATGGTGATCACATGACCCCAGGATGCTGTAATCATTATAAATACATGCCAGTTTCCAAGCACTTGAATTTTGATCATGTGACCATGAGAACTCTGCAATGATTGTAAGTGACCAGTCATAAATCACCTTTTTCAGTGCCATTGTAACTTTAAACAGTCATTAAACAAATGGTTGTAACTTGAGAACTATATGTTTTGTTGTTAGTTACAAAGTCATGTTTGACCCATCGTAACCCCATGGACAATGTTCCTCCAGGCCTTCCTGTCCTCTACCATCCTCCAGAGTCCATTTACAATCATTAGGTGATCTCTCATTAGGTGGCCAAAGTATTTGAGTTTCATCATCAGGATCTGGCATTCTAAAGAGCAGTCAGGGTTGATCTCCTCTAGGACTGACCAGTTTGATCCAGGGATTCAAAATTTTTAACAACCAGTTCTGTGGGCATGGCTTAGGTGGTGGACGTGGCTTAGTAGTTATGTGACTGGGTGGACATGGCTTGGTGGATGTGGCCAACTCAATATCACTCACATCGAGGCACGCATCTCCTCGCCTGGCCTCTCATGACTGTGGGGATGCTGCAACAGTCGTAGGTGTGAAAAATGGTCATAAATCACTTTTTTCTGTGCCACTGTAACTTGAATGGTCACTCCACACAAGCAAAGTACCAGCAAAGGAGGGGGAAAAAACTCCAGAGAAGTTCCTGAGACAGGAAGTCTAGTCCTGCCAAGAATGTAATGTAAGGGTTAATGGAGAGGCAGTTTCTGTAAGCAACACCAGAATGTTTCCTTCCTGCCTTCCTGACAGGATTAGGCCAGTAATTTCTTCTAACAACCAGTTCTCCAAACTACTTAGAATGCTAACAACTGGTTCTGGTGAATAGGTGTGAACTGGTAGAATGCCACCCCTGGTTTGATCTCCTTGCCAGTCCAAGGGACTTGCAGGAGTCTTCTCCAGCACCATAGTTCAAAGGCCTCAGTTCTTTGCACTCAGCCTTCCTTATGGTCCAGTTTTCACAGCCATGCAACTGGGAAAACCATAGCCTTGACTGTACACACTTTTGTATCTACATGATACTCTGTGACCTTATTGTCACACACCATATCTGGATTGAGTTGTCTTTTATTCCTCTGGAATGTGCTCCTTCCTCCTGGACATCTACCGGTTTAGTATATACCATCATACTGTTCCACCACTCAGATGCATATTATCAATAAGCTTCAACCATATTGAATAATAGCATCAGGCACTAGATAGCAGGTCCATATTTGTGTACAAACAAGTCACCCCAACCTCAAGTAGCTTCTCACAAGCAACAATAGGACAATGATGCCAATATGGGAACCAGGTCTTGCAAGAAACTCAGATCTCTACTTTGCTCCTGCATCTCTACCATGCGAACAAGCTGTTCCTCCAATGTGGTATATGTCATATCCACTGCTTCCAATGCCTCTGCAGGTTCTACATAGGACAAATGGAGAAACTTTGTGTAAAGTTTTGTCCATATTCCTATGGACAACTTGTGTTAATGGACACAAGATTGATATCAGGATTCAAAACAAAGGCATAGTATTATCTGAGCATTTCAATCTCTGGGATACTACTTCAGAGTAACTCTTTTTTAAAAAATAGAACTTTAACAACACCATTGAGTTAGAAATTGTCCAAGTCACATACATCAAAAGGTTTCAGGCAATCTCAGAAAGACTTAACAAACACAGGTTTTTAAACCATTAGAGTTGTTAATTGATAAGCTTCGTGCATTTTACCTCACATAAATTGCATCTATGTCGCCAACCTGCCCTCTCTTCTTTCTTCCCTCCACCCCAGTTTAAATTTTCATTAGCCTAGCCACTCCATACATCTGATGAAGTGAGCTACAGCTCACAACAGCTTAAAAATGATATCTGAGACCTGTTTTTTTTTGCCATGTCAGACTGACAAGGGATTCCTTACATAAGCAAGAAGTACATTTATCTTCTTTTGCTAAATCATGGCAAAATTGTACATTCATCTCCTTTATCCATATTTTAAATTTTATTTCCTTTCTTGGGATTCTCTGAAATCTTGTAAAACTTGACCATTTTTAAAAATATAGCTGGCATTTAGTTTCTTTTACTGTATGCTTGTAGAGAATATAATTCTTAATATTTCTGCATCTATATTATGCAGTATATTCCAATTGAGTTCATTCAGAGTAAAATAAATTAATCTGAGAGGTTTGGGTAATGAAACATCTGCAAGAAAACAACTTAACTCAGAGAGCACCAATCCCTTATTTCAATTCTGAGCTACAAGTATTATTTATTGAGAAATTATTCTCATATATGTTACATGCATCTGAATTCTATAGATTGCAGTATATAAGCCACATGACTTTATTCTGACTAAAATAATATTATTTTTGCTGTCATACTGCTGTCTGTTCTTTACAGGAAATCAGACAACTCACATTTCTGTATGTTGCGCTAATCTCTGTCAAGGGAAATTTGCTTGTTGCCTTGTCAGTCTTTCTAGGTAGATCAGGTCAAGAAATTGGAGTGTCAGAAATCCCAGGGAATGCT
Organism: Laticauda colubrina; assembly: GCA_015471245.1. Classification (NCBI taxonomy): domain Eukaryota; kingdom Metazoa; phylum Chordata; class Lepidosauria; order Squamata; family Elapidae; genus Laticauda; species Laticauda colubrina. The sequence goes on along the minus strand of BLBF01000022.1, from coordinate 51,433,422 downwards.
CTTTATTGTAAAATGGTAGAATGACAGAATCTTGGAAACATATCCAAGTGTCTTTCTGTCCCATGTTATAGTAAATAAAATCAAGGTAAAATAAAAATCTCCAAATGGTAACTATCTTGATTTATATTCTTTGCAGCCATCTGGCTGTTAGCACTTGGTAGTTAACTTTCTGAGAGTTCATGTAGATGGAAGTTCAAACCCTTTTAAAGACAGCAAAGTTCAGATTCTGGACAGAAAAGATCATGGGTTTGAAAGAGGGGACAAAGAGGATTCTAGGTTAAAATTGAACAGCCCTCTTTCCAACAGAGGGAGATGGATACAACATGGATAAACTATACCCTGTTTAAAACGTTGTCTTTTCAACAGTCCTTAGAACAGGGGTATCAGTTTCATTGAGGGCTATATCAGGGCTGTAGTTGACCTCAGGGAGCCGGGGTGTGGCTGACTGGGTGGGGGTGTGGCCTGCTTGATGCCACTCCCCAAACTGCCTGCATGTTTCCTCTTTGCATTGAGTAGACTGGGCTGAAGTGATACAGGTAGACTGGGCCAGCTCTGCAGGCTGGATCCAACCACATCACAAGCTGGATCCGGCTTGCGGGCCTTGAGTTTGACACCCTTGCCTTAGAAGATTTCTAAGCACCCGTTTGCATTGATTCAGGTGGCTCTGAGGATACAGGAAACCCCCAAGTGGCCTCAACTGATCTTTCAAGTGCTAATGACCAGATGACTGCAAATAATATAAATCCTTCCATTTCCTACTGTTCAGTTAGAACTGAAGAAACTTCTTGGATGAGAAGCAAAATATTTTCAAGGAAAAAATCCCCAAGAAAGCCAGTTGCCTTTTGGAAAAACACCTTTGGAACAATCATTATCTGGATGATCTGAGAATCTACATAGGTAAAATCAAGGTTACTCTGAGTTTCAGTCTTACACATCCTTCTATTTTTTGTCTGATTGTCCATCTGTCTATCTATTTGGGACTGCAGTAGCTTGGCAGGCTCGCATTCAAGACCAGTTGCCATGGGGTGGAATGAGCTTCTGTCACATGCTGATCCAGATGGCTACAAGCTGATTAATGAGTACCACTTTGGTGGGCAACTTCATGGAGACGTTAAAGAGCCTCCAACTGGTTGTCCCCTTGGCAATGGTGATATCACCAAAAATCCTTTTGCCGCTTCAGTGCTTCCGACACACCTACAAAATATGTCTGTCTGTCTGTCTGTCTGTCTGTCTGTCTGTCTGTCTGTCTGTCTATCATCTACTTACCTACCTACAGCACCTACCTATCCATCCATCCATCATCTATCTATCTATCTATCTATCTATCTATCTATCTATCTATCTATCTATCTATCCATCCATCCATCCATCCATCCATCCATCCATCCACCCACCTACCTAATTATTATGTCGAATATATCCAGCATACCTATTTTGCCCACAACAATAATCATGTGAGGTGGGCTGGATTGAGTAAGAGTAACTAGCTCAAAGTCACCTAGCTGGTTTTCATGACTAAGGCGGAGCTTGCACTCACAGTCTCCCAATTTCTAGCTTGGTGCCTTATTTTTCAGCAAGTCCTCTCTTAGCAATTTACTTTGTCTTTCCCATTATAATGGCTCTTCCATATCTTCTCTAAAGTCAGTTCTGAATTCTTTTTTACAAGCCCACTTTGATGGCAGCAGATTATGAACATGCTTTTAATTAGGTTGGTGTTACTCTGATGTTATTTTCATTATTCCATGAATAATTTTATTGCTGATTTATAATTCATCTTGAAAATCTTGTATGCTGAAGACCAAAATGTAATTTTATTAAATCAACTCATACATCAATCATTAATTGAAATGTTCAGCATCTTTCTAAAATCAATACAAAACAAAGCCAACTAAAATAATTGATGTTCCCTTTCAGATTCAGAGCACAGAATCGGTAGAAGGGAAGTATTTTTGCCTCAAGGGAGATTTGAAGGATTAATAAGTATATTTTTAATTATCTCAAGGTAACTTCTCTCTCCCTATATTCACAACTTTTTATTATCTGCACATTTTTAGCACAAAGGAATGTGTTCATTTATTTAAAATAATCTGACATTGCTCTTCCAGTCAATGACTACTGTAGGCAAAGTACAAATAATGAAAATGCATAAAGTGTAATAAGCTGAATAATTTCTTGCATAATAAGTAGGAATGTATTGTAAAAATTAGAAAGTGTTATTAATTCTGCAAAGCTATGCAAAATGATGCACAGCATGTTAGCCAAATCCCCTTGGAATTAAATGTGAAATACCTCTGTTGAGTATGAAACAATCAACTCTTGTTTAAGATTGTGATGTACAACTCTGTTGTGCTGATGGCTGAAGTTGAATGTTGAGCAATATGTTCGGGTAAGGAAGAACAAAATCTAATTCTTGTTTAATTTAATTGAAGTGGAATGTAAATGAAAATTAATTACCGCCAGTAGAATTTGCTTCCTGTGTATTTATTAATTTTCAAAATACTGAAGATTACATTTGGACAGGACTTCAAAGGGCTGGACACCAGGCTTTGGGGAACTGGAGTCTGCATGTTCTAAATCAGGGGTGTCAAACTGGTGGCCCATGGGCCAGATGTGTCACACACAGGCCACGCCTACCCCAGCTCCGCAAAAGGAAAAAAAAGTCATGATACATCACGTGACAGCAACGTAACACCACAAGTTTAACATCCGTGCTCTAAATTGATTAATGCAAGTTTTTAGTAGATTCGCATAAGAATAAATTGTCGTTCAAATTATCTGGCTACAAGTTGTTTAAGACTTTGCACATAAGAAATAGTGTTTTGATTAAGCTGAAAGCCAATGATGTTCATTTAAAATTGTTATAATTTCTAAAAGATGAGAATTCCAAAAACTCTGAAAAAATAAATCCAGGAATGCCTAAATCATCAAATTGATTTAAAAATACAATAAGTACTCAATGGCTTGTTCTGGTCAGATCCACACTCTCCCCCCTCTGAAAATGAAGCAGCTAGTCCTCCAGCCTTTGCTAAGCAAATATATTTCTGATGACTACCATAGTCATTCAGGATTATCATAGGATTCACCATACTTCTGGCTTTCATAGCTCATGTTTCGGAGTGAGACCTTTCTTATTGACTGTGGTACAGTCAAGTTTTAAAAGACTTTGTACATAAGAAATAGTAGTTGGCTTTAATTGGTTTTATTATATTTATTAATATGGATTTTTATATTTTATACCTGCTTTTATATTTGTTGCTTAACAGCAAAAGTGGATGAATAAACAAATAAATGGACACATAGAATAGAATAGAATAGAATAGAATAGAATAGAATAGAATATTTTATTGGCCAAATGTGATTGGACACACAAGGAATTTGTCTATAAATCGTAAGGATAAAACCATATTAGGAAACAGTCAATATAAATCGTAAGGATACAAGCAACAAAGTTACAGTCCTACAATCACAAGTGGGAGAGGATGGGTGATGAGAAGATTAACAGTGATAGTAGTGCAGACTTTGTAATAGTTGAACAGTGTTGAGGGAATTATTTGTTCAGCAGAGTGATGGCTTTTGGTAAAAACCTGTTCTTGTGTCTAGTTGTTCTGGTGTGCAGTGCTCTATAGCATCGTTTTGAGGGAAGGAGTTGAAACAGTTTATGTCCCGAATGTGAGGGGTCTGTAAATATTTTCACAGCCCTCTTTTTGACTCATGCTGTATACAGGTCCTCAATTGAAGGCAGGTGGGTAGTAATTGTTTTTTCTGCAGTCCTAAATATCTTCTGAAGTCCGTGTCTTTCCTGTTGGATTGCAGAACCAAACCAGACAATTATACAGGTGCAGATGACAGACTCAATAATTCCTCTGTAGAACTGGATCAGCAGCTCCTTGGGCAGTTTGAGCTTTCTGAATTGGCGCAGAAAGAACATTCTTTGTTGTGCTTTTTTGATGACATTTTTGATGTTAGGTGTCCATTTTAGGTCATGTGATATAGTAGAACCTAGAAATTTGAAGGTCTCTAATGTTGATACTGTGTTGTCTAGTATTGTAAGGGGTGGTAGCACAGGAGGGTTTCTTCTAAAGTCTACCACCATTTCTACGGTTTGAGTGTGTTCAGTTCCAGATTGTTCCAGTTACACCATGAGGCAAGTTGTATAACTCCTGTCTCTATGCAGATTCATTGTCTCGAATGAAACCAATGACTGTTGTGTCATCAGCAAACTTCAGTATAGTAACAGATGGATCGTTTGAGATGCAGTCATTGGTATATAGAGAGAAGAGAATTCCATTTTACCAAGATTATACCTCAATTTCTTCACATTCAGATTTTATTTCAATTAAACATATGGAACTAAACATATGTGTAATGAATTTTTTTGTGCAATTTCAAAGAACTAAACTTTTTTTTAAAGCTATATCAATACCAATATTAGGGCTATAATTTCAAGTTGTTTTATTTTGGGTTGTTTTTTGCGGGGGACTTTTGCACCCCCTATTTATATGGCAACCCTTACAAATAAAGCATCCTTTAATAACTAGCCCAGAATACATGACAATTGAATACAAGCAATGGCTCCAAAGTTATATAATGTCATTGACAAATGTTAGTAATGAATGACGCTCTAACGTGTTCTTTAGCATCAGTTCTTTAAGTTGAGTTGGTAGGAAGTTTCTGTGAGAAAGTGTTTTGTTGCTGTTTATGAAAAAGAAGTCTTTAGTGATACTCATCAATGGTGTTTAAGATTGAACCTAAATTTGCACCAAGATTGAACCTTTAGTTGCCAAAGGAGTCCCTTTAATTGAAATTCACTATCAAGAGCCACTTGTTTATGGTTATGACAGTGCTAACAGTTAATACTGTTCATCACTGTGCCAAAAAATGTCAAGATGGTAAAATAGGAAGTGCTTATTTACGTGAAGAACAAAGTTCCAACAGAAGGAAATATCTAAGAACAAATGTCTAAGAATAAAGTAAATAAGTAAATAAGCTCTGATAGCAACTGATGTGTTTTACATTAGAAGGGTTGATGAACTGATTAAAGACAATCAGTGGAACAGTCAAAGGGAACTTAATGTGAAGCCTGGCATTCCACCAGAAGATGTGGATCATATTATTGATGTTCTTCAATATCCAAAGGTTTGTGCAAGTTGAAAGCTTTGCATTTGGGAAGCAGAGATGAAAACTTTAGAAGCTGGAATCTGCCATGCCACAAGAATGAAGGAATAATTTTTTTAGAGCATCAAGACAGTCAATGTAATATGGACACATAATTATAACCCAGAAACCAAATATTAGAGCACAGAATATCATCACATGGTTTCACCTGTAGGGGTGAGGAATCCAAACTAAGGATTTGTGGGAGAACTCATGGTTAATGTTTCCCGGGATGAAGATATTATTTACATGGATTCTTTTGAACCTTGCATGATACCAACTTAGAACATTACTGTACGTACATTTCTTGACTCAATACTTTGAAACTGCGATTAAGCAGAATTCAGAAGCACAAGAAGAAAATTTGCTGTGAAACAATAATGCCTCTTATGAACTAATCAAAAGATTAATCAAAGTTGGATCTCACAGGTTTCCCTCATCCAACATACAGTCCAGACTTGATCCTACCTTTCCCCAAAATGGAAGGCATTGGTTTGACTCAAATCTTACGGTATCTCTGGACACCTGCATAACTGGATAGAAGCATTCCTGTCAAACAGACAACAAATGGTCAGAATTGGGAGTGTCCTATCAAATTCTGTACCTGTCAACAGTGGTGTCCCCCAAGGCAGTGTTCTAGGACCAATTCTCTTCATACTCTACATAAATGACCACTGTGATCATATTAAGAACAACTGTGTTCTCTTCACTGACAATGTAAAGCTATTCAACACCACAGACAATACTGCTACCCTTCAAAAAGACCTTGACTATGTATCAGAATGGTCAAACAAATGGCAACTTCAAATCTCAACAAATAAATGCTCTCTTACTTATTGGCAAAAAAATAATAATCAGAAAATAAAATACAGGCTGAATAGTCAAGACCTTGTTGATGATTCAAATTCTGTCAAGGATCTTGGAGTGCTCATCTCTTATGATCTAAGTGGTAGAGCCCACTGTAATTACATAGCCAAAAAGGCGTTAAGAGTTGTTAACCTAATCTTACATTGCTTTTTCTCTGGTAATATTACACTACTAACTAAAGCAGCGGTCGCCAACTGGTGGGCTGCGGCCCACTGGTGGGCCATGAGAAAATTTTGGTGGGCTGCAGAGAAATCTCACCCTCAGAGCACCCCCACAAAGCAATTAATCCAGGCTGTGCAGAAACACAAGGCTGCGCCACCCACATGGCCCGCAGGAATCCTCCCCGCCCACTCACTCCTTACCCGTTAAACTTGCATGCTAAATTGCTATTTTTCCTTTTTCCGACCATCATTTGTTCTGCTGTGCCGGGAGATTTAGATTAGCTAGGAAGCAGGAAATGGTTGGATTTCTTGCTTTCTAGCTAGTCTTTAGATCTTCGGCTCAGCACAGCCGAACCTCCCTTAGGACTGAAGGTTTTCTTGCAAGCAAATTTTATGTGACAGACTGAGCTAACCAATGGGAGATAGATAGATCTCTGAATGAATCTGATTCTGTGAGCAACTCAATTTACCTGCCTGCTTTGCCTGATTTTTTAAATAAAAAAATCAATATTTATATAAATATTTATAGTATTTATATACAAGCCATGCCCAGCAAGTCACATGACCACCAAGCCACACTCACAAATTAGGCCATGCCCACAGAACTGGTTAGTGGTCTCTGGGATCTAAAATTATGAGTTTGATGGTCCCTGAGGTCCAAAAGGTTGGCGACCCCTAAACTAGAGCATAAAAAACATTTGCTAGACCAATACTTGAATACAGCTCATCAGTCTGGAACCCACATTACGTATCTGATATTAACACAGTTGAGAAAGTCCAGAAATATTTCACAAGAAGAGTTCTCTACTCCTCTACTCATTGCAGAATACCTTATGCCACTAGACTTGAAATTCTAGACCTAGAAAACCTAGAACTATGTTGCCTTCGGTCCGATCTAAGTATAGTATATAAAATCATACATTACACTGTCCTACCTGTTAATGAATACTTCAGCTTCAACCAGATCAATACAAGAGCAAACAATAGATACAAACTCCAGGTTAATAGCACCAAACTTGATTGCAGGAAATACAACTTCAGCAACAGAGTGGTCAATGTCTGGAATACTCTTTCTGACTCTGTGGTTTCTTCCCCAAACTCCAAAAACTTTAACCTTAGACTGTCTACTACTGACCTCATCCCCATCCTAAGAGGCCTGTAGGGGGCGTGCATAAGCGCACCAATCATGCCTACCATCCCTGTCCTATTGTTTCTTTTATTTTTTGATATGTATCCATTTATCCATAACTATGTTTTTACTTATACCTATTATCTTGTAAGCAATTGACAAACCAAATAAATAAAAATAAAGAAAGAAAGAAGTGGAAAGGACTGTCAGGACATAAACATGGAGTTCATTTGTGATGTCTTCAACTAGTTGTCCATTGTTGTCAGAAGTATACAGTGAATGGTGGTGATTGTGCAGAGAAGCAAAATCAACAAAATAGCTGATCTCATGGATTATTTTTGTTTCATTCACTAAAACATCTCTATTTAAACTAAAGTTATAAAGGTGAAGATATTATTTTTCATGCAACTGTTGTAGCATTGCGTAGCGTCAACCTACTGCAAATCTTCATAATTATGTCAAAGCTGGGTCTTTGAATAACTTTTAATGCTAGTTTCAAAAAATTAATATAACAAGTAACTAATATATAAATTGCATTGTTTTATGAACTCTGATTCTTATGATTTATATATAATTATCACCAATCAGCTTATTTGTTTAAGAAAGTCTGTGTCACTACTGAACAACTACATTGTGAAAAGCTCGATCAAACAGGCAGTTATGAACTTTTGAACTTTGATTTTTCCTGACTATAAACAAGAAATCATGATAGTCTACCATGAAAACATCTTTATCTCAATTTAATATAACACAAACATACAAAACTCCACATGATAAGCAGTGCAGCACCTAAACCACCAGAGTTTTATGAGCTACTTGTCTATTTTCCAATTAACGCATCTATTTGTATTTGCATTTTATGCATGAAGAGTTGCAAGTGAGGTGATAGAGGTTTACCATAGCCAAGTTAAGTACTAAATTATTTAGTCAGAATTTGAAAGCAAGATCCTCAGGTCGAAACCAGACATGTTTTTTGGAGTCTTTCACATGTATTCTCTCATTATCCCTTGCCATTATTGTTAGTTTACATGTTTTTTGGAGTCTTTCACATGTATTCTCTCATTATCCCTTGCCATTATTGTTAGTTTAGTGCCCTGTTCTGTGTGCATCATACTGGAAACCATAAGTGGAGATTGTGCAAGTGAAGCAAAAATTAAGAAATTATTGTTTATGAAAAATTTCTTTTTGAATAAAACATGGATGCAGACAAATAATTTTGTTATGTTTCCTTTCTTTTCATTCACTACGTTGGTTTTAGCCTTTTTTCCTCTCTCTCTCTCTCTCTCTCTCTCTCACACACACACACACACACACACACAGGGGGGGGGGAGAGAAAAAAGATACAGAATTGATCCAGTTATTTTCATTCATAACCTCATCAATTTAAAGTAATTTTTAAAAACAAAAACAAAAATGACCCCTGAGTTTGAGTTTATGAAATAACAGACATTTGAATTGGATGATGAATAATATCACATGGAAATTCTTTCCTTGTCTCCTTGCATTAGCAATTATATTAGAAAGCTGGATATTATTATATTTTTACTATTTTACTTTTTATATTTACCAGTTGCTGCATCTAGCAACATGCAATATTAAAGTGTTCTGTATACAATGGTGCATTTGCAAATAGAATAATAAGAAAACAATGAATACATCAAGTCTAAAGTAATGGCTAAGACTAGTGGCATACAATCATCATGAGATGTCATAAATCAATATGAATGAAAATGAATTCAGCAGGAGTCTAGCAATTGAATATACCCAAATGGGAAAAATTTGACAAATATTTCATCCTTATTACTGGTTCTGTCTTTCATTGTTTAGGAGCCTGTGTTACAATTGTTCTAGGTTCCAGTGTTGAGAATTGTTCGCAAAGATCCCCTTTTTTCTAACATTCCAAGGTTTCTTTTCTATATGGTTCAGATACTGTATGCCTGTATTTTGTTTTGATATTATTTACATTCAGCTCAGACTGATGCAATTTTACAGAATGGCTCCATGTCTTTTTCTGAATGCTGTTTTCTTCTCTTGTGTTAATGTTTGCAAATATCCTCTGTTAATGGAAAAGTTCTCTGCACATTGCAATACCCTGTTAGCTGAATTCATATGACTTCACAGTAGGTTTTGAACGTGCTCCTAAGAAACATTGTAGTAAACTAGGATTTATGATGGTCCAGCTCTGTAAACTTTAATCATATGTCTATAAATAATTAAATGACATAGTGAATTGCTTTCCACCAAGTCTGCTTTGTAATGTAATTATCTCCAGAAGTATTTGGGTGAATACTTTTTAAAGTATTAAAAAGTATTATATTATAGTATAGTATAGTGTATTGTATTGTATTGTATTGTATTGTATTGTATTGTATTGTATTGTATTGTATTGTATT
>BLBF01000022.1:51333638-51423526 GCA_015471245.1 Laticauda colubrina | reverse complement strand
TATAGTATAGTATAGTATAGTATAGTATAGTATAGTATAGTATAGTATAGTATAGTATAGTATAGTATAGTATATAAAAAGTAAAAATTAAAAGTGGAACCTTTTTCAGAGTAAGCAACACTGCAGGTGCATTTAAGCTACTTGAAAGCAAGATTACTCAGATTACTCCAGCAAGGTGCTTCACCTCAAGACCCTGCCATAACATTTCTTCTTTTCTTTAGGTTTAGTGCTCAAATACTGAATCAGAATAAGCCCTTATCAGATACTTTTCCTATAATTAATATTCTAGTAAAATATGGTGAATGATAATGTTAACCAGGATCTTATGGGGATTGAAATTTTATAATGATTGTAGAATGCTTTGGACTTTTGAAAAAGAGCACACAGATATTAAATACTTATATTATTATCCTGGCTGTGGCTTCCCCTCCCCTCCCTTTGAGTTTCTGTAGATATACTCATTATTATTATTTCTCCTGTGTAGTTTTCATATGTTTGTAGAAAAAGAGGAAAATTACAGTGGGACTATAAGTAGTCCTCAACTTAAAACTGCAATTGAGCCCAAAATGTTTGTTGCTAAGTGAGACATTTGTGAAGTCAATTTTGCCCCATTTTATGACCATTCTCACCACAGATATTAAGTGAATCACTTGCAGCTATTAAATTAGTAACACAGCTGTTGACTGAATCTGGCTTCCCCAATGACAGCTTGTCAGAAGATCACAAAAGGTGATCACATGACACTGGGACATTACAACTGTCATAAATATGAATCAGTTGCCAAACATCTGAATTTTGATCACATGACTTATAGGGATGCTGCAATGGTCATAAGTGTGAAAAATTGTCATAAGGCACCTTTTCAGTGCTGTTGTAAGTTTGAACAGTAACGACGTGAATGGTTGTAAGTTCAGGTCTACCTGTACTTAAATTTAGCCAGGTGAAAGAGATCTAAAGCCCCTGTCACACTGCACCAATGGATGCAAAGAGGATGTAAAACGGACAAAAAAGCTTGCCATCCGTTGATTAACGCGATGTATCTGTTCTGTACTCACTGCCTCTGTTTTGCTTCCTCTCTATCCGTCCAGCATAAGTCTATGGATGTTTCATCCGCTCAGAAAGTTTTGAGCTGCTCAAAACTTTTGAGCGGAAAATGTATCCAATTTGTCCGTTCTGCATCCGCTAGGCATCCGCTAGGCATCCGCTAGGCATCCATTCTGCATCCGTCACGCATCCTCTATATCCGCTAGGCATCCGCTGCGCATCCGCGCAACTTGCATCCACTCGGACGCAGGGAGGAAGCGGAACGGATGCAGAACGGATGCAGAACGGATGCCTAGCGGATGCAGCACGGAAACAAAGCATTTAAAATGGAAAAAACGTTCTCAGAGGGGACCTATCTCGGATATTAAGGATGTCTAGAGGATGCCTAGAGGATGCAAAGGGACACCTAGGGGAAAAACTATACTGCCTATAAAAAGGGGGAGCAACTCATCTGGATCTCACTTTCAGAACAGCAGTCCTGCGATGCAGACCTCTGCAGCCTTCATCTGACTCTTCCTCTTCCACAGCATCCAGTCATGTCCACCGTGGATCGTAACAAAGTCCTTTTGGCAGCCACCATCCTTCTGCAACAGTGCGAAGCCATCTACAGGCTCTGTGAACTCTACTGCGAGAAGAAAAAGAGGCAGCCAAAAAGAGTCTGGGTCTGAAGATGGTTCGCCAGAAGAGCAGAGGACGGACTGTACAACAAGCTGATGGTGGAGCTCAGGAACGAACACACTCGGGCATTCCAGAACTTCATGAGGATACCTCCAGCCATGTTTGACGATGTTGTGCAGCGGCTGACACCCAGGTTGACCAAGGCAAACACCAACTTCCGGCCCAGCCTGGAACCTGGGCTCAAGGTGGCACTCACTTTGCGCCACCTGGCCTCAGGGACCACCTACAGGAGCATGCAGTACAGCTGGAGGGTGCCACACAACACCATCAGCATTGTGGTCAGAGAAGTGGTGCAGTCCATCATCGAAGAATACATGGAGGAGCTCTTCCAGTGCCCCTCCACTGAAGAAGGATGGAAGAAAGTTGCAGAGCAGTGGTATCAGAGGTGGAACTTCCCCCACACCGTTGGAGCCATCGATGGCAAGCACGTGGCCTGAAAAGCTCCAGCCAACTCAGGGTCCTCTTATCACAACTACAAGGGCTTCTTTAGCATCATCCTCTTCTCCATGGTCGATGCTGACTACAAGTTCATGTACATCGATGCTTCAGGCAACGGCTCATCTTCAGATGCCCAGGTATACAATGCCAGTCACCTCAAGGAGGGGCTGGAATGCAACCTCATCATGGGTTTCCCAGATCCAGACCCCCTGCCGAACGACACGCAAGATGTGCCCTACTTCATCGTGGGGGATGACGCCTTCTCCCTCACAACCTACCTCATGAAGCCCTACACCTCCAAATGCCTCACCCGTGAAGAAAGGATCTTCAACTACAGGCTGTCCAGGGCAAGGCGGGTGGTGGAGAACGCCTTTGGCATCCTGGCCAACAGGTTCCAGGTACTTCTTACCACCATGCAGCATCGCCCACAGACCATAAGGAGGATCGCCCAGAGATCGTGAGGAACATCGTGAAAGCTTGCTGCATCCTGCACAATCTCATGCGCACCCGCTACCCAGTCTTGCAGAACAGGCTCGTGGACCTCCAACAAGGCAATGGGGACATGGAGCCTGGGGAATGGAGGCAAGGGCGAAACCTGATAGACACTGAGGATGTACAAGGCCCCAACAGAGCCTCACGTGAAGGGAAGAAGCAGCACAACCTCCTGAGACACTGGTGCAACTCCCCAGCTGGAGCAGTGGAGTGGCAAGACAGGATGATAGATGATTAATGGATGCTTCCTTCAGCCTGTCTCATCACACTGATGAGATTGGGCCATGTATGTTGGGTGAGCCTACAATGAACAGGGCATTTAATAAAGAGTTGTGTTTATGTTGACATGTGTGGATGATTGATTACATTGTTATTGATAATAAAGGGCCATAGGTGTGGCATCTGGGAGGGTGGACCATACAGTCCCACTATGCTTGCACTGGAGGTTTATCTATCCCACAGCTATTACACATCCCAAAGGTATCCCTGCCCATCCCACTGCTATCTCAACCCATCCCACTGCTATCTCAACCCATCCCACTACTATCTTAACCCATCCCACTGCTATCTTAACCCATCCCACAAGCATGCAAAGGCTTAAAACATTTCTAAAAGTTTCCAGCAAGACTTTATTAAAAAAAAGAAATGAAGCAAGTGTGTGACTCAAAAATAGACTTTATTAACAACAAGCTATAAAACAAAAATGAGTCTCTGGCACTCCTCTTGGTCGCTCAGTCTCAGGGGTGAAGGGTCCAGGTGCTGTGGAGGTGGCTGGTGCTGGAGTGCTTGTCTGATCCCCCACATCATCAGCTCCTCCAGAAGCAGAAACAGCAGAAGCCCCAGCCCCAGAAGAGCGAGCCCGTGCTGCAGAAGCCCCAGCAGAACCAGAGTGAGGGCCAGGGGGCAGGATGGTAGCCCTGTCCCTCTTGTAAGGGCTGGCAGCAGATGGCTGAGGCTTTCTGTTCTTCCCCATGGTTGTGGGGTTGCTGGCTGGCAGGAAGGGAGGCATGCACTAAGGCTGGCAGGAAGGCTGGCAGGCAGGCAGGCTGGCAGGAAGGCTGGCAGGGAGGCAGGCACCAAGGCTTGGAGGCAGGCAGGCACCAAGGCTTGCAGGCATGCATGAACCAAGGCTGGCAGGAAGGCAGGCACCAAGGCTGGCAGGCAGACAGGCTGGCAGCAAGGCTGGCAGGCAGGCAGACAGCAAGGCTTGCAGCAAGGCTTGCAGGCAGGTATGCAGGCAGGGCAGGCAAGGCTGCCAATCCGTCCGGCATTCCTCTGAATGGTGACCTGCTTCCGAGCTGCTTCCCTTATATCCGCGGGGCTTACGCAATGCATCCTCCCCGCATGCGCAATTAATACTAGGCATCCGTTAGGCTTCCGCTGTGCATCCGCTAGGCTTCCGCTCTGCATTCGCTTCATCTGTTCCGCATCCACTTTGCTGAGGCCTCCGGAAGCCTAGCGGATGTGCCATCCTCTCTCATCTGCTTCCATCCGCTGGGCTTCCATTCCGCATCCACTTTCCATCCGCTCTGCGTCCTCCCCGCATCTGTTCCTTTCCGTGTTATCCGCTCCAGTTATGCAAATTTTTGCTCCTTTTGAGAGCGGATAACAACAGATGGAACATTTTGCTTGTCCGTTGTGTCTGTTTTGCATCCGTTGGGCAAAATCCGTTAGCCTTAAAAGGCTATGTATGCAGTAGGACATCTTGACATTGTAAGTATGGGACTAGTATTAAGAATATATAGTTCGGTAAACATTGATTTATGAAGACACTTTGCTCATCTTCCAAATGAACTACTGCAGTGTATTTTACATGGAGTTATCCTTAAACAGAATTCAGAAGCTGCAGCTGGTATAGTATGCAGCACAGCGGCCCAGGCAATTATGTGTGATACTCAATCCTTACACATTAAAATACAAAATCTATAAGCGGCATTGGTTACTTTATGCTTCTGAGGTTCAAATCAAGGTTCTGGTAGTTACCAATACTGTAACATCTTTCAAGGTTATTTGAGGGATCACATCTTCCCAATTATGACTACCCATGCCATCAGGTCTGTCCAGAAGGGCATACTCTAGGTCCCATTTGTTTGGGAGTTTCATCAAGCCAGATCCATCAAGCAAGGTCCTTTTCTGTTGTGGCACTCCCTTTTGGAACATTATTTCCTCCCCTGGAGATTAGATTGGCCTCAGTCCTAATGGCCTTTTTTAAGGCCTTCAAGACATGGTTGTGTAATCAAGCTTGAGTATCCAGACACATAGCAGAACCTGTGCAATTACTATGTTGATTTGATTATGTTGGCTGCTGATCAAGTGCGCATTACATTTATTGTTATGTGTTTTATTGAGTTTAAAACTATTGTTAGCCTCCCAAACTCATGAGCTTGAGATGGGTGGCCATATAAATTGAAATGAATGAATGAGTGAGCCACAGTTGACTTAAGTTCAACATAATAATAAATTGATTACACATCAAGTACAGGTAGCCCTTATTCAGTGCCATCATGACTTTGAACAGTTGCTGGATGAATGGTAGCAAGTAATCAAAAGAGCAGCATTGTTGCTTCTCCATGATTATTCCCCCTTTTTGGTGAAGCAAACACAGTAAAGAAATGAGAATATGCATGGAGGTAAGGATTTGTCTGAAGTGCTGATTGTTCTGCCCCTTGGTTGATGAACTAGGGAGCCTTCCTGCTCTCTCCCTTCTCACCCAAACAGCAGCAGTGTCAGGCTCTTTTGACAGCTACCTGAAACTGCAAATGATTGTTTGCCAGTCACAATACACACTGAGTTCTTTGTAGCTAGATTTATTGAGATCAGCAGATGGAGCTACAAGGGACTAAAATGCATTCCATTGTTCAGTCAGTTCATTCCTATGTGCATCAGGGCAGAGATTGCCTCACTTTATTTCCATCTCCTATGATCTGTTGTGGAGGTGGGTCTTTCACCTTTAAAGGAGAGCCTTGCAGCTGCCTGTTTAATAAATAGTCTTTTGAATTTTTATCAGTCTGGGAACCAGTTCTTGCAAGCCTTGAGGAAGCTCATGAAGGAGCTTTAAAATCCTGATAAGAGGGGATTCTGTGCAGAATTGCTCTATCTTTATTTGAACAAAAAACAATTTTATATATGCACATGCAGGAGAAGAAGAGACTGAACTATAAGGCAGGGTTAAATTTGTCATCAGTTTGGAGTCATTGCATTAACACAAAAGATCTAAGCACATGAATTTCTTTTACCCTTATATAGAGTCAATTTACCTTTGACCATTAGTTGACTAGATGTTTGTATTAGAAGTTGTAATAATAAACCCTTTTGGGTTTTGAACTCAACGAATGCTCCTGATTATTTGCATTTGACAGTCTGTTCAAAGGAAAAGCAAACTACGGTACAAATGAAAGACTTGAAAGAAATGGATGTGCTAATTCACATGTCCTGGTATCCTTGATTCACATGATTATGATCTTGAGAATAGGAATTTAGTCCAATTATCTAAAGATGAAATGTCTTTTGTTTCACATTTAACCAGGAAGGATTGTAAATAAACAATGTAAGATGCATCTTTCTTAAAAAGAAAAAAAAGTTTCCTCTCAAGAAATAAACATATACACACATGGACATACGGGTTTGTTTTCTACACTCACTTCCATTTTTAGCAATACAGTCCCACTGATGCTGCCAATGTTGTTTGAATGACTGTCATATAATGCAGATGAATATAATGAAAGTAGGCAAGATATTCTGCTTGACATTTACACTTTTCTAAACGATGTTAGCAGCACAGAGAGAAAATATGAACATTCACCTTTCTTTGAATCTAACAAATACTTACAATGGGAAAATCAATGCGAATCAGATTTTAAAACATTCTGCTCGTACATCTGCCTACCCCCATCTGATGATCACCTGATATGGGGGACTTCTATCATTATAATCCTCAACCATGTTGGCTAGGGTTACTGGGAGTTGAAGTTCAGTCCATATAGACAAAACCAGATTAGGAAAGGCTATGTTATTGTCTTAATAAGTTTCAACATACCCTCCAGATGAGCTCAATTTCTGGTGATTACACTAGCACATTCATGCAGTCTTTTTTCTATAATAGGACATAAATAATTGGCTGTTGCTATATCTGGTTTTAAAGACAGAAGAAAAAAGCAGTCCCAAAATATATCTGTGAGAGCTATTTGAGCACTATTGAATGCACAACTGCATTATTGAGGTCAAATGGCAGAATCAATGACTGTTACAGTATTTGTAAGGGATTTACCAATCACATAAAATGGTCACCACATTTCCAAGCTATTTACTAAAATAAAGTAATTAATTTGAACCAGCAATAGCATTTTAGGGCGGCAGTCAAAAACTGCACAAATTTCTGTAATGGAAATGGATTATTCTCTAATGGTAATGGATTATTTTTTTCAGGACAAGACTTTTTCTGTTATGTAGATTGCAACCCGTATTATGCCTTGATCGAAAGGTAAAATAATCTTGCAGTCAATTCATTCTGGAGTGCTTAGATACTCAAGAAAGTTAAAAGGAACAGCAGGTTCTGCATCACTTTTCTTCTAGCATTCTTCAGCAAATGGAATATGGAAATCCTGCCCTTCCTTTATGTTTTAACACTAGAATATTCAAATACTTCGAATTGGGTAAATCTGTGAATCATCTTTCTCAAAATGAGAAAGTGCATTTCATCTCAGGGAGCAATAGTAAATAAAAGCCAGGGTCCAAAAGGAGAGATGAATGTAAGAAGTGAGATCATACCAGGGACCCATCTATTCCAGCATTCTATCCACGACTTGTTAGCCAGATGCCATAGGAAGTCCACTGCTGATTTCTACATTTGGAATTTGAAAGTGCACAGTTTCTGTTACTAGAAATCAGTGGTGCATTTCAAATTTTTTTACTACCAGTTTGGCAGGCATGGCTTTGTGGCTGCACTTTGAACATGCACATGCGCTTTGTGCAGGCACAGAGGCATTTTGACTCACCTCCTGCAATCCTGCAGTCTCCCTGTTGCTTCAGCAGCTGCCATGCAGCAATCTGCTGTGCTGTGCAAAGCAGCTGCTCTTCAAAAGCAGGACATAAAGGTTAGTATGGGAGCCAGGGCAGGTGGGTGGGCGCAAAAGCAGAGCATAGGAAAGAACTGAGTTCGGTCTCCACTGTTCATTGGTGCTACCGGCTTGGCAGAACCGGGCTGAATCAGTAGAATACCACCACTGCTAGAAACACTATATAGAGAGCACTATATATAGAAACTCTATACAGAGACGTGGTGATGCTGTGGTTAGAATGTGGTACTGCAGGCTAACTCACTGCTCACTCCAGGAGTTCGATTCTGAGAGGCTTAAGGTTGACTCAGCTTTCCATCCTTCTGAGGTCAGTAAAATGAGGACTCAGATTGTTGGGGGCAAGATGCTGACTCTGTAAACCACTTAGAGAGGGCTGTAAAGCACTATGAAGCAGTATATAAGCCTAGGTGCTATTGCTATACATCTTTTTTTCTCCAGATAACTAACAATAACCTTATACTTTCAAATAAGTTGGTAATAGGCATATTATTTTTTAAAAAAACTTCTGTTAAAAATGTATCTGGATATGTATAACAAATACTACTTGTCACTCATTTAACCAAGGGTATTATGGCAAGATCAAGGTCATTGGGCATGACTTGGATTTGGGTTTATAAAGCAATGACACTTTGCTATTTTTCCCAAAGCTGGAGGGTGTTTTTGATTATACAGTTATCATGAGATCTTACAGAAAGATTCTGAGAATGTAACATGGGAAGAAGAGATAATGTGGATGTTATGAATATACAAGTCTGAGGCATCTAAAGGCAGTATTTGGGCTGTAGCCAATGTAATACTGAATACCCATTAAAATTCTGTCTGAACTGTTATCAAATCTTTGGATGTGATCATAGCTGCCTGTCATTGAGAGGAAACACACAACCTTCAAAGGCCATTTCTGCATTGAAATTCTATAAGAATTTTATATCAAGCTGATTTCCCACATGAGCCCTATTAGAGTAATCAAAATTATACAAATGAATAGAACAAAAAAATCTTCAAGCTGCTTCTGCTCTCCAGATATGTTGGATTAGAACATCTGGAGAGCACAACAGGAGTTTCTGGCCAAGTGTTCATAATCAGTGGTTGAGTCACCCAAATTTTAGGCTGAAAGTGACCACATGTGATAAAACACATTATATGTTATATTGAGTTGAACATATTCTTGAAAAAATCATAAGGGAAGGGGGAGGAGGAGGTTAGTTGAAACTTTTCCATTCAAAAAGGCTTCATCCATTTGTCTGAAATGGTATAGGACAGTGATGGCGAAACTTTTTGTTGTGGTGTGCTGAAAGTGCATGTGTGCATGATAGCGTGTGCTTGCCAGCACCCACAATGCAATGTGCCCTGCCCCCCTGTGCATGCGCATGCAACTCCCCACCTCCTTACCTACACTGCACATGCTCGTGCTTCCCAGCTGATTTTGGCCCGTTTGAGGCCTTTTTCGCCCTCCTTTGCAGCCTTGGGAGGCCGAAAAAGGGGCTTTCTGGGAATAACAGAAAGGAGGGAGCCATTTTTGCGCTCTCAGAAGCTTGAGGGAAGCCTCTGCAGCCTTTAGAGGCCGAAAAACCCATTTTTCGGCTTCCAAAAGCTGCAGAGGTTTGCCTCAAGCCTCCGTGAGGACAAAAAAGGCCTCAAATGGGCCCCAAAACAGCTGGAAGGTGCATGCATGCGCAGTGCGGGTAAGTTTGGCTGGGGCTCGCGTGCCCGCACAAATGGCTCTATGTGCCACCTGTGGTACCCGTGCAATAGGTTTGCCTGATGAGTATAGGATTTCCTGCCTGAGTAGGAGGTTGGACTAGAAGACCTCAAAGTCCCTTCCAAAGTTATTCTGTAAGGGGCTGCCACAAAGTATAAATTGCAGCCATCTCCCAAAGAAAGACCCCTCCTCCCCAGGGAGGCACTTCTGTGATTCAAAGATCCTTTTTTTTCCCCATGGCATAAGCTGCACTTTACTAGTTAGTTAGTTTCAGGAGGGTTCAACTGCATCTTCAAATACATGGATTTGGTTTTGCAGAACAGGGGGAACACAAATATGTTTAGCCTATGCAGTTTCTCAAACCTACTGAGGCTGCTTTTATGTTTTGTTTTTATAGTTAATAGGATAGGTATGCCAACATTAAATAAGCACCTAGTAAATGGGATTTTTTTGCCATGTCTTCCAAGTCATTTATCATGGAAAACAATAATATATTTAGTTCTGAATTCATGCCAAGAACAATGATGTTCAAACATTTTGTTCTGAGATTTAGGATTGTCCTTGCTAAACTGCCAGACCTTACAATTCTTCCCAGCTTCGGATTCAAACAGAAAACTAAGATGACTAAATGACCACCAGCAATTTCTGTCTGTGAAAGCAGTGAAATAAGAGATCATACTTTTACAATCTTTTACATTTTGTGCCCTTCATGCGTTGGACTTTGGTTTCTATATTTTTTGGCCAGAATGAATTTCAGAATTCAGGAGTACCATCACATTTTAAAAATCTTTCTTCTCCCACACCAAAGCAGAATCATGTACAAAATTATGTAGTAACCCAGAGAGAACTGAGTTCGGTCTTCTTATTTTTTGCATTATGTGGCAATTAAATTTTTTTTATAATATATATAAGGAATGGCATGAAAAATACAAACCCATCAAAGGCAATTGTGATTCCTAACTATAATAATCTTGAGGTGCCTGTTTGATTAATCATCTCCCTTGCTTTATCGGAAATCTGTACATGCTGATATTTTTTCCCCCAGTAGTTTCACACTGATTATAATCAATGTTGACAGTACACAAATGACTTTTGTGCAGAATTTATACTTATGAGCAAAGAGCTTGCGTTCAATTGATGGTAGTAAAATATTGCAATACTTAAAACAAATTACTATTGACCTTACCTTGTCAGTAATCAGTGCCAGGAAACTAAGCTTCTGTTCTCATTGGTGATATTCCGTCATGTTTAATCTTTTCATTACATCACTTAAGGTATCCCTTTATCAAGTATCAAACACCAGCATTTAATTCTGATATTGAAACACATTAAAACTGTGGTTTTTAGATCTTTGCACTTTTTATATCTCATTCTCCGCTATTTTGAAAACTAAGATTCACTTTAAAACAATTTGAATTTAGCTGGCAACGATGGACACTTTAGAACGACATGTCCTTGTCAGTAACTATAATTTCAGTTCTGGTACTGTAAAATGACAAAATACTGTAAATTTTTGACACATTTGCCTAGGCATATCAGAATCTTTTTATTAAATAATATAAACTGCAAAAGTAAAGCTTGGGAAACAAAAGGTATACAAAAAAGGTTAAGCATGGGATTTTTTAAATACATAGAAGGAAGATAGTGAGGGGGCATAAAAATTTATAAGAAAAAATGGAGAACAGAAATCTACTATCTGTGAAAATGAACTGCAAATAATTTAAGATATTATAGGAAGAACCTAGCCAGAATTAAGCAAATGATCATATCTGAAAAAGAGTAAAACCTGACATCACACATTTTTATGTTTTCCTAGCATTATAATTCATTAACATCAGATCTTTTTCTTTAAAAGTTGTCTTTCCGCTCACATAATGCTTGTGCTAGTATTGCTATTGCTTTTCCTGTTTTGTGCGGAGGGGAGGTGGATTTCTAAGATTAACTATACATAATTTGAAATTAAATGATAAGTACTAAAGAAATACAGAATGTTTGTTTTCTTCAGTAGCTTGTTCAAAGGCCTTTTTAAAAAAGAAAAATAAGCTGAAGACCTTGATGCACTTGATTATCCAGATAACTTCCCTTTCTTAAACCCATGTCACACTGAACCAACGGATCAAAGAGGATGTAAAACCGTTGCCATCCGTTCGAAAACGCGATGTACTTACTGCCTCCGTTTTGCTTCCTCTCTATCCGTCCAGCATCCGTTTATTGACGTTTCATCCACTCCGAAAGTTTTGGGCTGCCCAAAACTTTTGTGTGGAAAATGTATCCAGTTTGTCCGTTCTACATCCGCTACGCATCCGCTACGCATCCGCTAGGCATCCGCTATATCCGCTTGGCATCTGCTGCGCATCTGCGCAACTCGCATCTGCTCGGATGCAGGGAGGAAGCGGAACGGACGCAGAACGGATGCAGAATGGACGCAGAACGGATGCAGCATGGAAACAAAGCGTGTAAAACGAAAAAAACGTTCGCAGAGGGGACCTATCTCGGATATTAAGGATGTCTAGAGGATGCCTAGAGGATGCCTAGAGGATGCAAAGGGACACCTATACTGTCTATAAAAAGGGGGAGCAACACATCTGGATCTCACTTTCAGACCAGCAGCCCTGCTGCAGACCTCTGCAGACTTCATCTGATTCTTCCTCTTCCACAGCATCCAGTCATGTCCACCGTTGATCGTAACACAGTACATTTGGCAGCCACCATCCTTCTGCAACAGTGCGAAGCCATCTACAGGCTCTGTGAACTCTACTACGGGAAGAAAAAGGGGCGGCCAAGAAGCATCTGGGTACGAAGATGGTTCACCAAAAGAGCAGAGGACGGACTGTACAACAAGCTGATGGTGGAGCTCAGGAATGAAGACACTTGTGCATTCCAGAACTTCATGAGGATGCCTCCAGCCATGTTTGACGAAGTTGTGCAGCGGCTGACACCCAGGTTGACCAAGGCAAACACCAACTTCCGGCCCAGCCTGGACCCTGGGCTCAAGGTGGCACTCACTCTGCACCACCTGGCCTCAGAGACCACCTACAGGAGCATGCAGTATGGCTGGAGGGTGCCACACAACACCATCAGCATTGTGGTCAGAGAAGTGGTGCAGGCCATCATTGAAGAATACAAGGAGGAGCTCCTCCAGTGCCCCTCCACTGAAGAAGGCTGGAAGAAAGTTGCAGAGCAGTGGGATCAGAGGTGGAACTTCCCACACACCGTTGGAGCCATTGATGGCAAGCACGTGGCCTGCAAAGCTCCAGCCAACTCAGGGTCCTCTTATCACAACTACAAGGGCTTCTTCAGCATCATCCTCTTCGCCATGGTCGATGCTGACTACAAGTTCATGTACATCGATGCTTCAGGCAACGGCTCATCTTCAGATGCCCAGGTATACAACGCCAGTCACCTCAAGGAGGGGCTGGAAGGCAACCTCATGGTGGACTTCCCAGATCCAGACCCGCTGCCCAACAACACGCAAGTTGTGCCCTACTTCATCGTGGGGGATGACGCCTTCTCCCTCACAACCTACCTCATGAAGCCCTACACCTCCAAATACCTCACCCGTGAAGAGAGGATCATCAACTACAGGCTGTTCAGGGCAAGGAGGGTGGTGGAGAACGCCTTTGGCATCCTGGCCAACAAGTTCCAGGTACTTCTCACCAACATGCAGCATAGCCCAGAGACCATGAGGAGGATCGTGGAAGCTTGCTGCATCCTGCACAATCTCATGCGCACCCGCTACCCAGTCTTGCAGAACAGGCTCGTGGACCTCCAACAAGGCAATGGGGACATGGAGCCTGGGGAATGGAGGCAAGGGCAAAACCTGATAGACACTGAGGATGTGCAAGGCCCCAACAGAGCCTCACGTGAAGGGAAGAAGCAGCACAACCTCCTGAAACACTGGTGCAACTCCCCAGCTGGAGCAGTGGAGTGGCAAGACGGGATGGTAAATGCTTAATGGATGCTTCCTTCAGGTTGTCTCAACACACGGATGAGATTAGGCCATGTATGTTTGGTTGGCCTACAATGAACAGGGCGTTTAATAAAGAGTTGTGTTTATGTTGACATGTGTGGATGATTGATTATATCGTTATTGATAATAAAGGGCCATAGGTGTGGCACCTGGGAGGGTGGACCATATAGTCCCACTATGCTTGCACTGGAGGTTTATCTATCCCACTGCTATCCTAACTCATCCCACAGCTATTACCCATGCCACAGGTATCCTAACCCATCCCAAAGCTATCCTTACCCATCCCACAAGCAAGCAAAGGCTTAAACCATTTCTAAAAGTTTCCACCAAGACTTTATTAAAAAAAAGAAATGAAACAAGTGTGTGAATCATAAATAGACTTTATTAACAATAAGCTATAAGACAAAAATGAGTCTCTGGCACTCCTCTTGGTCGCTCAGTCTCAGGGGTGAAGGGTCCAGGTGCTGTGTAGGTGGCTGGTGCTGGAGTGCTTGTCATCAGTTCCTCCAGAAGCAGAAGCAGTAGAAGTGCCAGCCCCAGAAGAGCGACCCGTGCTGCAGAAGCCCCAGGAGAACCAGAGTGAGGGCCAGGGGGCGGGATGGTAGCCCTGTCCCTCTTGCAAGGGCTGGCAGCAGATGGCTGAGGCTTGCTGTGCTTCCGCATGGTTGTGGGGTTGCTGGCTGGCAGGGAGGCTGGCAGGAACCAAGGCTGGCAGGGAGGCAGGCACCAAGGCTGGCAGGAAGGCAGGCACCAAGGCTTGCAGGCAGACATGCAGGCAGGGCAGGCAAGGCAGCAATCCGTCCAGCAGCTGCTTCCGTTATATCCGCGGGGCTGACGCAATGCATCCTCCCCGCATGCGCAATCAACGCCAGGCATCCGCTAGGCTTCCGCTGTGCATCCGCTGTGCATCCGCTGTGCATCCGCTTCATCCGCTCGGCGTCCTCTCTGCATCCGCTCTTTCCGTTCCGTGTCCGCTTTGCTGAGACCCCCCGGAAGCCCTGCGGATGTGCCATCCGCTCCCATCCGCTTCCATCCGCTAGGCTTCCGTTCTGCATCCGCTTTGCATCCGCCCTGCGTCCTCCATGCGTCTGTGTTATCCGCTCCGGTTATGCAAATTTTTGCCCCTTTTGAGAGCAGATAACAATGGATGGAACATTTTGCTCGTCCGCTGTGTCCTTTTTGCATCCATTGGGCAGTGTGACATGGGCTTTATATGCTTTCAGGTACTTGCAACATCGTGTCCTCCCTCCTCCCATATATAAGTAGTAACACAAGCTCTGTTGAAAATACTCCTTTGGTGCAGGTTTTGCTGTTCAGTCCTGTGTATGAACCAAAACCCTTGAAATACTATTGAACAGCTAAGATCTCTGAAGGGAAACTCTTGATTGATCTTTATGATGTTAACACTGAGGAGAGGGATGATATGGTGGACGTTTTTTATTGTGCTTCAGGATTGCTGAAGTTAGGTGCGTGCATTGCCACAATCTTTCTCCTTTTGCTCATATTGAGAGGAATGGGATACAGAGACTAGAGTTTGCATCAGCTCAGAGACTATGTTTATAACGATGAACTGCCTTTTAGTTCAAATATGGTCCATGGAACAAAATTTAATTGTAGGACAAGTCTGTGGCTGAATTCCTAATGACCTGTCCTTCTTGCTTGCCTATTTCAAATAGCAATCACAAGTGTTTCTTTTACACACATAAGCTTATGCTTACACACAGTTGGTTTTAGGCATAAATGAATTGCTACAAATACTCCTTGAATGATATGATTACAGTCTATAGTAGATGATTTGAAAGGTAGGCATTGCCCTAATTTCAGCATTTAAGAAATATATTATTTGTGTGATTAAGGATTTGTCGTCAGTTGTTGTTATCCTTATCATGTTTCCTTGCCCATGTGATCTCTTTGATAAAAGTAGAGCTAGAAAGTTTCTGTGTCAGGATTAAAGGAATCATGAATCAGAATGATTTGGAACCAGCCATATATAGGCTGAAGTAAGGTTGTTTCCATAGGTAGCAAATACAAGATAGCACTGAGGGACAGGAGAATATTGGGGACAGAACTGTATAGGGACTGAATCTGTTCTACCTCTCTTAAACTTTCCTCATCTATATAGTGTAAGATTTTATATATACTTATAGCTTAAGAGAGAGCTTCTGTCTCAACTTCAAACACTTATCTAATGGACGTCTAAAAAGAAATATTTGAAATTAAGAACTGTTGACTTAGCCATAGACAATTGTTTTAATCATTTTTCATTTATGAGTAAAATACAAGAAAAAGAAATTGGAAGATTAAATACAATTACAGAATTACAGAGTCCAAAGGGGCTTTGGAAGTCTTCTAGTCCAATCCCTTGCTTAAACAGGAAATCCTACACCAGGGGTGTCAAACTCATGTCATCATGATGGCATCACGTGACGTATCGGGACTTCCCCCCCTTCACTAAACTGGGCATGGGTGTCACCAATGCTTGATGCATCCGACCCGCAGGCCAGGAGTTTGACAGCCCCGCCCTACACCATTTCAGACAAATTGCTGTCCAATCTTTTATTGAAAACCTGCAGTGATAAAAGTACCCACAACTTCTGGAAGCAAGCTGTTCCACTAATTGTTCTGTCAGGAAATTTCTTCTTATTTGTAGATTGGATCACTATTTGATAAGCTTCTGTCTATGACTTCTTGTTCTGCCCTCAGGTGCTTTGGATAATAGATTGATCACCACCTCTCTGTGACCCTTCATTTTACAATAGTGCAAAATTTAAGTTCTAAAATAAACAGTATATTTTCTTAAGTTTACAATGTAAATATTTCCAAGTGTCAGTTAGATTAAACGTTTCAATAATTGTTTGCAGCTTTGAGGAAGGAAGTCAGTGATTCATATCTTTCATATTTTGCATTAAAATATTTTTTCTTCCTTTATAAAGTATTCCATGCTGGTTGGGAAATACTGGGAGGAAAATCCCACTGATCTTAAAGTTGCCAAGGTTGAGAAACACAATTGTATTGCTTTGAATATTATCTTTAAAAAAATACTGGTTTATGGTTTCTGAGATCCTAGAGATACTTACAACTATTACTTTCCAATCCTGTGTTGCTTATATTTACCACAATTAGATATTACAGTTTTTAATAGGTCTGTTAGTAATGCAAGATATCTTTTATCATCTTTCCTATATGACTCATTAGGGAAAGGAGATCTGACACATTCCAGATGATGGCCTACAATTCTTAGCATACTAAGAATAATCCAGCAATGAAAAGTGATGGAAGTTCATTAATAACAAAGTTCACTATACCTTTATTTTATGCATTGGATAGATGAGAGAATTTGCAAACATTTCATAGTTTTTCTAACACGAGTTTTCTATACTTTGCCCCTCCCGGCCAAAATTCCTGCCTTTCCCATTTTTATCAGCCATATCATTTTCCCCTACTTTTTATGGTATTGTTTAATTATTTTCCAGTTTATTATATTATTTGTAGTTACTTCCATTTTTATTACATAGTAAAAATGTCAAAAAGAATTGATATATTAACTGCTGCAAATGAAATTTTATAATGCACAAATACTTCCTGAGATACACATCCCCCAAATTATGGCACAGGATCTCTTTTCAATATTATCTGTTCTTGTTTGAATATTTTAAATTCTTTGCATAATCATCTGCAGGGTCGTTTTTTCTTGTTCTTTTTCTTGCCGTAACATTGTCTGTATTGAACGTTGTCCT
This sequence comes from Laticauda colubrina, assembly GCA_015471245.1. Taxonomy (NCBI): domain Eukaryota; kingdom Metazoa; phylum Chordata; class Lepidosauria; order Squamata; family Elapidae; genus Laticauda; species Laticauda colubrina. The sequence goes on along the minus strand of BLBF01000022.1, from coordinate 51,406,393 downwards.
CCAGATGGTGGAGAGGAAGAAGTAGAGGTTGAGGAACCAGGGGCTGTTAGTTTTCTACTCATTTCGAGCAATTCAAGGTATGATAAAGACTCTAAAACAGAAGGTTTTTTATGATAAACTGACTGACTTAGATAAGATTTTGACAGGTACTGACGAAAAGGTGATTAAAAAATTGTATGGATATTTGTTAGAAATTAAACTAGAAGAAGAACAAGTTAAAGAAACTATGATTGCTTGGGGGAAGAATTTTGGATATGGGATTGATCTAGAGAAATGGCAAAAATGTGGTCTCAAAATTATAAAATGACAATGTCAACAATATATAAAGAAAATTTGTATAAGATGTTTTACAGGACAAGAATAGCAAGAATGTTCAAGAATAAATCGGCACAGGATCTTTTAATACATTTTGTAAGGAATCAATCAATCAATATGAATAGAGCTGGAAGGGACGTTGGAGGTCTTCTAGCCCAACCTCCTGCTCAAGCAGGAAACCCTATGCCATTTCAGGCAGGTGACTGTCCAGTCTTTTCTTTAAAATCTCCAGTGATCAAGCACCTACAACTTCTGAAGACAAATTGTTCCACTGGTTAATTGTTCTGTTAAGAAGCTTCTCCTTAGTTCTAGGTTGCTTCTCTCTTTGATTAGTTTCCAACCATTGCTTCTTGCCTTGCCTTCTGGTGCTTTGTAAAATAAGCTGATTCCTTCTTCTTTGTAGCAGACCCTCAATATATTTTTGTGAATAAGTACATTAGTGATCTATTTTGTGAAAATGAATTGTATCAAATTAGTTGTCTACATAGCGTGACACCAGTATTAAATATGTGAAGCTCAGGAATGGACCTCATCTGCCCTTCAAGCTTAAGCCGGAATGAGTATTGTTTTTGGCTTATGATGGTCTTAAAGCAATTTATAAAATATTCCATAATGTCTTAAGCTAATATGAGTATCAGGCCACCGCGGCTGGTTTAACACACCATGAACTTGAACAGTGTTTTTATTAAAAACCTACATTAAGTATTATGTACAAAGACATCCATGGAATAATGCCAGTAGAATATCTGTACAGAGCTGTGGTGTCTCCAAAATAAATGGGAAAGGCTCTCGAAGATGAGCTGTTAGATTATTTCATTTTGCTGATGAAAATGGAGCAGTCTCCATTTTGTTTGCACTGAGAAGCCAGAAATCTGAATTTCTAACTTTCCAGCTGGATGGCTGAGTGATATATAAGCTGGCTCAGAGACATTAATGGAAGGTAATTTTGACAGAATCACCTAGAACGAGATCTGCTGGGAGATACAAGTCCAATTTTCTCTTTGGGAACACACTTACATAATCTTAATTTGTTCCTGTAAAATTATGGGATAAAGTTTTAGCTGCTTTATCTGCAAGATACAGTCTAGGGAAAGATGCTATAACTGTCTATAGTGCAGAAAGCCCATGGCTGAGAGATCTCAAGGAATGATCACAGTAAAAAAGAGCTGATACAACGGCTTCCAAAATATTTATTTATTTATGCCTGCTTACTTAGTTATCACAGCTTATTTGCTGCTCCAATCAAAAGATAACTCTAAGCAGTTTACAAACCCTATTATAATAATCTGATTAAAATACATTTTCAGGAAATAAAACCAGAAAAAAGCAGTACAGTGTGATAATCACCCAATTTGACAAACTTCAAATTCCTCCACATCCATCAGGGATAGAATAGAATAGAATAGCATAACATAGAATAGCATCGCATAGCATAGCATAGCATAGAAGTTGGAAGGAACCTTGGAGGTCTTCTAGTGCAACTCCCTGCTTAGGCAGGAAACCCTATATTGTTTTAGACAAATGGTTGTCCAATCTCTTCTTAAACACTTCCAGTATTGGAGCATTTACAACTTCTGGAGGCAAGTTGTTCCACTGATTAATTGTTCTAACAGTCAGGAAATTTCTCCTTAGTTCTAAGTTGCTTCTCTCCTTGATTGGTTTCCACCCATTGCTTCTTGTCCTACCCTCAGGTGCTTTGGAGAGTAGCTTCACTCCATTTTCTTTCTAGCAGCCCCTGAGATATCAGAACAGGGCTATCATGTCACCCGTAGTCCTTCTTTTCATGTGAAAGGACATTACAGAAAAAAACTTGCCCTTGGGCTCTCCAATGATGATGTTTGCTAGAAACGGAGATCCATTGTGAGATCTAACTCGATGGGCAGATTCCACTTGGAGAAGGAAGTCTTAAAAGGTCCTGAGTCATAAAGATAAAAACCTCTTTGATCACATCTGTAATCAGTCCAGTTCCTGAAATAAGTGTGCAACTTGGACCTTCTCAAGCCCCTTACTGTGTAGGACACTGAACTGTGGACCAGCTATAACTTTCCGTGTGTTCAAGGGAAGTGTCGTGTAGGGCAAGGTGCAATAATCCCAGGTGTGAGAAGGGATTAAGTCTGAGATTCCAATTTTGCTATCCAGAGCCTAACAGCCTCTCCCAAGCACAGAGAGACATTTCAAGCTGTGGAGATGTGTAACTGTGTATTATCAGCATAGTGACAATAGTTTCCCCTGTGCCAGAAGATGAACTCATCTGTTGCTTTACATAAATATGAAATAGATGGATGGATGAAAGATACTGATAGATGCTTTAGAGCTCTCGCATTCCAAGCAAATAAATCTGGCATTCTTGGCTGTGACAGGTAGAAAATGTAAGGCGTCAAATATGGCTTAATAAATTATTTATTTTTCATTGTGATTTATATCCATGGTTATACCTATCGCACAGTCATGTTTGGAAACTAATAGAGATGGTATTGACAGTAAGGTTCCTATTGTCAGTAATAGACAAGGAGGGCAAGAAATTTAATATTTTCAAGTGTAAGCTGTGTTTTCTAGAATGCTCTTCCTTCCTATTACCTATTATCTGGTGTGCATAGCACAACAGCATTTTTTTGTTGGGGAAAATATCCCTATTCCCATTTCATTTGCCAGAGAACAAGAAGAAATAGTCCATGCTCTTCAGAAAGGAAGCATATTTTACCAGGCAGGAATTAAATACAATTCATCATGCAAGTGATTGGCCAATCAAAGCCACAAAACAGACAGAAGAAACCAGAAACACCAATCAAACAAACTCCAAGACCAATAAACACAGACCAAGACTCCCAACCAATCAGGATGTAGAAAAAACCATCCTGGGACAACAGTAGGCTAGCCTCAAATTTAAAACTAACGGCTGTGATAGCCTGACCCACATACGAACTCAATACAGAAGCCTGATGATGGCAGATGAGATTCTGCTGAAACGTTGCTACAACTTTAACAGCACTACAATGATGTGGGATAATATCCGAAGGAAGCTAAACAGCATATATATATATGTATGTATGTATGTATGTATGTATGTATGTATGTATGTATGTATGTGTTTTGTTCGGAAAACACACGAGGTAGACCGGGTTCCAACAACAAATACTTTATTCTTCAACTAGTTAGTAAATAGGAACACTTGGCTGAAGCTGAGGCCAGCCTTTTATACAGGCTGGCTTGCCTGCTTGCAGCCAATGGCAGTTGTTTAGATTTGCCGCCTTTTAGCAGCTCTTTGGATTGGTTCCTAGTGAACCAATCCAATGTTCATTTTATTGACCAATCAGGTTTGTAGATTTGGAGTCACCCACTTTACATATAGAACACCCCTCCCCCCTTAGTTCAGTCCTACGTGGTGACGTAGTCTCGCAGGTAGGCGGGGCTTTTCCGGACTCGACTTGACTTGCGCGGTTCATTCTTAGTGCAGACTTCGACCGGTTCGGATGGGGCTGCTGTGTCGTCTGTCCTTCTCCCTGGAACCGTCTGGAAGGGTGAGTCAGCCATTTTATCGCCGCCTGAGTTTCTTAGGCTGACGGTTTTGCCGCTCCCTCCCGTTTCCTCTGGGCAGGTCGAGCTGGCTTGGCTGGCCCCTTCCGATGGGCTCTTCACGCAAGTCTCTCCAAACAGTGAGTCTTTTATTTGCTCTTTTTGTTCGTATGTTTCATTGGGTTTGGTTTTAAACAGTTCTTTATTTATTTCTCGCCTTTCCCCCCCCACCTTGGTTTGCAATTCGCCGTTTTTTTCGGTGAATGTTTGTAAGTCTGTGGTTCTCTCTATAATTCGAGATCGAAGCTGGTCTATGTGCCGCTTCCATTCCCTGCCATCGTCTAATTTTAATCGGTAGGATTTGGGGCCTGTAATTTGGATAATCTGTCCTGGTAGCCATACCGGGTCCCCGGTGAAGTTTTTAGCGTATACCAAATCGCCTATTTCGAATTGTCTGAACCGTGTAGAGGAGTCAGGGGGGTTTTCTGGGGTAAAATTTGGGTGTAACCTATCAAGGTGAGATCTTAATTTTCGCCCCATAAGTAATTCTGCTGGGGACTTATTGGTTATGGTACTGGGCGTTATGTGCTGGAGTGTGAGCAAACGGTTTACTTTCTGTTGGACATCTCCAGCGTCCATTCATTCCAAACCTTCTTTAGTAAACCGCACCATTCTCTCAGCCCTGCCGTTCGCAGCCGGGTGAGCCGGCGCGGTTAGGGCATGTCTTATACCTAGGGAGGCTAGGTATTGCTCAAATGGTATGCTGGTTAGCTGTGGCCCGTTATCTGAGACAAGAACGTCCGGTATGCCATGGGTGGCAAAAAGGTTGTCCAGCTTTTTAATTACAGTTTCTGTTGTCGTTGATGGCATAACTTTTACTTCAAGCCAATTTGAATAGGCATCAACGACAATCAGAAAGGTATGCCCCTTGGTAGGACCCGCGAAATCAATGTGTATTCTTGACCAAGGTCCCCGAGGGGTTTCCCAGTCCTTAACGGGTGCTTTTGGTGGGGATGGTCTAATTGCCTGGCATTTGTGGCATGAGCTTACCCAATACTCTATGTCCTTATCAATACCCGGCCACCAAACATAACTTCTGGCAAGGCTTTTCATCTTAACCATTCCCGGGTGCCCTTCATGTAACAACTTAAGTACCCTGGGCTGTAATTTGGCAGGGATTACTACCCGATCACCCCACAACAAACACCCCTTTTGGATTGAAAGTTCAGTCTGTCTGGACCGGAAAGGTTTAAAGTTTTCAGTTTTTTGATTCTCCGGCCAGCCTTTACCTACCCAGCTAAGAACGCGGGCAGTCAATGAGTCTTTCGCGGTGGCTCTGGCGACATCATACGCTGATATGGGTAGATCGGGGCAAGTCTCGATTTGTAGCGTTGTCATCGCTGGTGCCGGGTCTTCGTCGGTTGCTGGTAAGGGTGCTCTGCTCAAAGCGTCCGCATGGGAAATTTGTTTCCCTGGCCGATGTGTGAGAGTGTAGGAATAAGCTGCTAGGAACTCTGACCATCTCGTCATTCTTGGGGACAGTATATTAGGTGTTGGCTTGTTTCCCGCCAAAATCCCCATTAGCGGTTTGTGATCCGTTATGATTTGAAAAGTCTGCCCATATAAGTATTCGTGGAAGCGTTTTACTCCAGCGACAATTGCTAGAGCTTCCCTGTCCAATTGGCTGTAATTCCGCTCGGTTTTTGATAGAGTCCTAGAGTAATATGCGACGGGTGCTTCTCTGCCATCAGGTAGTTGGTGGCTCAGGATGGCACCTACTCCATATGGTGAGGTGTCGCAGGTCACTGTTAATGGCAGAGTGTTGCTAAATTGGATGAGAACGTTTGTTGATGTTAGCAAGCTTTTAATATTTTGGAAGGCTTTTTTTTCTTTGTAACCCCAAGTCCAAGTTGCCTTTTTGTCTAGCAGATGGTGTAACGGTTCTGCTATAGTGGCTTTGTTTGGCAGGAACACGTTATAAAAATTAATTAATCCTAAGAATGCTTGTAGTTCGGTTTTATTTCTTGGTTCAGGAGCGTCTTTGATTGCTTTAACTTTTTTGTCTGTGGGGTGGATACCCTCTCCGTCTATTGAGTAGCCCAGGAATTCGACGCTGTTCTTAATTAAACAGCACTTTTCTCTATTTACCTTGAGGCCAGATTCCCTAAACTTAGTTAATACTTCTTTGAGTCTGTTCCTTAATTGAGTTTCATCTCTGGCCGAGATTAGGACGTCGTCAAAATAGGGAACGACTCCTTGTATGCCATTTAGAAGGTGTTCCATTAGACTCTGGAAGACGCCAGGGGCCACGCTTACTCCAAATTGGAGCCGGTGACATTTGAATGCGCCCTTATGGGTGACTATAGTCTGTGCTTCTGCTGTTTCTGGGTCCACTGGGAGTTGTTGATAGGCTTGTGCCAAGTCGAGTTTGGCGAAAACTTTGCCTTTTCCCAGGGAATGAAGCAAATGCTGGACTACTGGCACCGGGTATGCACTTGGTTGTAATGCGTGGTTCAGGGTAGCCTTATAGTCACCACAGATTCTGATGGACCCGTCAGGTTTAATGGGTGTGACAATAGGCGTTTCCCACTTGGCATGGTCCACAGGTTCTAACACCCCTTGGGCTATTAATTTGTCCAGCTGTTCCTCTATTTTTGCATTTAGTGCAAAAGGAACTCGCCTGGCTTTTATTCTTCGTGGGGCTATTTGGGGGTTTAGATTGAAAGAAATGGGATTTCCCCGATACTTGCCAAGTGAGCCGTCAAAAACGTCCTGGAATTCTCGGATGAGGTCGTCTTCCCAGCCGGTTGTAGTCACTCGATCGACCCCGGTCATCCCGATGCCCAATGGTGCGAACCATTCGATGCCCAGGAGGCTTGGTCTGTCTTGGTCGACTATAGTCAGCGGAAGCACCTTGACGTGATGTTTGTAGGCGACTCGGAATTGTCCCATGCCTACCACAGGGATTTGGTTTCCCTGATAGTCCTTGAGGGTTAGGTGCTGCTTCTTCAATTCTTTGGGTTTGATACCTGGGACTAGCTGTTTTATTGTGTCCCACGATACCATGGAGAGGAAGGACCCCGAGTCCACTTCCATCTTGCAGTGTTTTCCTTCGATTTTCACGATGACTTTAATTTTTTTTCCACTTTCCGTCTGAGCGCTCTGTATAATGACAGTTTGGTGTGTATTGGCTCGCTTTTCTTGTTGCCACTTTCTCTCGGCTCGTTTAGGCTCGGCTCGTGTTGGGGAATTTCTGCGTCTCGTCGGGCTGTAGTATTTTTTGTTCCTGCAGACCTTCTCGATGTGCCCTCGTTTTTTGCAATGCCGGCAGATGGCATCGAGAAATCTGCATTCGGCTCGGGGATGGTTTCCTCCGCAGCCAGCGCATTCCCGCCAATTTCTCCTTTCGTGCTTTTTTTTGTTCGTGAGCAAACGGTGGACCTCATTGTCCTCTTCGCTCGATTCAATTGTTTCGCCCGACTCTTCGTAGTGGGTTGTGGTGGCAGAGTGCTTTCTGTCTTTGGTTGGTGTTTCTTCGCTGTGTGTGTTCATCTTTTTAATGGCTACGGCAGATTTTTTCGCGGCTTCAGCGGCTGTGGCTTCCGCGATGGCTTCGGTAACGGTGATGTTGGGTTTGTTGAGCAATTTACTCTGTGCGGTCGAGTCTCTCAGGCCCAGCACCACGCGATCCCGCATTGCCTCGTCTATGTTCAAAAATTCACACTCACCCCCTATTTGTCTGAGGGCAGCGATGAAATCGGCGACGGTCTCTCCCTCTCTCTGGTCTCTGCGGTAAAATTCGTGTCGCTTTATTAAGTTAGACACCATTGGAGCGTAGTGTGCTTTGAGGAGTCTTTGCAATTCTGTCCACGTTAGTTGTTTAACGTCCCGGGGCTTCGCAAGTGCCTTTGCCATCTTAAAAACTGTTGGCCCGCAGTGCGTCAGGAACACAGCTCTCTTGCGTTGCTCTGAAATGCCTTCCATTTCATTGCTCTCCAAATACATTTGGAAGCAATCAGCATAGGAATCCCAATCCTCTTCTTTGGGATTGAAGGGTGCGGGTGGTGCGTTGTTTCCAGACATCTTGGTTGTACTCTGGACTTCTTATCACCGCGTGCAGGTTTTTCCGTTCAGGACGATCCCACCTTCGTCGCCAGTGTTTTGTTCAGAAAACACACGAGGTAGACCGGGTTCCAACAACAAATACTTTATTCTTCAACTAGTTAGTAAATAGGAACACTTGGCTGAAGCTGAGGCCAGCCTTTTATACAGGCTGGCTTGCCTGCTTGCAGCCAATGGCAGTTGTTTAGATTTGCCGCCTTTTAGCAGCTCTTTGGATTGGTTCCTAGTGAACCAATCCAATGTTCATTTTATTGACCAATCAGGTTTGTAGATTTGGAGTCACCCACTTTACATATAGAATAGTATGTATGTATGTATGTATGTTTTTTTAAGCTTTTGCGGGTACTTACATGTGTGCTGTTTAGCTTCCTTTGGGTATTATCCCACGTCATTGTAGTTCTGTTAAAGTTGTAGCAACGTTTCAGCAGAATCTCATCTGCCATCTTCAGGCTTCTGTATAGAGTTAGTTCCTGGTTTCAAATTTGAGGCTTGTCCATTCTGATTGGCTAGGAGCCTGGGTCTCTGTTCATTGGACTTGGAGTTTGATTGATTGGTGTTTCTGGTTTCTTCTGTCTGTTTTGTGGCTTTGATTGGCTTGGAACACTCTGTTCTTGTGTTGGAGGCTTTCAGTGCAGCTTGGCTCCGTGTGAAAGGACGGCTGCTCTTCATTAGCAAGCTGCTATTCATTAGCAAGCTGGGTTTCACCTGGGTGCCTGGTGGGGGAGTGTTTGGGTTGGAGCTATCAGAGGGAGTCTGTTTTTGCCCAGGTGTTTGCCTGGCTTGTGGCATGGAGATCTTTCTATTTGAGAGTGCAGGCTTCCAAATGATTGACAGTCTGGTGGAATCATCTCTTCTATTCATGCTGTCAGGTCTTTTTTCAATCTCTATGGCTTCTCTAATGATTCTGTGGTTGGGGTTTTCTATTGTGGCTAGGGTTTTAGTGCCATTGAAGTTGATGTTGTGACCTGTGATTTTCATGTGTTGGACTAGTGAGGAGGTGTGTTTAAAAATGCTTTTTTACTGCATTTTTTGTGTTCATCTAGGCGGGTACTTATTCTTCTATTGGTCTGTCCAATGTATGTGGCCGGGCATGATGTACAGGGAGGAACCCCAAAGACAAAATTGACCTGGAAAACTAAGGCATATACGAAATTCCCTGTACATCTGAATTGAGCTCTGTACATCCCTTATATGGGAACATGAAGAGATGACCACTGAATAAATTTGTATTTACAAATGAGAAACTAGTTCTTCAAGTATTCCTATAATTTATTACTTATCAAGAACATTTTAAAACATGGGTATGTTCCTTCCAACTGTGTTTTTCTAATATTGTATTCTGGTTGCTACAAGAATATTATTATGCAGTTCTTTGTATATTTATGCAGGATTGAGGCACACTTGACTTCAATGACATTTCTTCCCAGTTTTGTAGATATTTTTATGTATGCAAAAATATGGTTATATGAATGTTATTCATTTCTCCCAGTAGGAGTGAGAAGCCAAGGATAATAGCTACACTTTTTCTCGGGGAAATTTACAGAATTACTAGGAAGTGTTTGGAAAGTGAGAATTGTTGTAGAGTACAATAGAAATTCACTTTCCTTTAAAATCCTTTTTCTGGCAGAATATTTAGCTTGTCACTCTAAACAAAAATTTAATTGATATTAACCTTCATCATGAACAATGCTCCTGAGTCATTTTGTGGAAACAAATTATCTTGTGTTAATTTTGATGCCTCATTTTGGTTTGTTTAATACTAGGAAACACAGACAGACAGACGGACACACACACACACACACAAACACACACAGAGAGAGAGTCAACATATTTGGCAAAATGGTCTGCTGCACTATATTATCAGTGTTTGAAGAAAAATACTCTGCATCTATTTATCAGCAAAGGTTTTTCTGGTACTAGAAATATGCTTTTCCTGGGCAATGAACCTATTCTATTGAAAGAAGGAACTTGTGCAGTTCATTAGATCCTTTCATTATGCTGGTTGTGCAATCAATCTGCCTCAAACAAGAAGTTATAGGGAATTGAAATTATGGCCTGTTTTAGTTGTGATTCTTTTGAATATTCCCATTGCCTTGTCTTCATAATAAAAACAAGAGAAAAAATATGATATGACTTTTGACTGATCTCATTAAAATCTGTCCTTGTGAAGGTCTTTATTTCAAATACTCCCAAAAAAGATGTACCATAGCAGCAGATCTTGGCAATTTCTTCTGCAGGTATTTTGATTCTTCAATGCCATATAATGGTGAAGTAGGAAAGTTGGCAATGCTCAATAGTAGGAAGTCTGGCAATACTTAATAGCAACAGCACTTAGGCTTATATACTGCTTCATAGTGCTTTACAGCCCTCTCTAAGCAATTTACAGAGTCAGCATCTTGCCCTCATTTTATCAAGCTCAGAAGAGTTAAAGGCTGAGTCTTGAGCCAGTGAGAATCGAACTGCCGGCATCTGGCAGCCAGCAGAAATAGCCTGAAGTACTGCATTTTAACCACTGCGACACCACGGCTCTAACAGATTGATGGCTCTGAATGACAACAACATTTGTCTTTACTTGTGTTTCAGTTATACATTTATTAAATAATCTGATTTCAAGGGTTTGCAGGAGTTACTTTAAATAGAATTTAAATTTAACAAGATGCAGAAAAAGCATTTCATTAAATTGTCACAAAATATGTGATAATAACTATTTAAACTTTTTAGGATGCTGTTACGCTTTTGTGGTTATTCCTATAATTCCTGGTTGATCATTATTCAGCAGTTTGCCAGTTGAATTAAAATAATTGATCATTCATAACCCATTGCTTGCATTTGCATGCATAAAATAATACTTTATAGAAGCAACACTAGTTTTAGATTATTATGTGCGTTGTAGCCAGCATAGTTGTATTTCTGCCTACTCCTTACTTTTAGTAATACCTATGATATTTTAGTAATTGGTGATCCTTTGAAGGTTATTATCTAACTAATTATACATTGCAGTTCTACTTAGACAGTTTTTCAACTGTCCTTAATGGCTTCAAACAGTAGTTCTATATTCATATATGAGACATCTGAAAATGAGAAGAGGTGATGAACTATAACTGGGAAAGTGAGCTTCTGTCTCCTTCTCCTCAAAAGAAACCACCTGGAAATCTGATTTACAGCAATCTGAAAATCCTTAGCTCAGTATTTGTCCCATTAGCTGTCAGATTCTTCTACTGTACTATGGAACTCATCATTATAGTGATCCCCTCTACATTTTACAGCTTCCTCTCTCCTCCCCAGCAGTAAATGACTGGAGGGAGGCAACCGGTGAATAAGATAGGTCTGCCTTGGAGAATTCCCTTAGGAAGTGAGAAAGACGCCACTTGCTGCTAGCTGGGAGATTAAATTCCTTGAGGGGAAAATGGCAATCAAAATGGATATATGTAAAATAAATATACAGAGTTTGCAGATCTTTCTTTAGAGGTTTTGTTTTAGGTGGAATAGATTCATAATTGTGTCTTTGTTTCCTACCATTGGCAGGTACAGATAAAGAAAGGCTTATAAGGGAGGAAAATTGATCCCTTTAAATACAGTACATTAGAATCTTCTTCAGGTCTATGGCTGGTAACATCATACATCACAATCCCAATATTGAAAATGTATATACAAGTTTTGATGAGAGCAGAACAACCATCATTTTCATAATTTGTTCTAATAACAAACTCAAGTACCTAGATTCAGAAAAAAACATGAAGTTGAAAGGCAGCATAACTTTTTTCAAAGTTATAAATAATAATAAAAAAAACTTTTATTCGTGTAAAAAGAAAATGCTACTGCTCAAAAGAATTCATTTATAAATGTTAATATAATTATTAAAGAATGCAAGGGAGCCTTTAAAAAGGACAATTTAATGAATGGCACAAAGGTTCTTCCATTTCAATGGGATTTGAAGCCATTCTTCGGAAGTATTTTGAAACATGCTGAGTCTCATTAAATTGTCAATTTATGCTTAGTGTGCATATTTGTAAGTAAGCAATAGTTTTATAAAATGCCACAAAATATTATTCTGAAAAAGACCAAACATTTTATCTATCAAGAGCAGAACTCAAAAACTATTTTTGATTAGATTTTGATTACATTTGTTTGTCACCTATTTCACAGTTCGAGTCATCAGATACTGCTCACCAGATCCTTGTTGGGACTTCTTAGACATAGGTACCCTGATGGTGTTCTATGATTAAAAATGTCTATCAGGAATTGAACTCACAAATCTTTGCATATTAAATTGTTATATACAACGCAGGAGCTTTTAAGAGCTATTGAAGTTTTGGTACTCAATAGTTGTAATAAGGGATCCAGAAGCTCTTTCAAATGGTGAATGCAGTCTACCTTCTTGTAAACTCTCACAGCGTACAGATATAGATATGACATTAAGTAATGACTCCATGTAGGTGTTACAGGACAATGTATGTATGTATGTATGTATGTATGTATGTATGTATGTATGTATGCATGTATGTATGGTATACATATGCCTTTAAGTCAATGTTGAATCCAGGTGGTTATCTGGACAAGTCCCTGCAGTTTGATTGGCAAGGTTTCTGACAAGTAGTTTGCCATTGCCTCCTTCCTAGGGCTGAGAGTGAGTGAATGGCCAATGTCATCCAGCTGGCTTTCATATCGAAGGTGGGATGAGAACTTTCCAATTTCTAGCCTGATGCCTTCATCACTACAGCAAACTGGCTTTTTTGTATTTTTTGCTTTCTATATTCATATATTGAATATAGAATATTTTATAAAAGCAAATTTTTTGCTTTTTTTGATACTACAGTTTCTTTATTGATAGAAGAATAAAAATCTTAATTTTGATTTGTGCTTGCATAAATAAAGAATTGTTAGCAAACATGTTTTTATAGAATTATAACAGAGGATACTGAAAACCTTGTAAAAACCTCCCTGCACCCTGGAATCAAAAAGACCAGTCATTTAATAAGTTAGATATTTTTCAAATAAAGTATTCTGCTTTATTCAGGTCTTAAGAAGTTGTGAGGAATCTATGGGACAACTGAATTTTAATACTGAAGAAGGAATTCCTGAAGAAGGAAAATGCTTAAGAGTTCAAAGAAAATAATATCCTCAATTCTTAGAAGTTAAAACTGACTTACAGAAGAATTCAGTGTGAAAATATAAATACTTTAGATCAGGTTTCCTTAAGGTGGTCGTATTATGTAAGACTATAGTTTTCATTGTCTTCAGCAAACAAGGTTCTTCAAGATGTTTGTTTTAGATTTTGCATTGTTACGTATCAACTTTTTCTCCTCATTATTCATAAAATCTAGGGTGTCTGGAAGAGGATTTTAAAAAAAGGCAAGATGGCATCAATGTACATAAAAAAGGAGATGGTTTTGGCTGTCATTTTGAGTACAGACACCTGATGCAGTACTTGTGCTGGGTTGATCCTGCTCTTCAATCCTGTATGGTAAAAAAAAAAAAAGGAGAACTCATGGCACTGCTAGCCAGAATAATGTTCTAATATAATTCTATTATAAAAAGGAACATTTTAAAGACTTTTCAGTAATAATACCAATATTTTAGCCACACATAAATGTCCTCCTTAATGATCAATAGTAATGATAATTCAGTTTAGGGAAGGAAATGGATATGTAGTTTTACACTGAAAGATATAAAAAGCCAGTTTTCTTGAAGACATGATAAGGAGGCATTTGACTTCTGCTTGTATTTCTTTTAACCAACAACTGCTTTGCAGATTGCTTTTCAAACACAGTGCGAAAGTAACTGTAGAGAAGGAATTCTGAGAAATCTAGCAGTTTGACGAAGATATACTGAGGGAGAATTTTAGTGAGTCATTCATTGCTGAAAAAAATGATGACACATTATTGCAGTATTAGATTTAAGGGAGGAAGTTGGATTCCTAGTAACATAGCTCAATAGAAGCCATCTTTCATTCTCTATTAAAGCTATTCTTGCAGAATGTTATAATGTCATTTGTCAGGCACACATTTTATATTACAGCCTCTTCTCTAACCTCAGAAGACCTCGCTTTGATCTTATGTATTATGTTAAGTGGTGCTGTCCTTTACACTGAAATATCATGCTGCCAGCAGTTTGGCAGCTTGATTCTCACCAAGCTCAAGGTTGACTCAACCTTCCATCCTTCCAAGGTCAGTAAAATGAGGACCCAGATTGTTGGGGGCAAGATGCTGACTCTGTAAACCACTCAGAGAGGGCTGTAAAGCAGTATATAAGTATGGTGGTTAGTCGGTAGTAGGTGCGGATGGCTAAGGAGAGCGATGACTCAGATGAGGGGCTAGGACCATTAGAGAGTGGACTGCTGCCTTCAGAGATTGTGGGGGCTGGCAGCAGCAATGAGGAGGTTCCTAAGGAGCCTGTGCCAAGTGTGCACAGGGCTACTCACAGGAAATAGTAGCTGCGGCAGCATGGGTGACTCGGGAGTAAGGCTGCAAGGTAATGGCCCCTCCTTCAAGAAGATAAAAACCAGCTGTGAAGCAGACGTTCTTTGTAGGAAGCAATGATGTTTTGAAACTCAAGCCTCGTGGACACTGCAGTATTTTTAAGTTGGTTTTTGAAGACTCTTGTGTTGTAAAATATCTCTAGGTAACTTTATGTGTTATTCTTGGCAGCCTCTCACGATTTTGTGCTTATCAAAGTTAATTAGTTTGTAGCAGCCTTTTAACAGGGGATTCGTAAGAATCATTAAAAGGTTTCTGTTCCCTTTGGTTCATGTTTTTTTTATTGGAAAAGGGTTGGGGTCAGAACAATAAGTCTAAGTGTTGTTGCTATTGCTTTCATCGCAGGAGTCAGCAGTACTTTTTCACCAAGATTATCAGGATACGATCTTCCATGATGGTCCATGGAAGGTTTCTGAAATAAAAATAAAAAGCAAGACCACACAATCTTTTGAAAGTTTGGTACTCCCTAGATTTTAGATTTTATTTAATTTTCAACACTTGGAGTACTACTTATGATCCAGTAGCTGTTTTGATGTTATGAATGTGTGTGTGTGCATGTACACACACACACACACACACACACACACACATATTTGTTTGTGTATATATATATATATATATATATATATACACACACACACACGCATATATACATACACATACATATATACATAGCCATTCTGTAATTTTTTTCAGAGAGGTGGGGGGAAAGAAGGAGTGTAGAACAAGAGTAAGAAATAGTACACCAAAGAAATTAAAGGTATGAAAGGAAAAAAATAAAATAATGCATAGCCATAGTATCTTACACCAAGATCATTCATACAACATCTCCATACATCTGTAGTTTTACAAGTTATCCTTATTTCTATGGCATCCATACATATTTCACTCATTCCTTTGCCTATTCAGCTTTTCACTTTTATGATTGCATCATAACATCATGCAATCTATCTGAAATTTGCTACAGCTAATTCAGGTTCTCAGCCAATAATATGGCATAGTTTGCATATAAAAGCATGCATATGTTCATATCTGTAAGTGACACACCTCTGATATAACTGCAAGTATTCCTTATGACAATTATATTAAATAACTAAGGAGGCATGAAATTCTGACTATATGCATACATATTGAACTATTTGTGAATCACTTCCATTCTTACCTTTATCTCATTCGGCACCTAACTTTCAACTCCATACTAATATAAAACAGTCCTTATTTTTAGCCTATACATTAGGGATGTGAACTCAAGGCCCAGGGGCCGGATCAGTGAAGACCCAGCTCGCAATGCTTCTTCCAGTGAAAATGGAGCTTGGGAGGGCTGCAGATGGCCCTCCTCGGCTCCGTTTTCACTGGCAGAAGGTTGCAGGAGGCCATTGCAGCCGAAAATAGAGCTCAGGAGCCCATTTTTGCTGGTGGAGTGCTCCAGCCAGCATAGCCACCTTCAATATGAGGGCTTCCAGCTGGCCACACCCACCTGGCCACATTTACCCTGGCCACCCAAGCTCAAACAGAACCCTGATGCTCCCCTCAATAAAATTGTGTTTGACAACCCTGTTATACATGCTATTATATTTTTTTCTAAATTAGGAAATTTATAATATTTTTTTTCATCAAATTTAGATATTACTCAGTAAATTTGATAAAGAGTAACAATCTAGTTTATACAATCCCTGAATCAAAATTCTTGCCAAACATCTTTCCAGGCATGTTAATTAACCTCAGCCTCCTGTAGTTTTTGTGTTCACTTTTGTTACTTTTTCTTTTCCATAGGGGAACAATCATGACACTGTTTTAACATGGGTACAATTTTCATGCCTGTGTAAAAAAGTCACATGTTATAAGTGGGAAAGCCTGCAGCTGCGTATCAGGCAGAGAAAGAAACTTAGAAAGGAATCTTCCTAGCTCTTATCAGGCTCTAGAAAGAGACAGGAGGACAGGAGGTATTTTCAGACTTGCAAGATTATGTTAATGTAGCCTGAATCTGGTTATGTTTTCTGTCTGGTATACCTGGTTGACACACACAGTCCCTCCATAAGCAATTCATATCTGTATTTTAACATTAGTTTAATTACTTCATCCATACTTTTAACATTGCAATTTTTCAACTTTTCTACAGAATTATTTCCTTTTCATCAGTTTAGGCACTAATAATTATAGCACTCATTTTAATTCCAGCCTTTGATATCATTCACCCAGAAATCATTACACTATCCCTTCCAGCGTTTCCTCCCTTTGGTTTTATCCCAAATTAGTTTATCACTGCCATTCATTCTGCTAGAACTTCCTTGTTTAGTCCTCTTTACCCAGTTCCAAAACTATGTGTCCATAAAAAAAAATGATCCACATTTATTCTGCTTCTTTGAATTGCAACTGTCATGTTTAGTCTTTGTTGACATTTCTGCAACTATCTTTTTGCTTTTTGCACACACTAAACAATATGTTTCCTCCATCTCATTTTATAGTATCTGCTTATATTTTCTTATGTATTACATTTCCTATTCACAGCCCTTTTATTTAATTCCACCAAACATCCTTTTCATATTTTGCATTGGTGTAAGTCCACATACTTCTGTCCCATTCTGTAACATAATTCTTGTTTGTTCATTTATAATAACTTTATTAAAGACTGTAATT
Source organism: Laticauda colubrina (assembly GCA_015471245.1). NCBI lineage: Eukaryota > Metazoa > Chordata > Lepidosauria > Squamata > Elapidae > Laticauda > Laticauda colubrina. Next base: position 51,389,330 of record BLBF01000022.1, on the reverse strand, counting down.
ACAAAAGTAAAGACTAATGCAAACTGAAGAATGGAAAAATAAAGAGTAGAAGCTGTAGAAAAGAAAGGGAAAAAAGAAAATAAATAAATAAATAGAAAAGAACAAAAATAATATAGCAAAGAAAGGGGAAAGAATAAAGAAATGATTTCCCATCTTGGTCACAACAACCATTTGAACACCATTGTGATTAACAAAATCACTTTCAGCCAATATTGCAAAAGGCAGCTTTGCTTGGGACAACCTGTTTGAACCAGTGATTAAGCATCAGACTAGAAAGTGGGAGGTTATGAATTCAAGTCACGTTAGTCATGAAAGTCAGTTGGGTGACTTTGGGCCAGTTGTTGTCTGTCAGCCCAGTCCAACCCACCTTACAGAGTTGTTGTTGTGGGGAAAATAGAGGAGGAAAGTGTGTTGGATATGCTAGCCACCTTGAGTTGTTTGTAAAAATAATAAAAGGATAAAGGTAAAGGTAAAGGTAAAAGTTTCCCTCGCACATATGTGCTAAACATTTCTGGCTGTAGGAGGTGGTGTTTATTTCTGTTACAAAGCCCAAGAGCCAGCGCTGTCTGAAAATGTCTCTGTGGTCATATGGCCAGCATGACTAAATGCCTAAGGTACACTGAACGCTGTTACCTTCCCACCAAAGTGGTCCCTATTTTTCTACTTGCACTTTTACATGCTTTCGAACTGCTAGGGTGGCAGAAGCTGGAACGTGGAATGGGAGCTCACTCTATTACATGGTGCTAGGGATTAGAACTGCCAAACTGCCAACCTTTCTGATCAACAAGCTCAGTGTCTTACCATTGAACCACTGCATCCTCTAATAAAAGGATATAAGTGAATAAATGACAGTAATGAATAATAATAATTACCGCTATTCTGTGACAATACCATTCACATCATCAAATAGCATCTGCCTATCCCAGGTTTTCGAGAAGGACCCAATAAGTAGACAAAATTGCCAAATCCAGTCTAAACATGTGACTGATTTAATATTTAATTTAATATTATTAAAGTTATTAAGTTATTAATAATAACTTATTATTAAGGTATTAAACTTATATGCCTCCCAATCCTCACCCTCTATGAGTAGCTTCAGAGAGTGGTACGGCTGGCTGAGAAAATCACTTCCTATTATTCAGCATACTGCTGTTAGTATTCCAGCAAACATCCATTCTAACCAATAACTCTGACACAGACATCTCTCAAAGGTTCCTTTTATTTGGATGATAAGTGGTACATCTGTGGAATCCTGAATCTGAAAGTTTGGGCTTCCTTGCAAAAGTAAAAACTACAAATCCATCCCCTATACTCATCAGCACATCACATGGCCCAATCACTGTCTGAAAGTAAGACTTCCTTTTCACTATGTGCAACATTATCTGACCTTGAACCAGCAAAAGTATTTTATTTTGTCTAACTAGATATATTCAAATGAATTCCCCCTTCCCACTTTCCCAGGCTCAATTGTGGCAGCGTGGGAGCATCAAATCTCAATATGGCTTCCAAAGCTGACAACTGCTTATAAGTACTATGTGCTTAGAGCTCAAAGCATTGTTAGAGACCCCACACATCCACTTCACGGTCTGTTTCTGTTTCTCCCCTCTGGGAGGAGGTTTTGAAATATTTCTAGCAGGACCTCCAGACTCTGTAACAGCTTTGTTGCCAATGCTATTTGTTTGGTAAACTCACAATATTTGTTTTTTCTCACCATGTACATGTATACATCTGAACTAGACTGTGTTATTTCTCCATGTCATATAATATATGTGCGTATATGCATAATCTGGTATTTATTTATTTATTTAGTCATGTTTATGTAGTATTCATTGGAGGTGGAGACCCTTTGAGAGCTGTATGCAACAAAATTTCATTTTAATGTATGCCAATTAGTATACATTTAAAGTGACAAACAGTTATTCTAAATCTTAAGTTCTAAATCTGTAAGTCTTCTAGCTCACAACAATCAAACAAGGAAATTACAGTAGAATCAATGAAACATATGTTACTCGAGTAGAATGTGTGCTATCTGGATCTCAGTGAGAATCTGCTTCAGAGAAATTCAACTTCTCTCCAAGATCAAATGGGCGAGGCAGATAGATAGTGCCTCAAATAATCAGGCCTGGTTCCATTTAGGGCTCGATAGATAAAAAGCAGCACTTTGAATCACATCTGAAAGCAAATTTGCAATTAAAACACCTTGCAAAATTGACATATTACATAGGCAAACTGAAGCATACCTACTATTGCTCATGCCACTGTATTCTTGATCAGTTGAAGCTTCTGCAAATATAAGGGTTGCCTCAACTATAAGTATGCTCGTCTAAACAAGTTCAAACCTCTACTGTGGAAACTAGTTTGTAAGTCAACATTCTGTTGCCCGAATCCTTCCAAATAGGAGGCATCTTCTAAAACACTATTGTTGGTGTTGCCATATGCTATCCAAATTCTGGCTTTTAATTGGTATTCAGGATGTTCAGAATTTAAGAGTCCATTTTTAGGAACTTGGTCTTAGGATAGCTTTTACTTAAAGCAACACTAACTCACTTTTAGTACAGAAAGAACAGTATTCAGTTCCCTTGTGTAAAAGGTGGGTCTTGATAGCTGCTGATTTTGACATAAGTGTAATGACACAGAACACAGACCTTGGAGCCTTTTAGTCCAATCCCCTGCTCAAGACAGGGTGCTTTGTACTATCCGAATCGAAGAAGAATATGAGAAGAAGAGTATGAGAAGAATATGATAAGGTCAATAGAGCTTCTTACTTGGACAAAGTTCAGGAGTTGATGTAATATTTTCATTTCTCTGGTCTGTGTGATCTGTCCAATGTCTTAATCTGTGCTGAAGAATTAGAAGACTTTAAAGTAGAATGGCAGTGTGTCTACAATTAAGGTTTTTGGGCGAGAATTATATAGATACAAATTTGGGCAGCACCCTGAAATGTCTGATAGTCAGCATGTATAAAATTTGAAGTTATGCACATATTCACCTTACGTAATTATAAAATTTTAAGAGGTTATAAATAAGTCGACATTGCCTTTAAAGTTACCAGATATTACCATGGGTTTTCATTGTTGCTGTTCCTAGGACAGGGGTGTCAAACTTGCAGCCTGCAAGTCACATGCAGCCTGAATGCGCAAAGGCAAAAAACATCACAATATACCACATGATGTCATGTGACATGATTGAATTTGACACCCGTGTCATAGCACAAAGAATAGTTCTTTAAAATGTTTATGAAGAGTGATCCAGCAATGGAACTTTGTATTAGATGTAAGTCTGATGTCCAAAATCACCTAACGTATTGTTACAGATTTTGTTGTGTTTTTTTTTGCTTTTGATAACAGTTACAACTGCATGTAATTTATATACCTATTTATAGTGTTATGTTTTCTGGCAGGTTGCCTCCATCAAATTTGTATTGATTCTTTGATTAACTTGAAAACTTGTATGAATTATTTCAGAGAATTGTCCAAGTAAATATGTATGAGCAGATTTCTGCAGCAAGCTGAATTACTTATAATTTTTTTACAGCTTTAAATTTATAAGGTTTCAGATTATCAAAGATCAGATGATCTACTCAAAGGCTTTCAGTAGAAAGGATTTGGCTGATTTACAGAGTTAATTTATAAGTTGATTTGTAATCCCTTGCCTTAAAAAATATAAGAATAAGATTAAATTATTGGTCACAAAAATTATATATGTGACAAAAAGATATGACAAATCCTTGCAGGGAAGTGTTGTTACAGAATCATAAATTGATTCTATGTAAAGAAACCTAAATAAAAAGAATTCAGTTTTTAATTATCCCAAAATGTCATCCATGTAATTCCATTTCTACAATGGCACAATTTGTGAAAACTGAACTGTGCCATTATCATTTATCAGAGGACTTTAGGAAGGCAAGCTTAGCCATTAAGTAATTTGTGATCTTTTGATAGAGATCTAGCATTAATCTTGACAAAGCTACAGTCAGCCCCACCTCCTAAGAAATGTTAACTTATTCTCCTCTATCTTGTGGAAAGCTAATGAAAATAAATGAGGCACATCCAAATAAGAAGCCCAAAATAATCTATTTCTTGCTATGCATGTTGAAGACATGCTATTTACGTTGGTAAAAAGGGTCTATGTTGAATAATAAATGTTCCAATAAATAATAGGAAGTCTCATTCTGGTAAGACTATCCTGAACAACATCTTGAAAATTCTACCTTGAGAGGTACCACATCGAAGTTGTAAAACTGTAACCAGCCACATTATCTCGCAGTAATACAAAAAAACTCTGGGTTGCATCTAGCGGCTACCCAGAATTTTATAATCCAGATATGATTGTCCCAGCTTATTGTTAAAAGCTTATACATAAAAATGTTGACATCAACCTTATAATTTTTGCTGCATTAATTTTCCATTTAAAAAAAGGAGGCAGCATATTCTATATCTGGACTTTGAAATAATAAAATATGAAACACTAATTGATCAAACACAATGAATCCTTAAGCAATTGTGCATTTCTATGTTTGACTTTCTCAATAGCAAGAGAAAATTCAAGGTAGAATTGGCCCTAATCTCTCAGCCAAAGGGATGGATTACATTCTCATATCCTATTACATTTCTTTCTGAATTTCTCTGCCTCCCATCTCCTTGTCTGATCTCCTACAGAAGATAGCATGACCCTAGAAACAGGCTGGATAGCTATGATAAAATACTTTAAAATATCGATGCCTTTCTCCCAATTATGCAGAAGAAAACAAATGGACATAAGACTGCAGTTTTATAAACTCTATCCCTAGTAAGGAAAGGGAAGAAAGAAATTATTTATTAATTACTGAATATTTTCTTTCTTCCCTTTGTATATACATGTACACACACACATCTATATGTATTATTTATATATACCTCAGTGGTGGGATTCAATTTTTTTTACTATCGGTTCTATGGGCGTGGCTTGGTGGGTGTGTCAGGGGAAGCATACTGTAAAATCTCTGGTCAGAGGTGGTATTTGCTGGTTTTCCAAACTACTCAAAATTTCCACTACCGGTTCTTCAGAACTGGTCAGAACTTGCTGAATACCCTCTCTGCCTCACCCCTTCATTGTAACCAGAGTGCTCAAGGCATTAAAATCCATTACAAAATAAGTTAAATAAATAACAGTAAAACAGGAAATAATTAGATAAATACATTGACAACAAAAGAATATTCATTACAAATTCTGAAGTCTACATATTAAATAGTTGCAGAAAACATTTTGGATAGGTATTGGAACACTAGAAGAAGAGATTTCAATAGGGTTGTCTTTTCCAATTTGGAATGAAAACATCTCAAATTCCCAGGGCTAGCCATCTCAATACATCTATACAGGACGCTAAGTTGAGGAAGACTGCCATAAAACAAGGCATATCGTCCAACTCCTATCCATGAAAGCTAGGCAATTAGGAAGGGCTGAATCTAAAGATTTGGAAAACTATGGGTAGAAAAAATTATTGTAGTTAATATAGTAGTTGTCCAGATAGATAAAAGTCTGAGTGGTATATCACAGATTAATGTTTGGTAGCCATGAAGGACTTGGAAAAAATTTTCAGATGCCAGGTTATACAAAGCACAGAATAGTTCAGGCAGTTGTTTCTCCTATGATACTCCTGTGATGGAAGTGAAAGTTGCACTTTGAAATAACTAGATAGAAAGACCTTTTGAACTTTGATGTTAGAGAAGACCTGAGAATACCTTGGACAGCCAAGAAAACAAACATATGGATCATCAAAGTAATCAGTCCTGAGTTTTACCTTGAGGCACAAATGACTAGATCTGGAATATCTAAGCAGTGGTCCCCAACCTTTTTTGTGCAAGGGACCAGTTTCACGCAGAAACACTTTTTCAAGGGCCGGCAAAATCAATTCTTCCCCAATAGTAAAAGGCTTCTTTACTATTTCTTTATTAAAAACATATTTTTATATATATTTTAATCACGATTATTCATCTTTGCGGCCCGGTACAAAATGATCCACAGACCGGTCCCGGTCCGGGGCCCGGTGGTTGGGGACCTCTGATCTAAAGGACTAGGTTGGAGGCAGATTCTCCTGTAGAAAATCAATCTACGTGATCAGTAAGAGATAATATTGATTTGACTGAACACAATCATCAATCAGTTTAAGAGATATTTAATAAGCAATCAGATTGGCCTGATACAATAATAATGTATAGGTACCAATTACTTCTCAGCTGAGAGACAAATGGCTTTCAGTTCATTATGACATGTGAAGGGAGATAGAGATGTAGAATTTGTATCTGGGGATCCAACCCAGAGTTTTGCAGTAACTGGTTTTCTTACATTAGGGTTTTTATAACATCTGCAATAAAAGTAGATTATCATTATTTATAGTTGATCATTGCAGGCCATGTAGCCAGATGTATCCATAAAGTCACTAGGAGTTGAACTTGATGAGAAGGAGACATTACCCTTAAGAAAGTATATGCTAAAATGTTTTAATTATGTTAATACATTAGAGTCTGTGTGTCCTCTGTATACTTTTCTCGCTTAGAACAATGCCTTCTGCTTTGGTTTTCTTTTGTGAATGTCGGTGCCAATAACTCATTTGCAAAAAAGACAGTTTTAAAGGCTGCCATAAATTTTTTGCCTGTTGGCATTTCAAACTTGAAAAACTATTTAACATGAAGTTTTATTAACTGTAGCTATAGCAATTTCAGAGACACTGGTTATGTTGGAATCTTTCTTGACACAGTGTACTCATAATGTTCTGAGTGTGTCAAAGCCAGTATGATCTATAGCTTTTAATCAGCTAATGGTTTGATTTTTGTCTATAAACGTTGATGCATTTAGTATTGTTAGAACAGTAAAGATTTGTTTAACTTGGAAGAAAATTAATTGGTTTTAAACTAAAGCTGCAAAAAAATGTTGAAGCTTTGGAGTGACATAGCAGCTAATGTCAAATAATTTTTAAAATGGTTGATTTGCTTATTACACTAAAAGCCACAAAATTGTTTAATCACAGTTTGTAGTCTAGGTCCACAGTGTACCTGGATCACAAAGAAACCCACAAGTCATCCTTTATATATTTGACATCTTGTGAGACTTTCAAATGTTGCAAGATCTTGACATGATTGTAGCGTTCTTATGTGAAAAGACATTAGCGTACTGTACCTCAGTAGTGAGATTTCTAAGAAATTTGAAAAGATATTGTCCATTTCTATAAATAAGATAGAGCTAAGCCTTGTTTAGTGGCTGCCTTGTTTAACAGTGATGAAAGAATAACTTTATGACCAATCCTTACATTTACAACCTTCACAAATCTGTAAAATAAAGAAAATCTGAAGTAAAATCGTAATGGTTTAACTTAGTGACTGCTTTGTTAGTGATGGTTGCTGGCCCCAACTGTAGTGGCTAAACAAGGAGTGCTTCTATTTGTAAATTGGATTATAGATCCTGAAAAGGTTATTGACTATTGACTTATGGTTTATTGAATAAATTATAATAACTGGGTGTGTACAGTATGCATAATCTGAGTTTTATAGACTATAGTGGCTGGACTTATATCAGGAGAAAACCCACCTCTTAAGTGTGAAGACATGGGTCACTTTAGAATATTTCATCTTGGGGGCTGTCATGATCTATTCTCAAGAAGAAAGCTTTTCCTGTGATCCTAAAAGAGCAGAGTACCATTAATCAAGCAGAAAATTCATACTTTCATCTCTGAAATCAGACATGGGGAAGGAGTGACATGCATTCGATAGCTTTTTGCTATTCCTCATTGCTTAACTGCACAAAGTCATTTCATCTCTGTTTACAATGCAATGTGCTGAACAGCCTCTCTCTCAGGGAAAGGATGGACTGAGGCACTGTGTAGAAGAGGAAGAGGACAAAAATTTATCAGGCAATGCCTACAGGGAGAAATGTTCAAGCTGACTGTTTGGCTAGCTTATCTCAGTGCTATCTTACCTAGCATTTCATCTCAATGTTCAAAAACATAACAATGGAATAGAAGTGATATTTAAATGGAAGTTAATTAATCTACATTTCACTTTTAACTTGGCTGGTGACAGTGTGGATAATTTTGTTTCACATCCTATCCTTTTCACTCATGCATTTTGACAGAATAATGCTTGAGCTTTGTTGAAAATATGGTAGATATTGCCGAAATCCTTGCCATGAACATTTTTGTATTCGAGCAGAGCTATCCTAAGAATCTTATCTCTGATTCATGTTAAATAGCAGTTTGGTGAGATGTTATTTGTATCAACATGGCTTTTGTTAAAATCAGTCTAATTTATTTCAGTTTATTTAATTCAGTATTTAATTGAATTAAATATTTATTGACTTTTTTTCTGGATTCAAATGCCCTTGCATCATCTTGATTAAAATAAAGTTAGTAGCTCAACTCCAGATATTTTTAGATGACTGCGAATATCCAGTGATATCAGTGATATCCAAATTTAATTTCTCAGCTTCTGGGGTAGTATCCACTGATGTTATGACTGAATATGTTCGCTCAGGGCTGACAAACTCCCGGCCTGTAGACAGGATGAATCACATGCTGGCCACATCCATGCCCGGTTTAGCAAAGGAGGAAAATATGTCGATATGTCACATGATGCTGCCATGACAATGTGAGTTTGATACCACTGTGTTAGATGGACTTTAAAGTAATTGGGAAAAAAAGATTTAAGAACAACTGATTCTAGACCCAACATAGTCTAATTTTTGTAGTGCTGGTATTTATTACAACACCTTCTCCCCACCTTCTCTCAAATGTTTAGGATGGCATATGTTCACATCAAGTTATCCTCACAGCACATCTTTTGAGGTAGAATTGATTGAGGAAAAGTGACTGTCCCAAAGTTGTATCTGAGCTTTGTGCTTCAGTGGGGATTTCATTCCCCAGACGTTACTTAGTAAATATATGGTACAAGTAATATTTATTTATTTAAAAGTATTGGCTGCCAACTTCAGTAGCCTTTGGGTGGCAAAGAAAACTAAAACAAACAAACCTAAAAAGAGATATAAACAATAAATCAACAGGCAGCCCAGGCTAAAATGCTTAGCTAACAAAACAGAAGCCATTAAACAATGACAAATATCAACCCCAGGCCTGGGACCAAATCCAAGTAAGTTTTCAAAGATTTCCAGAACTCCAGGAGAGAGGGTGCCATTCTTATCTTTGGAAAGATGTTCCAGAGGGTTGCAGGGAAAGGGCTAGATGTCACAAAAGAGCAATATTATTTAATGGAAAGGAGTACTGGAATGTCCTGTGGGGAGAGAAATGATTGAGATAAGCAGTCTCTCAAGTATGCAGGCATTATGCCCTATGGCAGTGATGGCTAACCTTTTTGCTGTCACGTGCCTGCGCGTGCACACATGTGTGCCTGCACTCATAATGCAATGCATGCACAATCCCCCCACCCCCTGTGCATGCACACAAGTCTCCCACGCATGCGTCTCCTCCTGTGTCAGATCCCAATAATTCGCTGGATCATGCACAGTGGCTTAGTTCTGGGAGACTGTTGTGGTTCACTGGCAGCCTGTGCAGACAGCAGTGGAATCAGACAGTAGGGAAGAATGGGGACCAGTATGGGAGTCTGGAGAGGATTCATATGAGGGTCCTGTGACTGATGCAGAGATGCAATCTTTGCAGGAAGCAAAGTAGTTTGATCGGTTCTGAGTCATCCTTAAGCTCTGCGTACTTTGGTTGTTTTTTTCTTGTACTTCTGTTGGTTTCTTTTATAGTTATTTGGATACTTCTGTTTTTGGACGCATTCCACAGAACTGAAAGGTGTGTGCTTATCTTGGGGGACTATTTAAGTTTAGTTCTGGCTGGGAATGGAAACAATACCCAGCATTGCAATAAATAGGTTTTGTTTTTAAATTAAGTTTGTAATTAATTATGTTTGACGAAGCCTGGGTCAGAACAGCGATGGCTCGCATGCCATAGGTTCACCATCATGGCCATATATCATAAAGGGCTTTATAGATAATAACCAACATCTTAAATTATACTTGGAGGCCAGTTGGCAACCAATACAGCTCACACAGCAGTGGTGACACATGAGCACATATTGAACCAGCTGTAGTTCCAGGGTGGTTTTCAAAGGTAGATCCATATAGAGTGCGTTGCAATAATCAAAGTTTGAAGCGACTAGGACATGAGTGATTATTTGAAGTAGGAATTTCTCTCATGTTCTCTCACTCCCGTCCCTCTCTTGTGCCTTCCCTGCATGTGCATACACACACACACACACACACACACACACGCACAAAGTTTTGAAGTTAAAAATGTGGCCTTAATATGATAGTACTTCATTTTTCTTGCCCTTACTCATTGCTCCTTTCTGCTAGTCCACTTTCCCTGCACTCCTCAGTAAATTCTGCCACACCAATATTTTTCTCTCCTACAGTGCCTTCCCAGAGCTCCTCTTGGTTCTAATAAGTCTGCTACATTCTTTGCTCTACCTTCTGACTTCCAGAAAGCCCCTTTATCTGTTGCTTGGAGCTTTTCTGTCTCCCTGCAGTATCAGGTTTTCTGTTTTTCTTTCATTCCACAAAGTCTCAAAATGACAGCAATATGTGGACCAGGGTGATGTCAGGTAAGAGAATATCCCTTTCATCTGTTGCTGCTTTTGAAGCTTAAGTGCCCACTCTTACAAAGTTTTGCTTCAGGCATCTGATGCTCTTGCAAGCCTCCTCATGTTGGGAGAAAAGCAGGATGGAAACACAAAACAGAACAGAACCAATGGAAATTGTAATAAAATATTTTGATGCAGAATACTTCATATTTCCAACTAGCCATATCATTAATCTCAATTCTACTCCTTCCAATTATTTATCATCATCAAAGGTGGGTAGAAGGGAGCTAAAAAGGTGAAGATGATGGTTATGGTTGCATATGGGAGGGAAGCTTAGATTTCATGGTCATGGCCTTCTTGATACACATGAAGACGCATTTGCAGATACTTTCAATAACTATTCCATGGAAATTGCTCTCATTGGGCTGGATTTTGGAACATCCACACTATTAGATTTCCTTCTTCCAACCTTGACTATGGGTGACATGATAGCAATGTTCCAATACTGCTTGGGGTTGTCACAAAAAAGAGTGGCTCAATCTATTATCCAAAGCACCTGAAGGAAAGTCAAGGAGCAACAGATGGAAACTAATCAAGGAGTAAAGTAACCTAGAACTAAGAAGAACTTTCCTGAAAGTTAGAACAATTAATACTGTGGAATAACTTGCCTCCAGAAGGACATTTTTACAGAGGGTTAGATAACTATTTGTGTGAAATGGTATAGGGTTTCCTGCCTGAGCAAGGGGTTGGACTAGAAGATCTCCAAGATCTCTCTTCCAACTCTGTTATTCTATTACTCTGATTCTGTAGCTACTTTGTCTGTTTTTGTTGAGGAGTACTGCAGGCTACTTCTGTTGACTCCCGACTGCCTGCATTTAGCAGTTCGAATCTCACCAGGCTCAAGATTGACTTAGCCTTCCATCCTTCCAAGGTTGGTAAAATGAGGACCCAGATTGTTGGGGGAAAAATGCTGACTCTGTAAAATGCTTAGAGAAGGTTGTAAAGCATTGTGAAGTGGTATATAAATCTAACTGCTATTGATATTTGTAAAGATGGGATATGCCAACCTTACAAATTAAGGATACCAAACAGTACAATTTTCATTCATATGTTTTATCCTTTTCTTATTACTTTGCATTCATTTTTGTTGTTATCCTTACTATAGTGCATGTTTCACACACAAAAAAGAGAAGTTAGAAAAATAAATTTAATAGATTTAAGCAATAATCCAAATAGCTGAGAGGTGGAGGTGTCACATTGTCCTGAACATAAATAATTGGCTGAGATAGAAAGAAAACAAGTAGCCACCACAAAGAATGATGAGTTAGAATGCTATTTGCCAGTGATGGACTTTCTGCTTCACTTCACATGGAGATGATTGGATGAAGGCAAGTGAAAACTTCATTTTCATTTTTAGATGGTTCTGAAAGCTTTAAACTGAACTTATCTTCTCTTTGTATACTCTGGAATTGGTGGTGGTGGAATTGCTACAAATTTTGAGAGTGGGAGACATTATCAACCTACACAAATTTGAGAAAACACATTTGCTTCCATAATATATCCTCTTTACTGTACTTCCTATTTTGGTTTTCCCCCCAAAGTACTGAATGAGAATTTGAAGAATTGCCACCTGGGCTTGTGCCTGTATTTGTTCCATGAATCATAAATAGATTCATATTTAATGTGTCTGACAAATTTTAAAAGTTTCAATATATAAGCAGAAATTGTGTTAAGATATAAGGTGGTTTTGGCTCTACTATCAATGCTTTCTTCACTGACTTCAGATTTTCCCTCCTCTTTTCTTTAATGGATATATCTCAGTTGAACATTTTTCCAGATGTCAGAGTGATTTTGCTCAGTGTATTTTAAAAAATGCTTGCCTTATATATTTTATATTTAAGTGCAGAAATGAGTGTCTCAAGAAGAATATACTTTAATTGATACAAACTAACTTTTTGGATATTATGAATGCAGGCAGCATTTCTTTCTGCTCACGGTTAATTGTGTCACTTTATTCTCATTTGTTCATGTGAAAAGTTGCCATACTGTAAAATAGAAGTCTGCAAAATTTGGTTACAAAAAGCAAGAAAGGAAAAGAGCATAATTAGTTGAAAATGTGATTCTCTATCATTTTCTGTTCTGATTCATGATTCTTTTCTCAGTGTTGATATTTCTTCTGTTGTTACTGTTGCAATTATGTGTGCTAACCTTGTCAAGAAATTTTGTTTCACAATTGATTATTCTTAATTTGGAGGGAGAAAGTTCCTATTGGTTGGACTAATCTTTCACAGGTTAGTATCTTCCAGATGTGTTGGACTACAGGTGCTAGAATTCCCAGATGACAAGTTGATGGCCTTAAAGTTTGTGGAGTCTGATATTTTAGATCAATACATATGCAAGCCATCAGTTTGTGGAAGGCTGCTAGACACATACACTTTCATAGCACAAGAAGCTGTTTTATACAGAATGGGACCACTGTTTCATCTGCCCAGTATTGTTTATAGAAAGGAAAATAAATCTTTCCTGTGAGAGCCATACTTTCAGAGGAATAATCTGTTTAGCATCACATGTCCACGAGAAAAAAGAACTGAAGTTTGGTGAGGGATCAGTTTAAAAGAGACAGACTAATTTCCTTGATACCTCTATTTTACTTTGATTTTCCTAATCTCTCCCTCTTCTCAGAAAAGGAAAGATAGTTTTTATAGAACCTGAACTACTTGATTGAGAAGGGCTTCTTAAAATTATGACAAACTCCTCACTGAGGCTTAAAGCTGCAAGTTGATTATAGCAGGTTTAGTTTAATTGGTGGTATTGCCAGTTGCTTACAATTTACTCTGTTGTTTCTATTACCTTATCATCAGCATATCAAAATATTTATATATGGAACCCCTTTCTGTTATATTTTCAGGGTGGTCTTTTCTCTTGCCCTGTGCATTATGCTGCTTCATCTATAAAATTCTTCATTGTGAAAATAAGATGTAGAATTAAAATTTGGAAAATGAATTTGAAACTAATCATTACAGCTAGTTACCAATCCTGTAGTGTGTGAACCTATCCAGGAATGTCAGAGAACCTTGCTGCATTCAAACATTCAGAGTTACTTTATCCTGGTTCATTTGCAAGCATTTTCTTTAATCTATTCTATATGGTTTGGCTCCAATGCATTGGGAGTTAAATTTTGTTATGTGCTGGAATATTAGACTGAATGTCAAGAAAGATAAATACTTGTAGATATTTGTAGTTTCATGCCTGTTGGTACTCCTAGAAGCCCTTAGCACACCACAAGATTGCTATGCTCCGTAAGAAAAAATATTTCTAAAGGCTGTGTACTGAGCTGTAAACTGTCCTTTAATTTCAAGTGCTAGCCAGACTGCTTTTCAAATTTTGTATGAATAAGCTTCTTATAATAACCCAGTTGATACATACCCATCTCTCCAGCTGCTCTATTTACATTGATGTATATTGTTATTTGGACCACTTGGTCAAAGACAGCATCTGTTTAAAATTAATTAGGCTTTAACTAAGAGGCTTCCTAGTCTTTTTCTTTACTTTCTTCCAAATCCTTTCCAGTTCTTTCAGTTTGATGACCAAAAAGAAGCAAATCATTTATCAGATAAAAAGCAATGTCATATTGGAGCTGAACTACAATAAATCCTGACAGAAAATATGCATAGAATATAAAACCAGCAACTTTTCCCTCTATTTTTTGGCAGTGTTACACAGCAAAAGAAATAGGACAAGCCCAACCAATGCTACTTTAATTGAGCAAAGCAATGTGGTACGTATTATCTAGCCTGAGTGACGAAAGGTTGGAAGAGATGAAAGAAATAAGAAGTATCCATTTCAAAATCTAAGTAAATTGAAAACTTCTGTCCTGGCTAGAAGAATTGATGTAGCAGATTCTGAAAAAAGATCACCGAATCGAAGTTAAAATGTATCCCTTGTTAAAATGTGGTTAGATTAGTTTTATCCTTCTGCGTAAGGATGAAAGACAGGTCACAAGACAAGCCGACAGCTAATAAGGAAAGAAAAATATATATGCAATCAGTTCAACATAATAAACAGCTGTGCAGCTGAAACAGGGGAAAAGATTAATAACATACAGCAAGAAGAAGTTTAAATTTGGCAGCAAGAGAAAGACTACGTCTGTGGTAGTCACAATTGATGTTGGATTCATATCGCTAATCAGGTACAATAAATATAATCAGTAACCAATACTCAAATAACACAAAGAGACAGACATGTTGTCCACTTTAGCCACTTGGGAAGGGCATTCAATAATTGGAGTGACACAGTTCTTAGTATTGCAGTCTGCCGACTGCCAGCAGTTCAATTTTCATCGGCTCAAGGTTGACTCAGCCTTCAATCCTTCCTAGGTCGGTAAAATGAGGACCCAGCTTGTTTGGGGCAAAATTTCTGTTGCTAAGTGAGACATTTGTTAAATGAGTTTTGCTCCATTTTATGACCTTGCTTGCCACAGTTGTTAGATGAATCAGTGATGTTTTTAATTTAATAACATGGTTGTTAAGTGAATCTGGCTCCTCAATTGACTTTGCTTGTCAGAAGGCCACAAAAGGTGATCACATGTGCTCAGGACACTGTAATCATCATAAGCATGAAACAGTTCCCAGAATCTAAATTTTGATCATGTGACTGTTGGGATGCTGCAACAGTTGTAAGTGTGAAAAATGGTCAGAAGTCACTTTTTTCAGTGCCATTTTCACTTAAAACCGTCACTAAAGAAACTGTTGTAAATGTTCGATTACCTGTATTCATTCTGACTTAGGCATGAAGACAGCTTTAACCCAATCACTTTGGCAAGAAAACTAATTGGGGCTAGTCTAAGTAGTGTCAGAAATCTTAAGGTATTGACATAGATAGATAGATAGATAGATAGATAGATAGATAGATAGATAGATAGATAGATAGATAGGGAGGGAGAGAGAGAGAGAGAGAGAGAGAGAGAAATATGCTTTTTACTTTGGGGTTCTTGTTTCTTCAAAATATTGCACTATAATTCCTCCTGGTAAATGTTGAGCAATTGGCATCTACATTGTCATTTTGTTCAATCCTTGCTCTCATATTGGAAAAATCATCATGCAAAGTTCAGTGGGCAATGCAGTGCAGGAATTAAAATGTTATTGGAAGGAGCTGGTTTGCAATTCATTTCTTCGGCAAGAAATATGCAGTGCCTCTTTTGGGGATAGCT
The DNA here is from genome assembly GCA_015471245.1 of Laticauda colubrina. Taxonomy (NCBI): domain Eukaryota; kingdom Metazoa; phylum Chordata; class Lepidosauria; order Squamata; family Elapidae; genus Laticauda; species Laticauda colubrina. Next base: position 51,373,550 of record BLBF01000022.1, on the reverse strand, counting down.
TAGCTGGTCTGCAATATTCATCAGTGAAAGAATTGAAGATGAAGAATAAAATAAAGATGGGGATAGTGACACTGAGGGCTTCTGCACTGGAGACAAATCCCATGTGTGTCTAATCGCACTCGGCCTAATAATCAAGTATTCTATTCTAAGTATTTTATTCTAAAGAGTTTTCCTCTAGTACACTACAGTTATTATTATAATTCATTTCACAGGTGTTTAGATTGGATTTCACATTTTTATCCACCTATCAAGTCCTTTCCATGAACCTGGGGTTGGCAAATGGTGGTTGAAGGTGCTACAAGTATTGTTGCAGGATATAGAATAGAATAGAACAGAACAGAATAGAATAGAATACCTTTATTGTCATTGCATTCCACGAATACAATGAAATTTGAAAGCTACTCCAGCACAGTGGAATATAAGATATTTCAAGTAAAGCTGCCTTCTGCAATTGACTCATAGGAATTTTGTCAAGGCCAATCATATTCAAGTGATACTCCAGATGTTTTGGGATGCGTCCAAGATGCCAATTATCTTTGCTTTCTTTTGCCACAATTGTTCTATTTCTGTTTGCATATCTTTTTATTTTTATTATTATTATTACCAGCATTGCCAAACGTCAGGCTTAAAGTTTGGTCAGAAGCATTTGTTTTGTTATGTGACAGTGTTAAAGCACAGAAGAGGCAACTCAGTAAATATTTCTCAATACCGATAAGAACTTTAAAAGAGTCCCTTCTTGATACATGTTCTCTCAATATTATCGACCAAACCCAAGGAAGTGTAGCAGAAGGAGGAACAATAATTTAAAATAATTGTAATTTTCCTTTAATTAAAATGCATGCTTAATGAAATGGCACAACAGTGATATAACAATTTTTGTTATTGCAAAATATTAATAAAGTAAAGAAGTTAAGCTGTACTAAATGTTGCTGAGAAGTATATCCACAGTGTTTTATTTTTTACTTTATATACCTGTGGGAGAAGGAGTGGCAGAACTCCTGGAAATGGGGTGAAAAGAAGGATCAGCCTAGAATCCTCATGTAGCCAAAAACAAACTAAAGCCAACCCTCTTTGAGTGCCGTTGACCCTGATCTCACTAGATGCTGACTATTAGATGAAAAGATTCTTGTACAAAAGCTGTAGCAATAAATCTGTTTCAGTGAACCTTCACAGGTGGACCTGGTGTTTTGTGCCTGACAGTGCCCTTCCCCCCACATAAGAGATGGTAGAAATATACATAATGCTGTAATTATAACAGTAAGATGTATCTCATAATCCATAATCAAATCCTTTCATGACTTACTGTAATAGGAAGCATAATAATAGATGCACTAATGACAGATCTTAGCTATCTACCTCTTGAACCATTAAAACTTAAAACTTGAACCAGTTTTAAGTTTAAAAAAAAACCAACATAATATTTTTGTTTGTTTATTAAATTTATATGTTGCTCATCTCCCTGATATGGTGACTCTAGGTGGCTTAGAGATAATAAAAAGATAAATAGAAAAACAGTTTAAACTTTAAAACAATTCAAATAAAAAAAATAAACTATATAAGAAATCAGATGTTGACAGATAATCAGAGTTGAAAGGGACCTTGTAGGTCATCTAGTCCAACCCCTGCCCTACACCATTTCTGACAAATGGCAGTCCAATCAGAAACCAAGGGTGGACAGTACAGGGATAAGGTCTTCTTCCCCTGTCAATCATTACAAGTTGTAGCTTCTGAATACTTTTCAAGGGTAGCCCCATGTAGAGTGCATTGCAGTAATCCAACCAAAAGATGTCTAAGGTATGACTAACTGTGCACAGGGCCTCATGATCCAGATAAAGGTGTAACTGGCACACAACACAAAGTTGCATAAAGACAGCAGACATTTTACATTACTTTGGTGATTTAGCCTTTTCCAGTTCAGTGTTCCTAGATTTGTTGGGTTATGCATTGGTCTGGGATATTCAATATGTTAGTTCAGTGTTTAACAGATACTCGCTAGGAAAATATTTGCAGCTTTGAGAACAAGAGTAAGAGCAGGCAGAGTTCATGCAACATGCTAACCCAAAACCCACATTATGGCTGAGTATATAACCAATATGTTTTCTAAGGCACAATATATTTCTGTGTTTATTTGCCTCCTGTAGCTACATGTAAGTCATAGACCTATGATTAAGAAAATTGTATCTTAATATGATCAGTGAATCCGGATAATAGACATCTATTTTCTCTCTAAGCTATCTAGCTCCCATATGTTACTTCACACAACCCACCTCCCCCATCAGAAGTCGACCCTGAGGCCCAAACACATGATTAATGTAAATCTGCATGTACCTTCTGAAACCACTTGAAAACAGGATGATGGAATCTATATCAATTTTGAATGTGGATTAATGAACCAGAAACAGTTCATTATAATGAGTATGTGCTGTACCATAGCACAATTTGTGCCATTACTAAAGCCCATGTCACACAGCGCCAACGGATGGAAAGAGGATGTAAAATGGAGAGAAACACTTGCCATCCATTGGTTAATGCAATGCATCCGTTCTGTACTCACTGTGTCCGTTTTTCATACTCTCTATCCGTCCAGCATCCGTCTACTGACATTTCATCCGCTCAAAAAGTTTTGAGCTGCACAAAACTTTTTGAGCGGAAAATGTATCCAATGCATTCGTTAGACATCCGCTAGGCATATGGGGAACATCCATTAGACGTCTTTTGTCATCCGTTATGCGTCCGCTATATCCGCTAGGCATCCGCTGCGCATCTGCGCAACTCGCATCCGCTCCAGTGGAAAACGGACACAGGGAGGAAGTGAAACGGACGCGGAATGGACACGCAGCGTTAGTAGCACGGACAGAGAAAGGATGAAAGCAGATGCAGCTCGCATACAAAGCATTAAAATGGAAAAAATGTTCGCATAGGGGACATATCTCGGATATTTAGGATGTCTTCAGGATGTCTAGAGGATGCAAAAGGACACCTAGCGGAAAACCTATATTTCCTATAAAAAGGGGGAGGAACTCACCTGGATTTTACTTTCAGTCCAGCAGCCCTGCTGTGCAGACCTCTTCAGCCTTCATCTTGCTCTTGCTCTTCCACAGCATCAATTGATGTCCACCATGGATCATCACACACTCCTTTTGGTAGCCACCATCGTTCCACAACAGTGCGAAGCCATCTACAGGCTCTTTCACCTGTTCTACGCGAAGAAAAGGAGGTGTCCAAGAAGTGTCTGGGTCCGAAGATGGATCGCGAGAAGAGCAGAGTACGGACTGTACAACAAGCTGATGGTGGAGCTGAGGAACGAAGACCCTCGTGCATTCCAGAACTTCATGAGGATGCCACCAGCCATGTTTGACGAAGTTGTAGAGCGGCTGAGATGCAGATTGACCAAGGCAAACACCAACTTCCGTCCCAGCCTAGACCCTGGACTCAAGGTGGCACTGACTCTGCACCACCTGGCCTCCGGGACCAGGTACAGGAGCATGCAGTACGCCTGGAGGGTGCCACACAACACCATCAGCATTGTGGTCAGAGAAGTGGTGCAGGCCATCATCGAAGAATACCTGGAGGAGCTCCTCCAGTGCCCCTCCACTGAAGAAGGCTGGAAGAAAGTTGCAGAGCAGTGGTATCAGAAGTGGAACTTCCCCCACACCGTTGGAGCCATAGATGGCAAGCACGTGGTCTGCAAATCTCCAGCCAAGTCAGGGTCCACTTATCACAACTACAAGGGCTTCTTCAGCATCATCCTCTTCCCCATGGTTGATGCTGACTACAAGTTCATGTACATCGATGCTTCAGGCAACGGCTCATCTTCAGATGCCCAGGTATACAACGCCAGTGACATCAAGGAGGGGCTGGAACGCAACCTCATCATGGGCTTCCCAGATCTAGACCCCCTACCCAACGACACACAAGATGTGCCCTACTTCATCGTGGGGGATGATGCCTTCTCCCTCAGAACCTAACTCATGAAGCCCTACACTTCCAGATGCCTCACCCATGAAGAGAGGATCTTCAACTACAGGCTGTCCAGGGCAAGGTGAGTGGTGGAGAATGCCTTTGGCATCCTGGCCAACAGATTCCAGGTACTTCTCACCATCATGCAGCATAGCCCAGAGACCGTGAGGAGGATCGTGGAAGCTTGCTGCATCCTGCACAATCTCATGCGCAACCGCTACCCAGTGTTGCAGAACAGGCTCGTGGACCTCCAACAAGGCAATGGGGACATGGAGCCTGGGGAATGGAGGCAATAGACACTGATAGACACTGTGGATGTGCAAGGCCCCAACAGAGCTTCACTTGAAGGGAAGAAGCAGCGCAACCTCCTGAAACACTGGTGCAACTCCCCAGCTGGAGCAGTGGAGTGGCAAGACAGGATGATAGATGCTTAATGGATGCTTCCTTGAGCCTGTCTCATCACACTGATGAGATTGTGCCATGTATGTTGAGTGGCCCTACAATGAACAGGGCATTTAATAAAGAGTTGTGTTTTTGTGGAAATGTGTGGATGAATGATCACATTATTATTAATAATAAAGGGCCATAGGTGTGGCACCTGAGAGGGTGGACCACACAGTCCCACTATGCTTGCACTGGATGTTTATCTATCCCACAGCTATTACCAATCCCAAAGGTATCCCTGCCCATCCCACAGCTATTACCCATCCCAAAGGTATCCCTGCCCATCCTAAAGGTATCTCTGCCCATGCTCATTTTTTTAATTCATAGTTGCTTACTCTTCTAAAAATGCTTTACATATGGAATTTCTGCTTAAACAAAACAAAGAAGCAAGATTACTACTTTAAAAGCATATTTTATAATTGTGGCATCTCAATGAAACACAGTGAAATATTTATTGTTCATATGTGAATATTTAAAAAAATAATATTGTGTTTTTAATAGGACAGGAACACATTAACATTACTCAGTTTATTTTCCAGCAACTGGGGAATATCTGTTGTCCTCTATAGCCATTTTAACTTCCAGTAGCATTTGAAAGTTGTATGTTTCAAGGTGATCTCTGCATTCCACTTGTATGCAGATGTATACATCTTATGTTCATCTTGTATGTAATAACCCTAGATAGGAAGAAGAGCCACAGCCTTGAAAACAATCCAATAAAAGAAATCCGACTCCAAAGAAGGAATAGGGTTGGAAAAAGCATCTCACAAAGGACCCTCCCGAGTTCTCTGGAATCTAAAGACAGGGGAGGGGAGGAGAAACACTTGTGAAATACAGTATCTGTTAGTTTTGGATTTCTGGCCCAGACTACCTTGGAGGGTTGATAGCACTAAACTATAGTGATTATAAGATATTTCTAGATGGGTGAAACAACAGTGCTTCAAGAAGTGAGGCATTAAATTCTCTCTCTCTGTGTGTTTTTTAAATTAACTTTTCTGATGCCTTCCTTTTATAACAAATGGAAAATACTAGTTTTCAGCATGGTTGGAGTGGATTTTTAAATATACAATTATTTTTCCAATTGGAAAGATCAATGAGGTAATTCTGGCAACTGACTATGATGCAGTGATACAACTGCACAATCTTTTCTTTTTGGCTAGAGAAGTTTAGCATATAAGTATAAAAAAAATATTATATCAGCAGATTATAGTTCAGACTAATGTAATTGACGTTTGGCATAAAAATCCACAGCACAGGTTTGTAAGTTTTATTCAACTGTACATATTTCTATTCAACTTTACATTTTGCTACTTGTTTCACTCAATTAAACAGACATAACTGATAATGTTACTATTGCAAATTTTTGTTGAGGTCATGACAAGCAAAATATAGATTATTTATATGTTTAAAAGATGTGTATTCAAGACATTTTTTTATACTTGCATGTAGTTCTCCTATGAGCTGCTCAGAGCATCCAGTAGTGGGAGGTGCTTAGTCTCCACATTCACAGGCTGAGCTTGATTTGTGGAACGCTCCTCCTCCTCCACGTGACTCCTCAGCGTTCCCCAGTTTTTGCTCAGCCTCCTGCGAGACAGGCACTGCTTTCGATGCTTCCTTGACTGAAACAGGAATATTAGCAGGTTTGATTGCAATTTGGTTTTCCTTTGGTTTTTTCCTTGATACTTCATTTTAAAAGTCGTATCTCCTTTACCCCCCTCCGAACGCCGTTTTCTTCAGTGGGGAAGTTAATTAGGATAAATTCCCCTTTCTTCTCTGTCGTTCTGTTGTTTGAGAGCTCAGGCTTTTCGTTTGAGCTCTGGCTTGGTTTGCAAGGCGGGAAGCTGCTGCTGAGAAGCACGCAAAAAGACTTTAACTGCTGGAGGCCATCTTGAGTACCACCTCGTGGCTGCGCGCCTTGTCTGTCTTCCCTGAGCTGTGTGAGGTATTTTCTGCTCAAAGCAACAGAATTCCTTCAGGATTCTGAGAGTTGTTTTACCCTCATTTTGGCTACCTGCACTCGAGGATAATTAATTCGCTTTTAAAATTGTTGGTTTAACCCTCACAGCCTTATTCTCAGTGGCACAGCAGCAAGCACCGAGGCCAGTGTCCGCCTGTGCAGGGAAGCTGCTGAAGGCCCTTACAATCATCAATCCGGGCCTTAGGCGTTCGCTATTTGGCTAATTGGATTACTCATTAATATTGGTTGTTTTATTATTAATATTGGAATATACATATATCACTACTCATAGGAGCAATTACAAAGCAATTATAGCAATAATATTATAATAATTATTACAATCATAATAATCACTCATGGTAACAAATTACTTAACAGTATAATATTTTCATTTTCAATAAAATATTATTACTGAGATACGACTTATTATATAGATATATATATATATATATATACACCAGTAAAATAAAAAGAATAAATAAAATAAAAGGGGGAAATAAGTACTTTATCAGGGCAACCGTGTTTGACTCAGATCGGACCCTGGGCGTGCCAACCGCCTTGTGCACAGATTATATTGAATTACTGTTATTCTAATTTTAATCAAAATGGCAGATGGTAGCTCCTCTCAGGTCCCTTTCTTGAAGATAAAAGCCAAATCAAAACACAGTGGAAATTCTAAAGTCTCAGAAAGGGACGCCTTAAGGCACCATGAGGCCTTACAAAAGCAAATAGACAGGCATTCTTGAGAGGTCCACGCTGTATCTCAGGGTGCCCCCACTTCCAGTCCATGAGTTTTTTCACACCCTCCTCCACCTCGAGAGCTCTCCCTTTCATCCAGGTGCAGCTTAACTCCACAAGGACAACAGGCTCAAGTGTCTGGAACACCAACCAGATGGGCCCCTGAAGCCACATTCACTCCGACAGCTGCTGGTCTTTGCCAGGGTGACAGCTTCATTGAGGAGGTTCCAGAAAGGATGAAAGCCTGAATAGAGATGGCTATTTGCCAAGGGATTGCAGCAGGGTTTCAACATGTGGTAATGTCCAGACCTTAACCTATGGATACTGACCAAGAGCCTCAACCTCTGAGGTCACTGACCAGGTCAGAACAACACCAGTCCCAGGTACATTTACAGGGGGAGACCCCTCTCCAAGGGCCGGAGGAGGAGGAGGAGGAGGAAGTAGATCAAATATTTCAAATGGCCGAGTCTGAAGTGGGATCAATTCACGATAGTGAGTCCCTGTCAGAGGCAGACCCCTTAGAAGGGGAAATGTTTGAGGATGAAGGTCTTATTCCTGACCAGCCTGCTTTTACAGGCTTATTTCGGCCATAGCTTTTCAAATCTCTCTTGTTTAAGGCAAAGAATATTTCAGGCCTAAACAAGCCAAAACCTTCTGACACACCTGACCCTTCAGGGGAAGGACCAGAGGACATGACCTTCAACCAACTGGTAGTTGAAGCAGAGGTAATTCCAGTCCTACCCATATTTTGGACCTGGTATACACCTCCCCAACTGGACAGGATAGGAAATACTTCAACTTGGACCCTGTATTTGCAAAGTTTCTGGGGACTGCCAAGGTAGACGAGCCTTTCGTGGATTTAGTGTCCCCCTCTATTCCCAGTGAGGCACTGGAGACCTTAAAGCCGGAGGAAAAACGGGTCGAGCTAGTCCTATGCAGAGCTCATCAGTCTGATGTGTGGGCTATCAGATCCGCCTCCTTCTTCAAGCGGTCATCTCTTAGATGGCTTCGTCTTTTGAAACAACATGTTCCTTCTTCTAACATCAGGGTGCACCAAGACATCGGCAAACTTACGGCAGCTGCTGAATTATCTGCCAATGCTACCTATCACGCAGTCAAGTTTTCAGCAAGGGCCATTACCTCGCATGTCACAGCGTGTCACTTGCTATGGTTAAGACACTGGCAAGCTGACTTCAAACACAAATCCAAGCTGACCTCATCCCCCATTGTGGGAGATAGATTGTTTGGCCTGCTACTAATTGAAACATGTAACAAGAAGAAAATTCTCCCTTCCCCTTTTTCAGAAGTCAGATTCTAGAAGCTCCCAGTCCTTTCAGAGGGGATCTTTTTCGATCTTTCTATCCGGGATCCTTCTCTTCCAGATACTAGAGACCCCCAGCAGTTAAACCAGGAGAACAACCAGATAGGTCTGTCTCAGTGGACAGAGGTAGAAGGGATGGTCAATCCAAAAGATCCTATCAGGGAGCAGGGAGCAGGCCCTTCCGGCGATCAAGATAACTCCCGGGACCCAATTCCCTTTGGCGGACGCCTTAAGTTATTCGCTGACCAACGGGACTCCTCTACCTCTGACACCTGGGTCAGGGATACAGTTAGATTTGGCCTCGCGCTGGAGGTTAGATCCAATTCTCCAGATCCCTTCATGTCATACCCTCCTTCCAGAAACCCGGTCAAGCATAATTTTATGGATTCCGCTATCGAACATATGCTGGATATATGAGCCATCCAACCAGTAGCGACCAATCAACGAGGACAAAGTTTTTATTCACATCTTTTCGTTGTGCAAAAATATATATATATATTCTGGGGGGGGAGGGTGGAAAGCGATATTAGATTTGAAACGTCTCCACTGTTTTTAAGTATATCGCAAATTTAAAATGCACACCTCTAATTAATATTACTGGGTATCAGGAAAGGGGATGTGCTCTTGCCCATAAATTGACGGAGGCGTACTTTCACATTGATATTCGGCCCTTCCATTTCAAATTTCTGAGATTCTGCTACAATAACCACCATTTTGAATTTGTGGCCATTCCATTCGGATTAGCCTCCTCCCCCAGGACCTTCACCAAGGTCCTTGCGGTGATAGCAGCCCACCTCAGGAACATCCCAGTACATCTCCAGCGTTATGTTGATGATATTTTGATTTTATCTCCTTCCGCTCATCAGGCAGTCACAGACACTCAGAACACATTACTATCCCTACTAGAGCATGGCTTCTTAATAAATTGGAAGAAGAGTCAATTAACTCCATCGACTCGGATAATCCATTTAGGGGAGATCATCGTGAAAGGCAAGGTTTATCTCTCACCAGATAGACTAAATAGCATTCAAAAATTGGTTAAGGAGATCAGGTTGCTTAAGAAGGTGTCCTTAATGGACCTATCAAAATTGTTGGGCAAAATGATCCTCATATATTTCTATTATTCCTTGGGGCTACCTTCACACTAGATCCTCCAGTCGTTCCTGCCACTGTACCAGCGATCCGGCCAAAGCAACTCCAAACACAAAGTCAGGGTTCCACCCAAGGTTCTCATATCTCTCCTCTGGTGGTCCAACCGATTATCAACAGAGGCTGTCTCTTCAAGGAGCCACAAAGGCTCACCATCACCACAGATGCCAGTCTGTTTGGATGGGGAGCTCATGTTCAGTCACTCTCAACCCAAGGCAGATGGTCTGACATAGTACAGTCGTGCAGCATAAACTGGCTGGAATTTCGCACAATACACCTGGCCCTTCACAACTTCTTCCCCCAGGTAACGCGGTCAGCACATACTGATACTGATGGACAATGTAACAGTCAAAGCTCACATAAACAAGCAGGGGAGCAAACAATTGAAGCAGCTAATGTGGGAAGCGGAGTGCCTGTGTCGCTGGGCAGAGAACAACATACTTGCCATCAAGGCAGAACACATTTAGGGTCTGTCAAATGCACAGGCAGACTGGCTAAGCAGGGCCACCATAGATCAATCAGAGTGGCGCTTCCACCCATCTCTGTTTCAAGAAGTGGCATGGACATTTGGTCAGCCTGTGGTGAACCTATTTGCTTCCCCTCTCAACTCTTAGCTCCCGAGTTTTTTTTCAGGTACCCATCCAAGGGGTGGAGAATTTCATCTCACTCCGCTGTAGTTGGCCCCGGGTCTCCTGTATGTATTCCCTCAACTTCTGTTGGTTCCCAAGGTCATCCAGAAGTTACTAGACAAGAGAGCGGAATTACTTCTAGTAGCAACTTACTGGCCAGATGGCCATGGTTCGCAGACCTCCGCAGTCTCTTGGTAGCTCCCCCCTGGAGAATTCCATCAGACAGAATCTCATTAACTCAGGGGCCCCTTCAACATCCGGACTCTCAATGGTTACAATTGACCGTCTGGAGGTTGAGCAGAGTAGTTTAAAGGGCGGAAAGCTCTCCAATAGGTTTATCAACACTATCCTAGCTGCCAGACGGCCCTCAACAATTTGCATTTACAACACCACATGGTCCACCTTCTGCAAAAGGGTGTAGTAAGTTTCAGATTGATCCTGCCTCTCCCTCTGTCGCTCAGACTCTAGAGTTTTTACAGGAGGGACTTGATAAGGGGTTGTCACTCAAAGCAGGTAGCGGCCTTGGCATCAGTTCTCACTTGCGAGGGCCTCAGTTCTCTTTCATATCATCCATACATAAGGTTTTGACTCGAGGAGCCTCCAATTATAAGCCCTCTAGCAGTGCACTGTTATCCCATCTGGGACCTTATCAAGGTCCTTGTGGCTCTGACTAACGGACCTTTTGAACTTTTGAAAATGTCAGGTCTCCACTTCTGACATACAAAGTAGTTTCCCTTGTAGTGATCACTTTTGCTCGTCGTGTTTTGGAAATTGCAGCCTTGTCCATCAGACAAGATCTCTGCATTTTCATGCTGATCAAGTGGTTCTTCGCCCCAATCTCACATTTATGCCCAAGGTCAATTCGGCCTTTCATAGAGCACAAGAGCTTATTCTTCCAAATTTTTGCTCCAGTCCATCACAGGGGATGGAAAGACAATGGCATAAGTTTGATGTGAGGTGTGCACCGCGAATCGATATCAAGCGTACAGCGGTTTTTAGGAAATTGGAGGCTTTATTTGTGTTCTTTCAGCCCAATACTCAAGGTTGCACCATTTACGATAGGCCATTGGATAAGGGCTGCAATAGCAAAAACATATCAGACTCAATCTCTGCAGGTGCCTAAGGGCATAACAGCTCATTCAACAAGGAGTACAGCAACTTCAGCAGCATGGGTCACACAAACATCAATAACTGAAATGTTTCTGGCCGTGGCTTGGGCTTCCCCATCGCCCTTCATTAGACACTACAAAATTGATGTATTTGCTTCTGCTGAGGCTTCCTTCGACAAAAGAGTTTTGCAAAGGGTCCATAGAGACCACGAGGAGATTCCAGATTAGACGGAGTCCCTCCCATAGGACAGGCCAAGCTTTGGTATGTCCCACTACTGGATGCGCTGAGCAGCTCATAGGAGAAAGGGCGTTGGTACTTACCTGATACGCCTGTTCTCTTTGAGCTGTGAAGAGCATCCAGCCCCACCCTTTTTTTCCGTCTGGTGGGGTCCTGTTTCGGCCAATGAACTTTTTTGTGTATGAGGATGAGAGTGCTTTTTTCTCTCGTCTTTGCCAAAACTGGGGAATGCTGAGGAGTCACGTGGTGGAGGAGGGGCGTTCCACAAATCAAGCTCAGCCTGTGAATGCGGAGACTAAGCACCTCCCCACTACTACTGGATGCTCTTCACAGTTCAAAGAGAACGGGCGTATCAGATAAGTACCAACACCCTTTTTATAACCCAAAAAACTACTTTGAGCATTTAAGTGATAGCATTGCATATTTGATTTCAGAATAGTGCCTAGGATTTAATCCTTGGTGCTGAATGCATTTAACATGACAAACAGAAAGAAAATATAATTTATCTTAAAACCATTTGAGACAGATTTAGAAATTAATATACTGGAAACACATAAACATTTCTTTGAGTTATTTCTTAGTCTTAATTTTGAGACTTTATGTAGATAGTACAGTATATAGCATCTATGTGGCTCCAATATATAGTACAGGCATTCTTCAACCTACAACAGTTAGTTTAGTGACATTTCAAAATTATTGAAAGAAGTGACTTATGACCATTTTTCACACTTATGACCACTGCAGCATTGCTATGGTTGTGTGATCAGAATTCAGTTGCTTGGCAACTGGCATGTATGACAGTGTTAATTTCCCAGGGTCATGTAAACACCTTTTGTGACTTTCTGACAAGCAAAGTTAATGGGGAAGCCAGATTCACTTAATGACCATGATACTAACATAACGACAGCAGGGATTCATTTTACTACTATGGCAAGAAAGGGTATAAAATGGGGGGAAACTCACTTAACCACTGTCTCACTTAACAACAGAAATTTTGGCTCAATTGTGATAGTAAGTCTACCTGGTAGTAAGTCTACTACCTGGAGTAGACTTTTTGGAAAGCATATAAAAATAAGGCCTTATTTGATTTTCTTAAGAATTTGAGAGGAAATAAAATCTTAGATGTCATAAGATTTTATTTTGTTGCATGCCTTTTGAAAACACATAGACTTTTGTATTGCAAAGTTCACTTCACTTCATTTACTTATAGCAGCAATATTGTTTTCTCTTTGATATTTGAATAAACCTTTGGTTTCTCTAATTACACATCTTGAGTCTAGAGGGGTATTCATTTATTCATATTCATTTATTTTTCTCTCAAAAGCTTATCCCATGCATAAGGAAAAATAAGGGATTTTCCAAAACATGTATGTTTTGCTTTATTGGTTACACAAAGGCTTTTTTTTCTGTATACATCACAAAAATCATAGATAGTTTTTAAAGCTGTGTCCACCGGATCACTTTTTCTGCCTACTTGAACAATTTGCACAAAGTTCAGAAACCCACTCTTTTGGCAGAATGTGGACCAAGTGAGTAGTTCAGAACTGATATTGTACAGTATATGATGTTATTAGATGCAGTGATAAACATAGTTTATATAATTTTCTTGGTTACTTAGAAACTTCCTTTTAGAGAGGAAAAAAATAAAGCAACTGTTATCTGTTATATTTAATATGCTATCTATCTCATTTATTTATAGCAAATGGACAATATTAAATAACTGTACAAATATATACAAAGTAGAAAAATAAGATTGATTGATTAAAATAAGATTATCTTACTGTATAGAACTGAAGGAGTTTTCCAGTGACATGTGAAATTTATCTAATAATGAACAATAGCCCTACAAACCATATGAAATCCAGATGTCCCTTAAGGCTTCTTAAAGGTATTAACCCTAAAATTAATGAAGAAAGTATTTTAGACTAAACAAATGAGAAACATAATTTAATTTTTAAAAGGAAGCATGACATACGGTATGATTTCCTTTGTACACTAATTGAAATGTACTTTTACTATAAGAAGATGTAGATCTTCTTATGTACAATTGATAATCAAAAGAAAACCGAGAAAAACTGTATGGGAAACAAAACAAAACAAAATATTATCCTTCTTCCCATTGCTTGAAACAGTGCATTTGCAGAGTGCTTTTCATTCTATGTGTCATTCAGCCTGTCCTTTTTATTTTTCTACAGTGTTTGATAAACAAAGCTTGAAGATTCTTTGATAGGAAAATAATCCTGAAGGCTGGTGTGGCTTCAATTGTTGGTTATTTTTTACTGTAAAACATAAGAGCTTTGCAAAGCACATTTTCCAGACTTGTAAAACAAAGACAAAACCTGATTCCAAAATCATAGGCCACAATATAAATATGAGTCCTATAGACTCATATATCTCCTATATTTCACCCAGTGGGATTCTGTCTACAGTTTCATTGTAAATCTTATATCGTACAGTAATATTTAAAACTATGTTCCGTTGCCAACAACTGAGGATTTATTCTAGTGTTTCAAGGAAAGATGTTTTCTTCCCTATTGTGGGAAAAATAAAACTATTGAATTGTTGGTCCACACAATATCCAATCATATTAATTATCTTTCTTCAACCATAGTACTTTTTAAGTGTACATTTAATGCAGCTGTTGGTTTATTCTCAAGTCTAAGCAGACTTAAGCTCAGTAGAATTTCAACGGCTATCCTGTTGATAAGTCCCCTCACCTCCATTAAATCTTTTCAGAATATAATTCCAAGATGCATTGCTTGGCTTTCAAAAGAGATTAAAACAACATTTCAAGAATACCAGTAGCTGATAAAAATGTTGAAAAATGATTTGGAGAAATTCTTTCTAAAAGAGAGATTGTGGAGAGAGAGAGAAAGAGAAATGATAATGAAAGGCAAAGCTTTCCTATTTTGAAAATTAATGATGGTTTATAAATGTCACAAAGTCAGCATCCTCATAAATTTCAGACAAAACTCTATGCATAATTCTAAACATTAATATGTAGCATTCATAGAATCTTGCTGCTGCTTATTATAGTAATGAACCTCAAGTTTACCTTAAAGCATGTGATATAATAAGGTGGATTTGTCATTACAATAATTTCATTTAATTTTAAGCATCTTTAGAATAATTCATTTTAAACTCCTAGAAGGGTGAGAAAGATTGCTGTTTCAGAATATTTATCAGTTTTTAGTAGCTAGTCAATTGTCCTACTTACAGCAGAGGAAGATGTTGTCTTGATTTACTCAGCCCACAGAAACCCCTATTCTATTCTGTGTGAATATTTTACATTTTCTACACCTTACAATATAGACCTCGTTTCCTGAAAGTTGAAAATAGCAATAGCGCTTTGATTTATATACTGCTTCACAGTACTTTATATTCCTCTCTAAGGGATTTACAGAGTCAGCATATTGCCAATGTTTCCCAATTTTGCTCATTCGTTCATATTCAAAAATAAAATAGAAATAAATAAAAACAGATCCACCCCCTGAAATATCTTCAAAAGAAAACTAAGAGCTGTTAGTTGTAGGAATGTCATGGTAGCTTTCTCTGTTCCTGAAGATCACATGACCAGTGCCTAGAGGTCTTAAAACATCAGATATTGAAACAATTCCCAGGTCTCTTGACTGTCTTTTGTTTTTAGTAATCACTCCTTCTGGAGTGAATGGTCAAAACATAGGACCAAAAATGGAGCTACTGAAAAAGAAGTGGGATCTATCATTATTCTCAAGAATAATTCTCATTATTCTCCAGGACATTGCAGTGGTGCAATGGTTCGACAGGATGAAAAAAAATCAGTGAGGTGTGAGAATAAAAGCTGGTAGAAAATGTTAACCAAAAAAAAAAAAAAAAAAGGAAACAAGGCAGTGGTGTAATTGGTATTCTTGAAAAGAACATGGCTGATTGACTGAAATCCTATATTATTTATTAAAATATGTCACCCAGGACAATTCCTCTTCATTCAATATGGCCCAGGCAAGCCAAAAAGGGGGATAACCATGGTGTATGCCATAACTACATTTGTGAGTGAAAAATAATGCTTTTTAATGTCTTTTAGAACGCTGAAACAAGCATTTGTATTGAGTCTTCCTAAAATATATTATTATCAGTATCACTGAAAAAACAGCTGTACAATAAAGGCTTGGAAACAAGTGCCATTGAATGAAAACTTCATTTTGTATTTTCATTCACAGAATTGTGTTGCAAGTATGGTTTGCATGGAAAGCCAACAACTATTGTGCAAAGTCTATCACAAATATATCTTTTCAGAAGGAAAGCTGAGAAGTGATCAAAAGTGGGAAGAGGGGAATACTCTAAATAATTGAAGTGGATACAGAAAATAATCCCATAATATGTCTAGCAAAATTTATAAGACTCTGTATAAGTTTTCATTAAAATCTGAAGTTATAAAGCTAAGTTACAAATTAAAATATTGAGAAGACTATCACTGAGTCAAACTGAGAAAATAAGATGTCCCATTGTAAATCTCCAGAAAAGATGATTATTAAAAGAAGGGGAAAATAGCATGTGTTGATTTATGTTATAGATGAAATCAATTTTAGAAAGATTTCTATAATTTAAATAGAAATAAGATTTTGGTATAGCGGGAAAAGCCATAACTAAATTATCTATATGCCCACTAAGCCTGCTGTCCATGTGCTAATCAATCACTGGTGGTCTTTCAGATAAAGAATATTTTCATCAGAAACTGTCCTCAACAACTCTTCAATTTTAGACTGTGTACAGCAGTGAGAATTGAGAATCAGTCCTCAAAGTAAAGATATTAGTTATGTAAACCATCAATGGTTGCCCAATTTCAAGTCCAAAAAACACAGAGAAAAAAGTCCATTAAACAATGGGAAGAATGGTAGAAAAAAGTATAAGAGAAGATATAAAAAAGAAATTGTAGAGGGCAATGAAGTGTTTCTATAAATTCTTTGTAGTTTACAATAAAGATTCTTATCTTGTCTGAAGACCTTCATCCAAGTATAAGCCTAGATGAACTGAATGTCATGCTGTGCTGAACTAAACATCTAGGAAATATATCTGAGATCTTGCTAGCTCAGAGCCAGACCAAGAGTACATGAAGGCTGTATGAAGAATTAGCTTTATATATACTGTACATTGAAAAATTGTATTTTGCCAGCCTTTCAGATTTCTTTGTGTATAGAGATATAACTCTTTGTATCTAGAGATATGCAAAAAAATTAATTTTTTTTGATGTTCTCTAAAAGTACATAACAGCTTTGAGAACCATTGAATGCAACAGAATTTTGATGTGAATAAAATTGTCCTGTAAACAAACTTGTCAGTCATGAAAGCATATGGACGGGCAACAGGCTGCCTGTGCTCTTGTCCATTTTTTTCAGCAGTCTTTGAAACTTTCATTGTAGAGGTTGCTGAGCTTTGGTTAGAATGATTGTCAAAAATTACCTTTATGGGTTGGTAGCTAATTAAGCTGAAAGGTTGGACAAAAACAACTATATATATATAAGTACTTCATTGTTTTTCACCAAAAAATAATTTTATTTTATTTAAATTGTTCATATCAACCAGGATGCCAACTAATGTAATGAATGTATGGATAATGTACAGTTTTCCAGAAAGATAAAATTCAAAGTAAACTGAACTCTGTAAGTATATATGAAGGTTGAGGAGATGAAAGTCTTAAAATATTATTAAATATTCTGAATATTTCTGGCCACGGAGCAGAAGACTGTAAGAATTCCACAGCTACTATATTATACTTTGGCAAGCTTTTTGTATTTTCCTGGAATTGTGAAAAATCTTATAACAATATTCTACATGGGGATGGAAGGTCAGCTTGCCATAATGACAGAAAGAAGGGACTAAATTAATTATCCTCCTATTTACACTTCTTTCCAAACTCTAAAAATTTACTCAGGGTGGTAGTGTAGAAGTATACATTATTTTTAGTCAATAGATGTCTAGGGTCATAGAAATGAGTAATAGAAATACAGCAGGAAAGCAGTACAAAAATAATGAAATGGATGCAGTCAAGTATTCAGTCAAATCCAAAGTATTATCTGCCTCAAAACAAACAGGATTCATGAGAAATAATCTAATTTCTTTCTAGATCACTACTTTCCTTTTTTTGCCTAACAGTAAAAATATGGAATGGAAGGCATGGAGGTTGGCACAAAACATAAGCATAATTTTCTGCCTTGACATGCTGTCTGTGTTGATCAATTTCTCGTGAGCCATAGAAATAGATCAGTTTAATAGAGTGTAGATCAATTTCTATGAGTCATCGAAATACAGCAGGAAAGAGTAGACATCGTAGGTACACCATTCAAAAAGTGTGCAGCCAGCTCTATTTGGTGAGAGGTGAAGTTGTATGTAAAGCTAAGGGTTTATGCCTACTTTATGGGTGAAGAATGACTTGCATCTTTTGTTAACAACTGTTTCAATGAGACAGACTTTCAGAGCTTACAATATCGCAGGGTTGAAGCAAATAAAGTAAATACTTCCAGACAAACCATCATATTGATCTACCTCCTACATAAGTCTTGGAAGCATTAAAAAAATATGGGGGGGTTCCTGATTGCTTTTTCTCAAATAGGGATCTTAGCTAGACAGAAAACAGTATGTGTTGCTTACCTTTGAATATTCCATGTTAATAAAAGAATTCCTCTGCCTTTTGAAGCTGGATTGATGTTGGATTGGTGTTTTTTTCAAATGTTCTATTTCCTCTGGAGAGAGATGACATGGATGGACCCAGAATAGAAGCTTCTACATGCAAGCTGTATCTGGGTCAGCCATTACTGCGATGGACCTAATTCATGTGCCAGGATTGTAGCAGACTGTATTTCACAATATTGGCAGGGAAATGTAGAATCTAAACATTTGGAGATACTCAATTGAGAAATTAATCAATGTAGATAGTGGGTCTGGGCAGGAAATTATGCTTAGCTTCTGTGTGCACCTCTATGGATTCCATCCCATATTTTCATTCTTAGCAGAGAAAAAAGAATAAAGTAATGAGCCAGGAAGAAATTAGATTATTTCTCATGAACCCTGTTTGTTTTGCGGCAGATAATACTTTGGGTTTGTTACCCTTGATTGCATCCATTTCATTATTTTTGTAATACTTCAAAAAACATTTAATTCAGATTATCATTATTTCCCTATTTCATATGTAGTGAATCATAACCATCTTTTTATTCTGTATATTTTATTTTAAGTTGCCATTTAAAAGGAGGACTAAATGAGTTTTCATTTAATCGCAAAAAGTGCAAAACGAATGCCAGAACTGAAATAAACTCTTGATGACTAGGACAAATTTTCTGGTAGCAAATAAAAAGAAGGGCTATTATGCCTTTTTCCCCCAAGGGCTATGAGACACTATAAAGAGTAGTACAGTAATTATACCAATATGACTGAAACAACTTTTTAAGATAAATACAGGTAGTCCTCAACCTATAACAGTTCATTTAGTGACCATTCAACGTTATAGCAGAATTTAAAAAAGTTATGACCACTTTTCACACTTATGAGCATTGCAGCATCCCGGTGGGCACGTGATTTACCTCCGGATGCTTGACAACCGGTTCATATTTATGACAGTTGAAGTGTTGTGATCTTCTGACAAGCAAAGTTAATGGGGAAGACAGATTCACTTAACAACCATGTGACTAACTTAACAACTGCAGTGATTCACTTAACAAATGCAGCAAGAAAAGTCATAAAATGGGAAAAAACCTCACTTAACAAATTACTCACTCAGCAACATAAATTCTGGGCTTAGTTGTTGTAAGTCGAGGACTACCCATAATCCATTTCAAGTTTATTGCTTGCTTAAAAAGGCCTCACTTTCCTTCCATTTGCTATTATGATCATATTACTTGGCACGAACACTACTGTTTCCTTGGTCCAAAGGCATGACTATTGAATCCTCCATTGTAATATTGCTTCAGAAAACACTGTTTTTCTTAGAAAATCAATTTCATTGCATTATTACTCTTGGGGAAATTGTAATGTAATTTACAATATTGTATGTTCCATTAGGACAGGGAAGCCGGCACTTGCTTTTTACATCTGAGCAGTTATCTTAACACATCTCACAAGACGCTCAACCATTATTCACAAATAGTTTTTTGTGTTCCTCCCTAAAATAAATCCCCAAACCACATAGAATGAACCAGGGCTCCCCCCACCCCCTTAACTTCTCTAAGACAAGAATAAGCTTATCATTTCTGGTGGATAGTTTCATTGAAAACAGAAATAACATTAGAGCCAGTATAGTCTAGTGCAGAGGTGTCAAACTCAAGGTCCATGGGCTGGACCGGTCCTATGGGGTGTTTAGATCTGGCTCATGGGGTTGCCATGGAAACAGCAAAGGACTGGTCCTGGTGCCTCTGTCAGGGAAAACAGAGCTAAGATGGGCCCTGACACGACCGACATCAAGCTAGCCATGTCCCCCCTGCCCCCCGAGATCAAATACAATCCCGATGAAATCAAGTTCCACACCCCTGGCTAGTGGTGAAGGCATCAGACTAAAAACAGGAGACTGTGAGTTCTAATACTGACTAAGCCATGAAACCCAACTGAGTGACCTTGAGCCAGTCACTGTCTCTCAGACCAACTCACTCCATAGGATATTATTGTGGGGCAAATAAGAGGAAGAAGGAGTATTAAGTTTGTTGACTGCCTAGAGAAAATTCTAAAAATAGTAAAAGCGGGATAAAAATAAATAAATTGAAAACGGCAATACTAGAAATGCAACCTGGCTGGATTGCAACCTGTTTTACTTCTCTAGATGAGCAGTTCATATCTTGCTATAAGTGGTATGTATAAGTCATTTTAAGTATTTGTTTCAGTTTCATGAAGAGGTGAGATTCGAATTTTGTAACAAACAGTTCTGTGGGGGTAACTCGGTGGGCGTGGCTATGGGGGAGTGGCCATATGACTGGGTGGGCATAGCTTCTTTTTCTTTTCTTTTTTGGCAGCAACCTCCCCAATTTTGGGGGTTTTCTGGGCTTCAGGGAAGCCTCATGGGGGGTGATTGTGCTCCCAGAAAGCTTCCCTGGGGCTCAGGAAAGAAAAAAAATGGAGCATGGGGGGCACACTCAGCACCCCCCTGCATTCTGTTTTGGGGCCTCCTGGTTCTCAGGGGAGCCTTCTGGGCCTCAGGGGAGCATTTTGTTCCCTGAAGGCTTCCCTGGGGCTCAGGAAGGAAAAACATGGAGCACGAGGGGGCTCGCAGCACCCCCTATGCTCCATTTTGGGACCCTCTGGACCTCGGGGAGTCTCCTGGGGGGGTGTTTTTGCTCCCAGAAGACTTCCCTGAGGCCCAGGAAGGCAAAAAATGAAAGGGGTGGAGGGTGCTGTGCCCCCCTCCATTTTTTTGCCTTCTTAGGCCTCAGGGAAGCCTCCTCGGTGAAGCAGTAAGTAAGTGAGGGGAATCAGGATCATAGGAACAGGAGGGAAGGAAAAAAAAGAAATACCTTAAGGAGTGACTGGGTGGGAATGAATGCAGTTAGTGATG
Organism: Laticauda colubrina; assembly: GCA_015471245.1. Classification (NCBI taxonomy): domain Eukaryota; kingdom Metazoa; phylum Chordata; class Lepidosauria; order Squamata; family Elapidae; genus Laticauda; species Laticauda colubrina. The sequence continues at coordinate 51,352,494 of BLBF01000022.1, read as the reverse complement.
TACGCAGTGTTGCGCATGCACAATAAGGACTGACTGGGTGGGGAGAGGAGGAGTCAGCCAGGGGCATGATTTGCCGGTTCTCCAAACTGCGCAGAATCATAACAACCAGTTCTATAGAACTGGTTCAAACCAGTAGAATCCCACCCCTGGTTTCATGCCATATAATTATTATACACTGCAGGTCTCATTGCTGAGATGCTGAGCATGGATTAGGGATAAAGTCAGATAGGAGGGCATGCTGAAATTCACCAAGCTAAAATTAGATATGTTTTTTTCCTTCCTCTAGTTCTACTGTGATAATATTAGAGAAAAAAAGAACCAAGTCAAAGGAAAGTATATTTCTTCATTTGTCCACCTGTGATGATGTCAGTCAGAAATAAATATATTTTTTTCTTGACATCTGTCTTTGCAAATCTAGCGATCATTTATTATATCTAAGCCTAGCAGCCAAATATTAAATTTCTTTTTCTACCTTTCATTTTTGTTTGAAGTTTACATAGATTTGGTTGCATTTGGTTTGCATTTCCCCCTCTGATGTATCCCCATCCACAATCAGATACAATACTGTTTTCACATAGATTTGCAAAAACAAACATAGGAATATCCTATTTTTCACAGTCATTCTAGAGATTTGCATACAGGGAAGGAAGGAAAGAAATAAAAAACCCATTGCAAATGGTGCAAGCTTGATTGCTGCCATATTTTGATAATCTTGTTTCTCTCCAGTGCTTATATTTTCTATATCAAGAAATTATTATTTCTGAAACATGTTCTGAAAATATAGAAGAAATGCACAATTAAATGTGGCTGGGTTCCCCCATAGCTAAATAATACTTGCAGTGAAGAAGTCAGCTGTTCTCCCAACACAGAGATGCATAGACAACACACAAACAAACATGCAGTATACACATACAATGTCTAACAAAAATTATCCATTAAATGCTACAAGAATGAGACTTCAGTTGGTATCAATAGCAACTTTGTTACTATTTTAAGATCTAATCCCCAGCATAAACCCCACTCTTTAGGACCAAAAGATTGAAGAAGTGATAGTACCATTTTATACTGCACTGGTAAGATCACATTTGGAATACTGTGGCCAGTTCTGGCCACCAAGATACAAAAATGATGCTGAGAAAAGCAACAAGGGTTTTGTAGGCTGCATTATTTGATGATGTTAAAGGAACTAGGTGTGTCTAGTCTAATGACAAGGATTTGGGGTGATGTGATAACTATCTTGGTACTTATGGGGCTCTCACAGATAAGGGGGAATTGACTTACTCTACAAAGCACCTGAGAATAGGACAAGAAGCAAAGGATCAAAGAGAGGCCTCACCTGTAAATAAGGATAATTTTTTTGACAGTGAGAGCAATTAATCAGTGGAACAGCTTGCCTCCTAGAGTTGTAGATCACTGGAGATTTCAAGAAAAGGTTGAATAACCATTTATCTGGGATGGTATGAGGTCTCCTGTCTTAGGCAGGGAGTTGGGCTTCTGTTTTGCAAATCCACGAAAAGAAAAATGGGGAGAGGTGAAATTCCAAGTGATACGATTTCCTTTTTTCCTATTGTATCATTAATTGTTTTGAAAACATGCCATGCTTAATGTATGTTTAGCATTTAAAGACATATTTGACTACAGCAAAGGTAGTAAGATAACAAGATAACAGCAAACAACCCGACTAAAAAACCACCAAGACCAGAAGAGCAGACACATCGAAGAAACACATGTGGTCACTACCCTAGATCAACATCAAAGGTAGAGGTTTTCTGTTGGAGAATTAGTGAAGCATCTTTGATGGATTAGGAAGGCAGTTGAGTTCAGCATCGTTTCATTACATGTCTCTGTAATTCTGCAAAAATGGTAACAGTAGCATAGATTAAAATTTCTGTATTGAGAGACTTCAATGTGTTTTGGATAGTTCTAAAAATAACTTCAGTTACATGGATGGTCTTTCCAGACAAGGATGTAAATAACTAGAATGGAATTATTAAGCAGAAAAAAATTAAAATGGAATGATAGCTATGATAGCCCTCAGGTCTAATAATAGCTATAACCCTAGAATTAGGCTGGCCTTTGAGAAGACTACAAATTATTCTTCCTCTTTGGAATTCAAAGTGATTGTTGCTTTAAGGGAGCTAGTGTGATCTAAACATTTATGCTGTTTTGTTACTCAGATTATGATGATTTTCCCTGACTAGGCAAAATGATGTCTAAATTTGACATGGAAAATTGTGTCCTGAATATGCAAATCAACATTTGTTCCACTGATATATTGCATTACAGTGGGCTTTTTTTTTTTACACTCAGTTATTCATGAAAAACAGGTGTATGTGCATATGTGGGGGTGAGTCAGTGTTTCAATTGAGAGTTTTCCCCTTTCTAATGCAATACTCCATGGCATTAGACTCAACCCAAACACAATATGTAACTCCAAGAATTTCACTGCTGTTTATTTCAGTGACATAAGAATGGGTTTATATTGCTTTCATGCTAACAAGGACCAATCTGGCTCTTTCCTCTAATTGCTTATTAGTTAGAATAAACAAGGTTTGAAAAAAAGAGGTGCCTGATTTGCTGAACTGTTAATCATACAAATGTTTACTTTTACAAACTCCCTTATCCTATGCAGAATCAAAGAGCTGTCTTGAGTGTCTGTGTAGCATATATCCACACATAGGAAATATTTTTGCAATGAATTATTGTACTCTTTTTGTGAGGATGCTAAAACACAAGGAGCATGCATCATAATGCATGATTAAATAATAGATTAATAATTCCTTCTTCATTTGCTCCAATGAACACGTGTTGTGTTTGGATTGCTGTAAAAGAAGAAATTTAAATTAAATTAGTTTTGCTTTTGACTTGTTCTGGGCACCTAAGTTTGCGAAAATTGCTGGCCAAAGTGTTGGAACACCAGACTATCTAGCCAATTAAAGCTTTCTTCAACCAATGGGATAACACTGTGATCTCTTCCATAGAGTCAGAGAACATGGCCATCCCATGATAGTACAAGAATTTCACCTTTTTAATCTCCTTTATTTTTGCATTAGTTTTTAAAATATTTATATCATAATTTTCCTGTAGCACGGGTATCAAAGCCAAGGCCCATGGGCCGGATGCACCCATGGGTGCTAAGATTTGGCCCGCGGGGCTGCCCTGGAAACAGCAAAGGACCAGCCCATGGTGCCTCTACTAGTAAAAATGGAGCTTCATTTTCATTGGCAGAGAGTTACAGGAGGCAGTCGCAGCTGACAACAAAGCTTGTGAGGGCCATGGGCAGCCCTCCTGAGCTCTGTTTTCACTGGCAGAGGCTTGCAGGAAGCTAGTCGCAGCCAAAAATGGAACTTGAGAGCCCATTTTCGCTGGCAGATTGCTCGGGCCATCACAAGCGTCCCCAACATGAATGACATCGAGCTCACTGTGCCCACCCTGTCCACGTCCACCCCACCCCCTGAGGTCAAACACAACCCTGATGCGGCCTTCTTTGAAATTAAGCTTGACATCCCTGCTGTAGTAGCTCAAGAATGCACACAAGACATTCTGTCCCTCAGATTTTCTCCAAAATAAACAGCCTGTTGAACTGAAAGTGCCTGACCAGGCAGTTTCTGTAACTGAGGATGGGACAAGGAACAAGGAACAGTCTATTCCAGATCATTTTTTTTTAAACCACTAAGCCACATTACATTCCCTGATTCCTTGGTTACCTGCTTGACCTGCCTCTCAGTTAGCCAATTGCAACATACTGAGATTGCCTGTGCTTTTATAATCTTCCTTCTGTCAGTCTCTGTCAGGCAAAATTTGCTGAGTTCCAGAACTTTTATCTCTGGTACAACCGCACTAACAGCCTCTCTAGGATTGTCAGGGTCAAAAAAGACAAGAGGTAGCATATTGATGTAACATAGTTGAACTTGAAGCCCTGTCATTTTTTATCTATGCCATTTTAACATTTCAAGAAATGGGTGTGACTTTAGTTGCAATGCCACAACTGATACCTCTTTCAACATCTCTTCTCCCTGGGTTGTTACTTCTGTGATGGAATTAACTTTGATGCAGAATACTGATTACAACATTGTTGTGGATCTATTGTACAGTTTTTTTACTGGGAAAAAAAACCTGTTACATTTTATTGAGAAAATATCCTCTGCCGCAGCCCTCAAATTCCTCTTTGATATTTTGAGAAGAACGTGTTTATTTTAGATCATCCATTCTTATTGCTTTTATAAAGCTATTATTTAGGTCTTTAGGAGAATTATTTCTACTTAAAAAAATTCTAGTGAAGAAACTTTTTATTCTTAGAGTTCATTTGCTGTCATGGTCTGGTAACGTTGAGTTTTTGCTTTAATCTACTACCCTCTGGTGCGAGGAACTTTTATCACTTCCTACCTCAAATTACTTGAAGAGATGTGATGTCTTAAACAAAACACATATAGCAACAAAAGAAAAGGAAATACAGAATTCAAAATGAGTAAGGGACACATATTTATTAATACATGCATTGAGCATCATTTCTGAATATGAACATTGGGAGCAATTTGAGACAATTTCAACTAATTTTTACAGCATTTGCTTATTGTAAACCAAAACAACATGTCCGGATACACTTTAGCATATTATTATTTGCAAATCTATCTTACTACCAGATATTATTAAATAGTAAGCAAAGTTAATCAGTGATCCATTAAAGTGGTTCATAGAAAAATGTTTCTACTGGCAGATTTCATTAAAATTAAATGCTTAATTTATTTATAAGAAGTATATCCCATCTTTCCGGCAACAAATGACGCTCAGTGAAAGTAACAAAAATAAAAGCAGTATAATTAGAAATATCAGTGAAAGCATAAGCACTTAAATTTTATATCTGGATTTTCAGAACAGATATATGCTCTTAACCATTAAAAACATACATAAAAAGCAGAACATTTCCTAAAGTTCCACAGCCATTTACACACCAAGAATCTGCCTAAAAATGTTTTGCATGCTGTTAATAGAAAAATGGAAAGAGGAACCAGCCCACTTTTGCTAAAGAGTTGTTAATCCTGAGCACTCTGAAATATTGTGTGTTGTAAAATAAGACAAATGTGGTCTCCTTGAGTCAAGCCTGACTTCTGATCACTTCACGGAAATTATTTCCCAAATGTAGAGGTCAGTAGTTCACTGGTATTATCCAGTTAATGTTTCTAAACCTTACTCATAATTAGTCATTTCCTTCTTGGAAAGACTTGTCTTTACTGTTTGGTTTGCCACCAATATCATGCTTCATTGTCATAACTGACAGGTAGTAGACAAGAAACAGTCTACCACAACTTCTGGGTTAGCAAGGTACAAAGCTTTATCACAAAGCAGAGAACAGACACTTCAATTTGTGTTATGTCAAATATGAAAATATTTTTACAGCAAGTCAAGACCCATTTTAATTCAACATTTATATTTCTAACAATAACATAACAGCCAACCAATTCTACTGGCAATTATTTATTTTATTATTTATGCACTGTGAAGGAATATTTCACTAATTTACCATCCAGTCAGCATCAGGGACATTTTTCCCTGTTCATTTTCTTCATGCCTTGCATAATTTTAAACAATTTTTGTCACCTTTTCCCCAAGCTAATGGATTCCAATGTTTTGGGTGTGCCCTGATCATCTTGCTTAGTCTCTTCCAAATTTTATTCAGTCTGCTGTATCTTTTTCCAAATGTGGTGATCAGAACTGTATGTAGTATTCCTAGTGCAGATATCGGATATATTTCTATAGAGAAACATTCCAGTGTTGGCAGTTTTATTTTCAACCCTTTTCTCAATAATACCTAGCATGGCAACTTGACTTTTTATAATCACCATGTAGAGAGTTGACATGATCATTGACCTATTCACTATGACCATAAGGTTTTTTTCCTGGTTAGTTAGGAAAAAAAATACATCTGTGTGTATCCAAAGTCAGTGTGACTGTCACTCTTTCAAGGACAGAACAGGCCAGGTAACCTCAGAAAGAAATTTATTTGATTGTATATTTTATAGGCTGTAATAACAGAACCTGGAAAACTCAACTTCTCTATCTCTCCTTTTATACCAAAGAAAATTAAGGCAAACCAATTTTGAGTTTCTTTTTCACTCTCTGCACTTAAGGATCTTCCTGGCCTCATAACTCTTACTCAAAAAGCAGGTGGAACCTGTGGCCAAGTCTTTTTACAACATCTTGTATCTCTATTGTAACATACTGCCAGATCCCTCATACCTTTTTTACCACCAATGCTGCAATTTGCTGTACAAGTGTTGTGTGATTGTATGCTTGCCTTGGTGTTTTTTTTTTTTTTTTTTGCTATTCAACTGGTCATTGAGACATATATGAATGCAAGAAAGTAGATTCAGAAAAATATGTATGATAAGAATAGGTTTGAATATGGAATATTTTGCATACCTATGGAAAATATGGTTTCTGAATTGACAAGAATAGTATATAATGCAAATAAACCACATTTGAGCATATTTGGAGTACTAAATGATTTAATATTGACTAGTTAGTAGGACAGTGATTTGAGATGCCCTCTTTTGTTTGTTGTATTTATGGATATATAAGCAATAATTATAGTAGCTTTAAAATATGATGGTTGGAGAGGTTAATGTCTATGTATTTTTGCAGGCTGGCCATATTTGTTATTGGCTGAGAACTGAATGATTTACAAGTATTTGATTGTAGGATACAACAATAAGTGTTGATCTCAAAATTAATGAGTGTTTGCCAGAGAAATTAGAGTGAATAATTAAAGTTAAATGTGAATCATAAAAAATGAGAGCAGACAGAAATTTTTTTGAAATTTGAGAAATTTTGAAGTATGCAAATTCTAAGAAAAGAACAATGGGCAGAATGTGGTCTGTTGTGAAGAACTAACGTTTGTCAAAAGAAATGGAAATATCTGTGTAAACGAGCATACGTCTGCCTAATTTGTTACATAGATGTGAGAGTTGGCTATATCAGAAGAAACCTGAAGGTGGATGTAGTGGGAATATGGTTCTGAGAAATATCTGTGGGAAAACAAGGTAGGGTCAAGAATTAATAGATAATGAATAAGTCATGAGTCCAAGTATGATGTTCAAGCATGTAATGTAATCTCGAATGACAGTGATCAGCAAATGTAGTGTGGAGTAATAAAGTTATCATTCAATTACATTCAATCTTCCAATGACAAATGACACCGGGTTCCATTATTAAAGTTTATAGAGATATGTCAGAATCTTTGATTTAGAAAGACAGACAAAAATAAACCAATAATAGTTAGGGAAACAAAGTAAGTTTCTCATTCTGCTGTTGCATCAATTGTTGGTTTTCTCCCAGGTTCAATTCAAGGTGCTAAGGTATATGATAAAAAAACATTTGTGGCATAGGGTCATGTTATTTGAGACACTGCTTTTCCATAATTATCTCTATCCATCCCTCTAAGTCTGGCAGACAAAGCTTGCTTCAGGTTCCATCTGTTAAGAAATGCTACCTATCAGGGGCCAGGAAGAGAACCTTTTTGTAATGTGGCACATACACCCCCACATACTTTGAAATATGATTTCCCCAGGGATCAAATTGGCCCTGACCCTTCCAGTCTTTTGTAAGGCCTTAAATGATAGGCTTTGTCCCCAGGCTTAGGGATCAGGAAGTAGGCTGAGTCTGTGCATTGATTATATTGATTTGGACTGATGAGTCTGTTTTGACCCAGGCTGCTGCTTCTTATATTTTTGTTCAGTTCTTTTTACCTTGTAGGCCACCCAGAGTCATTCATTTCAGATGGAGGGGGGCATATAAATGGAATAAATAAATAATTCAAGTTTGGAAGCCTTGAATGTCTGTATGTTTGTCAGATTAAGCTGTGTGATTGAAGCAGAAAAAAAAAACAATTTATTAAGATTATGCTGAAATAAAACCTTGGAATAAAGAGCAGACAGAGTCAGTGATCACTTCCCTCAAGGTTGCTAAATTTTCAGTTTGAATAGGTCACTGTGAGTCAGTATTTTATGGAAAGAGCTCATGCAGATACTCATGCAATCTCAGTGTGAATGTGTGGGTTTATAATATCTCACATGCATTGTTGCTGTCATCTGTTAAGAGAAATGGAACTGAATGTGTCTCCCCATTACTTACACAACCATTCTCACCTTATTTCAGTTTAAGTAACTATTTCTTTCTCCCAACTGGACTGAAATTTAGTGAGTCATCGAAGTTGGGACAGTTTACTAAACTATCGTATGTGGCATTTGCCAACCATCTGGTTTTTTCCTGGTTGTGCTTTTTAGTGTGCATATATGTATCTTGGGTTTTTCTATTTCATTTGACAGATTGGAAATTAGTTTCTTTGTGTAAAAGTTATACCCTGGCCAATTTCTTACATACGTCTAATTATAAAGAGGAAAAACTAACCTTTTGGAACAGCCTCCAGAATGATAAACCACTAACCTACATCTGTATAATTCATAACATGCAAGTTATAATTTTTGCACTCATAACTGCTGGTGCATACGATGAGCTTAAAATGTGCATGGTTCACGAAGTTGGTCAGTGGCAGCTAGTTTAGAGTAGGATAACAGAGAGCTCTCATCCACAATCAATATTTTGTTGGTTTTTTTTCATGGGATTATGTGAGGTAATTAATAATCAAGGGACTAAAACATTTGCCATTTCTATTACAGAAATTAGGCTGGAATTAAGTGTTTTAGGAACTCATTATAGAGTGCGTGAGCTGTTTCAAATATATAATTTTATGTTGCACAGTGGGCTAAGACCCCAGGGTTCTATATTTATATTCTTTTAAAATTTATTAATTAAGCAGTCCTGTGATTTAAATCTATTTAGTTGTAACTTCTGTGTAGCATTTCTTCTAATAAAAAATCCAATTTTTAGTTCTAATAAAACATGCATATTATTATTTCTATGAATCTCTTGCTTGTTGGCTGAACATTTCAAAAACAATTATCAGAGAAGTTAGGTGGCCCATTGTAGCAAAAGCAGTTAAAAGTTTAATCTCCCCTTAAAAGCTTTTCTATTAATTCTCTATTAAATCTACTGTCTGGAATGACTGGACATAACAAATAGAATCAGTTTTCTGATGTGCAATTCTGCTTGAACCAGCCTGTCAGCATTAGGAGATGTCATGATGATGCTGGCTTAGTATATTTAACTTCTGATAACTGCTTCAAGTCTAGCATAGGCTCCACATGCTTATCTATTATCTACTATGCAAGAGAATTGGCAGTTGCTTGATTTTCAGAGATTAACCTGGATAATTGCTATAAGTGCAGGCTGCTTTTCACAGGCAATGGTATTTGCACTTTCATCAAGGAAAGCTAACTGCTTATGTGTTAGAAGAAAATGTGTTGTCCTTCTACTGACCCAGAACAAAAATATTTTAAGAGAAAAAGAGGTGAATTATCTTGTGTGGAATTGATTTTGCAAGTGTCTTTGTTATAGCTCTGTTAAGCTTTGCTTTGTAATTATGAAAAATAGGATCACTCAAACATTTATCAGCCATGTTTGTAAACCTATGTTAAAAACAGTTGTTTCAGGATGAAATAGTCAGATTTGTTTGTGATTTGGAAGACAGTTTTTTGAACTATTCTTTAGTCAAGCACACACAATAAGAAACAATGACATATACTAGGAGCATTGAGGTTCACAAAGAGGACAAGTGACAAAATATGTGCCCCGATATAAACTACACCACTTATGTACTTGCACCTTACATCACAGTATGTACAAAACTGAGGCACTCTCATTCCATCACTTGGGTATTATCCTGGTTAGGTAGCTATGTAGCTATGTAGCTACATAGCTACTAGCTATGTAGCTAGTAGCTATGACTGGGAGGGAGTAATGGTTTGGTGTCAGAGCACATGCTTTCCTGGTATCAGGTGCCTAATTTGATTTCTTGTCATCTCTACTTTGAAACAATGTCTGGATAGCAGGGCTGAAGTTGAGCTGAAGATCTTAAAGAATAAGAATAAACTATATTCTTAAAGTTCTTCAAATCCTAGAGTCACTGGCAACCAAATACATAGTATTAGGCTTGCCTGATCAATGCTCAGTCTCCTAGTGCAGGGCAGCCTTGTAGATTTGAGTCTGTTAAACTGAAAACCTTGCAGTTGTCTGGGTTTTATAACTACATTGAATTTTCCGTCCTCTCTTCTTTCTGCTTTAACACCAGGTGTCCCTTGCCTGCCAGAGAGTCTGAATCTTCACAAAGAACAGCAAAGGTCAAATAAGCCAGGAGATGTCCAGATGTTTAGCCAGTCAGAATTGCGAACCATTGAGCAGTCACTGCTTGCTACACGCGTGGGAAGCATTGCAGAACTTAGTAAGTGCACATAATGTTTTCTAACTCTTTTCTCCTTTGGATTTTTAAGCAACCACATCCTATTTTATAAACACATATCCAAAGAGAACAGGTTTGTGGTGAGTACCTACTTGTAACATCAATTCATATTCTCTTGGTGAAGTTGTTCAGAAGACAGGTTTTGAATCAGGATGAACCTTTTTGTTGTGTAAGAAAATGAAGCCCAGGATGAACAGTGCAAATTTATTTTTCGTTTGCTAGAATATTAAGAATACTATGATTGGAATATTAAGATCAAATTAAACATTAGTAAGGATTCCCTTCTGCTTCAAGGATTCCCTTCTGCTTCAAGATCATGGAGTTGTATATACCATGTTTTCCCCAAAATAAGACCCTTTCTTTTCTTTTTTCTTTGTCACCAAAGGGGAATGTTTGAGGGGGAGAATTTTGTCCATTGACTCATCTCACTTGTGCATGTCGTCCCCAGCCTCCTTTTTGCTGTCAGAGGCCTTTGGGAACTTCTTCAGCTGGCAAGGCCAGCAAGGCTTTCCTGAAGGCATCTGCAGCCAATAACAGAGCTCTGGATCGATCAAGAGCTCTGTTATTGGCCACAGAGGCCTTCAGGAAAGCCTTGCCAGCTGCAGAAGAAATGGGCCAGCAAGGCAGGTATTGGGGTGTGCAAGGCCTGGCTGCAACTCTCTGAAGGTAAGTAGTGGGGCAGCTCCACCACCCCATCCCCACCCTGGTGTAATTTTTACCCGTGTACCCTAGAGTGGGCAGGATCTTAATTAGGGTTTATTTTTTGGGCGCACATGTAAAAATCAAGCTAGGACTTACTTTTGGAGTAGGTCGTAATTTTGGGGAAACACGTGGTATTTTTGAGGAGAGGAAGATGGCAGATAAGAAAAGAGTTATGTATGTGTCATGGGGAGTAGGATTTTTGTATTCAACCTTGAAAAGTACACATCAAATTGTTTATGTATAGATATGTATGCATTTGTGGATAAAGGTAGTCCTCAATTTATTCAATTAGTGACTGTTCAAAGTTATAATGGTATTTTAAAAGGTGCAGCTGGCCCTCGTACTTACAACCATTGCAACATTCCCTCAGTCATGTGATCAACATTTATGTGCTTGGCATCTAGCATGAATTTACAGCAGTTACATATTGGGGTCATGTGATAGTCATTTGCAAGCTTTTCAGTCATCTTCCGTCAAGCAAAGTCAGTGGGGAAAGTTGGAATTACTTAATGACTGCCTTCCCTTTCTAAAATGGTTTGCAGAGTCAGCATCTTGCCCCCAACAATTTGGGTCCTCATTTTATTGACCTCAGAAGGATGGAATGCTAAGCGAACCTTGAACTGGTCAATTCTGAATTCCTTGCTGTGAGCAAGGTCATCCTGCAATACTTCATTCTAAATACTGCACCACCATAGCAACAAATAAATGAATAAAAAGTGATGTGTGTTCAGGAGTAAGGGGGCAACCACTAAAAAGATCTGCCTTCTGGTCCATACTCTTCTCTAGATGTGGCCTTGGGATCCACAGATTTTATTGGATACAGTGGCTTCTAATTTGGAGTGTAGACTCATATCTCAGCTCAGTGTCAGTTCTCTGTAGATTATAAAAGCTCAGTATATTGATTTGGGCCATTTTTTTCCTAGTTTTTCCTTATCTTAACTTAACTTTACATTTAATTCCAGCCATGCCCCCATTTTATCTATTGTATCGCAAAGACTGATTTTGTTCGTGCTTAACCCTCTCATGTTATCATTGGAAGTAGTAATCAGAGTAACTGATATGCATCAAAAAAAGATACACAACAATAATAATTTGCTTTCCCTACTTTGGAATTTTGTTCTGCAAATGCTTTATCCTTGATTGAGGACCTGCTGTTGCTAGGCAACCCATAGTAGGAAATGGTCCCTTGTTGAGATTGTTTTGGTGTTAAAAGGCAAAGCAAGACAATGATAGAAAGGGGAATAAAGACACATGATATGGATTATGAAAGAATAGGGGCTAGAACTCCTAGGACGTCAGACAATACGCTGTCAAGAGCCTAATGTTACAAAGATTAAAAAAAAAAAACGTAACAGCTAAAATGGTTCTGATACTGATTTGCATCAGCTTCTTTTAATGTCTGTTTTCAAAATTGGTGTTTGTTTGAATTCTGAGAAAAAAGGAATTAGAATTGCATTTATCTGGCACAGGAAACAATTGAGCATCAATCCTTGCTAAAACTATATGGAAAAAACACAAGGAAGTTTACAAGTTAATTGTTTTACAGTATGTCAGCAATTTGCACAACATCTGGATGATTTTATGAAATGTACCTACTGTTGGATTTCAATATAAGAAAAATTAACTCAGTTATGAAGCTCAAAATTGGGCACAGCTCTATTTTCAGAATAGTTTTATTTTTATCTAAACTTCAGACAGTTTAGATAAAAATGCTAACTAAATGTATTAACTACATTCCTTCAGTGTGTTAAACCATAAACATCAGAGGTGGTATTCAGCAGGTTCTGACCAGTTCTGGAGAACTGGTTGTGGAAATTTTGAGTAGTTCAGAGAACCGGCAAATACCACCTCTGACTGGCCCTGCCCCCATCTATTCCCTGCCTCCCGAGTCCCAGCTGATCAGCTGAGTCTTCTTTTGTTGCCCTGGACAGGAGAATGGAGCTGGAAAGCAGGTTAGTGGGGTGGGGAGGGAATGGGGATTTTGCAGTATCCTTCCCCTGCCAAGCCCGCCAAGCCACGCCCACAGGACTGGTAGTAAAAAAATTTGAATCCCATCTCTGATAAACATGTTTAATGAATGATAATGACTGGGTTTATAAGCATATGAAACTACCACACATTATGGTTTAGCATTATGTACAAAACCAAATCTGTCAGGTTAATTTGAAATTGTATGTAGAAATGAACCAAGTTCTAGAATGAGTCAAAGGGAGAGAAAATATCTCTTTCAGTGTTCTAGATACTGTGCATAATCTTAAACAGGGTTTATCATGTCAATTCTTTTTCTCAGTTTAAAAACATGTAGAAAATCATTGGCTTATCTAAATCAGTTAATTTGTTAATTCAATTAATTAATTGGGTTAGTTCATTAGCAGCACACATTCATCCCATACCCTCCCAAATCTAAGTTTCCATAAGTACTAAATGAATATTTGATCTAGACTTTGCTCTTACACACACACACACACACACACACACACACACATTATATCACATTATGAATATAGCAGATTGGTTCGAGGATTTTGAAGAATAATTAACTCTTGTTCAATGATCCTGAAGCATTTATTTATTTATGATTTTATAGAAGCAAATGCAAAACAGATTAAAACTGTAAGACACAATATAGACTGTAAACAATTACAATAACAAAATGCTGGTGGTATGGCACCCCTAGTTACTTAGGGCTGAAACAATACTAATTTGTTTGTTAGCAAAATGCACAAACTGCTGACTCATTGACATGTATTTTTTCTTCCGTGACCCCTAACTGGAACCACTCAATCAGGTAGGAGTGAAACTACTACAGCAGACTTTCTAACTTCCAACCTTTACAGACAGTCCATAATGATTCCATAATCAATGGTACTGAACACTGCTGAAAGGTTTAATTGGACTGACAGGGATCATTTCCTAGTTAGAAGATTATCCATTAGCTGACCAATAGAATTTCTGTCCCATTACATCCTTTGTTTTGCCTTTCCCCATATTCCATTAACCAGGCACAGGATGGAACTGTCCACCAAATGTATGGAGGAGGTCTTAGAAGTGCCCTCTGAAAACTCTCCTTACTCATTTGATGCTGGGATGGATAATTTTAATCAGTTCACCCTGTGGAGTTTTGGAATCTCTGTGATGTGCAATTTGATGAGGAAGGGTAATGAAAGCACCTCATTGTGAAAAGAACAGTTGTTGATATCCTTACTTTTCAGATCATGATTTCACTGGAATAGAGTAAAGAGTAGGTTCAGTAGGTACCTTCCAATATAAGTTGTGGTTGTATTTGTAGTAAGCCCAGGATCATTGTGGAATCCATGAACAGCACTAATTCAGTTCTCCACAGTATGGAGGTTGAAGAAATGAAAACTTGTGAACTTCACCACCAACTCAGAGTTGAGTTCCAATGGCTCAAGAAAAGCAAATGCTGGTCAGGCAAATAGTTGATATATCACTCTTGCTTGTCAGTGCAGTTCAATTCCATGACCAGCATCCATTCATGTCTGATGCAGAGCTCCTCATCGTTACAAGTTCTCGCAAAACTCTCCTACTTGTCCTTGACTAGGTGACTGCTGCACTTTAGGACCTGAAATATAATTGGGCATGTTTCCAGTAGGACAGCATCCTTCTCTCAGTAACACATGCCAGATCTGCACATTTGCCTGTCATCATATCATATATGCATGCAAGCCTATCATGCACAGACCTGTTGATTACCAGCAGCAAAAAACCAAGGTACCTGAGAATTTAATCACCTGGGCCTAGGTCTTGGTGGAAGGACCATTAGTTCTAGGTTGTCCTATGTTTTTCTGAAAGTTTTATATCAGTTTGCTAAAATGCCATTGACTTTCAGAGAATTGTTAGGCAGTGAGAAACACATCCATTTGGAGTTAATTTTGCAGGTTGGCTGCATACAGGATCGACTTTGTGCTCAACAACCCATTGAGAATTACAGACTTCTAAGAAATATAGGATTCATTCTAAACATAGTAATTTCTTACCAGTAGGAAAAGAAAAGGAATCCTTTAAAATGAAAGGTTTGAGTCATAAAATATTATGGAGCAAGCAGAAATTTCAGTATACTGGAATCACAGCCTCTGTTGGCTTTTCCCCTCCAGTGTTTCCTCCCTTTTCATATCCTTACTGCATATTTCACAAAGAGCTAGCGGTAGCAGTCTGTCTATATATTATTAAGCTGTTCTATAGCTAGATGTAGACTGTTGTTCATTAGACTCACCTTCCCTATTCTGGCAGCTACCAGGCTCAAGGAAGAATTTGACATTCTTGCTCAAATTTCTGTGAGCTGCAGTACCAACCAATCCAGTGGGCATAAGGATAGAAAGATTTCTGTTGATCTGCATTAAAAAAATCCCCGAGGTATTCAAAAAATAAAATAGATGAGTGTCCATGTTTGTTCTGAAGTACTGTATGCTATGATACACAAAAAGAAAGGAAAGGAAAAAAGATTGGCTGATTAGAAGATACAGGCCTGAAATTCAAACCCAACATAGGATTGAGAATCAAATCCCTGGCTCTGTACGATAGCCACTGGTGCTTAAATTGTCCCTCACAACTCTTTCGCTTGCAGTTATTTGCATTAGCCTTGCTATTATTCGAAAGCCCATGCCACGTTGCATGGAACAGAGTGCCTGGTAAACATTTCAGGAATCTCCAGAAATCTCAGTTATGCAATCCAAATTTTCGACAGCTAGCAGACACAGAGAGAAAGAGGAGAAACAGTCTTAAAATAAAAGAAAAAACTTGGCCACATGCTTTCTGTCACAAGCAAAGCAAATATTATGTGCTGCAATGAATTTCTTGCCAGGCACAGCATGTTGGAATGTGTCTGGCTCCTTTTGCTAAAGAAAATCATCTGCCTCTGAAAATGTGTTTTAAGAATAATACTATTATTTTCTATTAAGAAAACTGTGGAGTTTTATTTTCCAGTTGGCAATGCTATTTAGAACAGGAGTGAGGAACAGTGGTCCCCTTTCAACCTGGGACATCAACTCCCAGAATTCCTGAGCCAACCAAGTCTACAGATTGTAAAGAGACCATCATTTCTCATCCCTGATTTAGAACATATTTTGTAGAGGAGTATATTTACTTGATAGATTTGATAGCATGTTTGCTTAATATTATATACTGTGTCTCATTCTATATTTTATTTGCTATTTTATCCCATTCTTTCTCTTAAAAACAAACCAATCCTCCAAGATAATCATCTAACACAAGAGGTAAGAAAATGATTGAGGACTGTAAGCATAGCAGAAAAAAAAAAAGACCCAGTTGGCAATAAATAACAAATTTGATCAGTACTTCAACTTTAAGACCCCCAGTAATGCATAACCCAATAAACAGCAGCACAAAGCTTTTCTGCCTCAAAGGCCTCTCAAAAATAACAGTGACTTGGCCAGGAGTGGAAAACAACATTAGCAATGACTAGGCATGGTTATTTGTTGAAGGCATTGTCAATGGTATTGATCACAACTGAAAATATCTCATTTCTTTTACTTCACGCTGCAGAGGAACAGAGATCAAGGCTGTGAGATTTTTATAACGTAGAGGAGATGACACACAGGTTAACCTAAAATAGCTATCTACCTAGATCTGAGGAGATTAAGATTTCATGGCAAAGCAACATTTTCAATTGGATCCAGAAACTAAATGATCACGGATCGACTAAGATTAATGCCTGACTAAATTTAATTAACCCCAGAATAACATGATATTTTAACCAGTTCTTGGCAATAGATAAGTGATGGCATTTAGAACCAACAGAAGTTCTATTTCGGGGTAACTATGTCTCCATTTTAAAAATAACATTCAATTATATTTAGCATCATAGATAAAGAATCAGATCAAAATTACTATCAATGTATTTTGGGTTAAAGAAATTTCTCATCTTTCAGTGCAAGCTAGAGAATACCAGGAATTAAAATCCTCTATCTTCTAGGACCCCTAATTTAGGAGGGCAGCAATAGGATAATTCTACAGCAATAAATGATATGTTATCTAGATAGAGTCCATTCCACGTATCCCAGAATGCCCTAGTTTGGGTCAATCCATTGTAGAGAAAAGAATTGTTTCCTAAGTGGAAAACAAAATAAAGGCAAAAGGTAAAGTCTTCTTTGAGTTGGTTTAGTAACTATCCCAGCACAATTGTACAGGTTTTTCCAGCAACAGTGCAGAGGTTCTTTGCCACTGCCATTGCTTTCTTCTATCAAAGTATTGTTGTTATTTAGGTTTATTATAGCTACCACTCCAAAAGACACTGGGTAATTTACAACATATTTGAATGTACAATTAATGAATTAAAAATAACAGCAAAATATAACAATCTGAACAAGAAAACATTGAAAATACACAACAGGGTGTCCACTGACACCCTACCTCTCTTAAGATTTGACATTGCCTGGGTACAGAATCGAGTCTTAAGGGATTTCCAGAACCCAGGGAGACTGGCCACCATATATGTCTCATCTCTGGAAGATACAATATTTGTTTGTAAGTTCAAACAAATTCAACCAATCCTGTTAGCTGCTGAGATGTTTCTGGAGTATCTTTGCATGTTCTGAATGATGCATCAAGGACAAGGAAAGAACAACAAATGTCTTCTTTTATATTTGTGGTGGGGTGAGGGATATCCTGCTGTTGTTTTGAAAGAGCTTGTAAACTTGGCTCTTTGCCCAGAACTTTGGAAAGGTTGATGCCCTCTTGCATTATGGGTGTTTCTTTATTGTTTCTATCCAAGTCTTGTCATCTTTGCTCTATCTTATTTTCCTATTTTTGTCTCTTAGCATTTTATTTTCTTATTTAATGTTGTTTTTTTTACTTTTGAACCACCTAGAGTTGTTGGAAATTGGGTGGCATAGAAATTTAAATAATAATCTGAAGCACCACTTGAATGCCATTGGCATAGACAAAATCTTTGTCAGTCAATTGCATAAGACAAGTTTACCTGGAATAGTTACATACTGCCACAGTACCTTTAATACCGCAAACAACAATTGCTTATCTTATGTCCTTGGGAAGGACTCAACATCTGGACAATAATGCTTAATCCAATCTAAACATCTGGTTGACTATGCGACCAACCATAAAAAGAGGGATAGAATCAAGATCATGTGAAGTGTTAATACCACTTTATAATGTCTTGGTAAGGCCACACTTGGAATACTGCACAAAAAACAATTACTACCAACCTGCCTTCAATCAAGGAGCTGCATACTGCATGAGTCAAAAAAAGAGCTGTAAAAATATTTACAGACCCCTCACATCCTGGACATAAACTGTTTCAACTCCTTCCCTCAAAACGATGCTATAGAGCACTGCATACCAGAACAAGACACAAGAACAGTTTTTCCCCGAAAGCCATCACTCTGCTAAACAAATAATTCCCTCAACACTATTCAACTATTACAAAGTCTGCACTATTACGATTATTCTTACTATTAATATTACTATTAATCACTCCTTACCACCCATCTCCTCCCACTTGTGACTGTATGACTGTAACTTTGTTGCTTGTGTCCTTATGATTTATATTGACTGTTTCCTAGAATAATTTGATTGTTTATTGTACCCTATGACTATCATTAAGTATTGTACCTTATGATTCTTGACTCTTGACGAATGTATCTTTTGTTTTATGTATACTGAGAGCATTTGCACCAAGACAAATTTCTTGTGTGTCCAATCACACTTGGCCAATAAAGAATTTTGTTCTGTTCTGTTCTGTTCTGTTCTGTTCTGTTCTGTTCTATTCTATTCTATTCTATTCTATTCTATTCTATTCTATTC
>BLBF01000022.1:51278581-51318638 GCA_015471245.1 Laticauda colubrina | reverse complement strand
ATGTATCTTAGCCATAGTTTGGGTTTGTGGGTGGCATTAGCCAGGGCTCTGGATTCGAATTCTTCCATGAACAGGTTTGCAATGACGGGTGACAGTGGTGATCCCATAGGGGCTCCTTCAATTTGCTTGTATCTTTGTCCTTTGTATATGAAATATGTGTTGATTAGGCAGTGTTCTGTTAGTTCCATGAGGTCTTTAGCTGGTTGGTATTTATTTTTGATGATTTCAAGAGTTTCTTTTATCGGGACTTGAGTGAATAGTGAAACCACGTCGAAACTTACAAGCAGATCTTCTTGTTCTACGTGTAGATCTTTGATCATTTCTAAGAAGTGGTATGAGTTTTGTACATATGAAGCTGCGGTTTCAGCATGGGGCTGTAGTTGTTTTGCTAAGTATTTAGCTAGGTTTTGTAATGGTGCTCCTTTGGAGCTGACTATGGGTCTGAGAGGTATGCCTTCTTTGTGTATTTTTGGGAGGCCGTATAATTTGGGGCATCTAGAAGATTTTTCTCTTGGGATGATCGTCTGTTGGATTTCTTTGCTTATGTGGCTGGTTATAATTTTCTTCTTGGTTGATTTTTCTAGATATGTGGTTGGGTCTGTATTTATAGGTTTGTATGTGGAGTCTTGGAGTAGGTCTGTCAATTTTGTTCCATAGTCTTTTCTGTCCATTACTACTGTGGCATTTCCTTTGTCTGCTGGGAGTATTATTATGCTGTTATCATTTTTCAGGGTTTGTAGTGCTATGAATTCATCTTTTTGCAAATTATTTTTTGGTGGTTTCGTTGTGCATAAGATGTGAGTAACCTGGTGTCTTATTCTGTCAGCTTCATCTGTATTTAATTTAGTTAGGCTGGATTCTACTGCACATATGATGGATTCTGTGGGGATTTTTTTGGGTGCTATGGCATAATTGAATCCTTTGGTTAGGACATCTGTTTCTGTTTTGGTGAGTTCTCTGTTGGAAATGTTATATACTGATTGTTTCAGGTGTTGTTGTGAGTTGTTGGGGGCTTTCTTGTCATGTTCTAATTTCTTGTTTTTGAAGCTTCATATGTACAAAACTCATACCACTTCTTAGAAATGATCAAAGATCTCCAACTAAGTATTATTAGTGGGGACTAAACAGTGGGGACAAGTTGGAGACATTAAAGAACATTTATATACATTTTGGATTTTGTTATGTTTGTATTCCACTCTGGGTCATCACATGTATATAAATAACATAATAGTGTTAAAAATTACAATCTTGTGGGGCCACATTACTAGCTGCCCAGGGCAACATTGGGCCTCTGGGCTTCATGTTGGACATATCTGGTCTAGAATCTTGTGTGATTTCTCTTTTGAAGAATAATCCTGCTTTGTTTTATATTTGTTTTTAACATGTTTGGCTTAAAATATTATTTATACTATTTTAATGGTCATTTTCCACTGAAAGCAGGAGGAAATAATTCTCAACAACTTGTCAATGTTCAGTGCCATAGTGTTTGGGGCAGAGGTGGTATTCAGCAGGTTCTGACCAGTTCTGGAGAACCGGTAGCAGAAATTTTGAGTAGTTCAGAGAACCAGCAAATATCACCTTTGACTGGCCCTTCCCCCATCTATTCTCTGCCTCCTGCATCCCAGCTGATCTGCTGGGTCTTCTTTTGTTGCCCTTCATAGGAGAACAGACCTGGAAAGCAGGTTAGTGGGGTGGAGAGGGAATGGGGATTTTGCAGTAACCTCCCCCAGGAGTGGGGAGGGAATGGAGTATCCTTCCCCTGAAGTGGGGAGCGAATGGAGATGTCACAGTATCCTTCTCCTGCCAGCCCACCAAGCCTTGCCCACAGAACCGGTATTAAATTTTTTTGAATCCTACTAATGGTTTTAGGTTGGCAAGAAAGATGTTTGGAGCTTGCATTGAGACTGCAGGCCACAGGTTGCCATTCCTGTTTTGTGTCCATGTACATACAAATATAAACCTCCGTATACTATGGCATGTATTACTACAAAACCTTGGAAAAGTGCAGCATAGCTACCCTGAATACTGATTGTTTCAGGTGTTGTTGTGAGTTGTTGGGGGCTTTCTTGTCATGTTCTAATTTCTTGTTTTTGAAGCTTCATATGTACAAAACTCATACCACTTCTTAGAAATGATCAAAGATCTCCAACTAAGTATTATTAGTGGGGACTAAACAGTGGGGACAAGTTGGAGACATTAAAGAACATTTATATACATTTTGGATTTTGTTATGTTTGTATTCCACTCTGGGTCATCACATGTATATAAATAACATAATAGTGTTAAAAATTACAATCTTGTGGGGCCACATTACTAGCTGCCCAGGGCAACATTGGGCCTCTGGGCTTCATGTTGGACATATCTGGTCTAGAATCTTGTGTGATCTTTTCCCACAATTAGCTGTCCTCAAGTTTATTCTTAATTCTGCAATTTGTTATCAGTCTATTATTGGCTCCATGGAAAAGTTAGAAGTAGAACAGTGTAATCTTAGTGAACAGTCTGTGCTTGGTACACATTCTTTCTTTTTGAAAGATGCTGCGGCAAAATGCTAGTATGGAAATTTCCTATTCACTGTTATTTCATTTACAGTTTATCTTATATGGATTAACTAGTTTCAGGATATTTAATCTCTTACTTTCTTCCAGCCTTTCCAATCACTTAATAGTGGAAAGAGCCAGAAAAAAAATACATCAAAAACAGTGATGGTTAGAAATGCAGTCTGAAACATTTCTTATCGTTCAGTTAATTCATTATTTTCATTTTCCAACTTCTGATTCTCATAGAAAAGTTCAAATTCTTTCACCTGAAAATTAAACGTTTATTACAGTTGATCTTACTGTAATCTTTCAGCCAAGGAGTCTAACCATTTCCACTGGGCAAATAGATTCTTTTGAAAAATAAATGAATTCAGTCATTTATTCATAAAACCTATTTTATGAAATTTATTCAAGGGAACAGAGGTTTTTTTTTTTTTAAAGGACAAATATTAACAGTTGTAATCATTCCTTCCTAGGACCATTTGTAGTCATTTTTAACTGAAACAAAACAACTTATGACATTAAGTCATCCTTTATCAATATTTAATTACCTAGAGATAAACAACCATAGGCTGGCCAAAAATAATAGGAGTGGAAGTGACTTCGGACTTCCTGCTGGCTTCCCCAATGATTTTGCTTGTGGGAAGCTGATAGAGAGCATTGGAAATCACCATTGCATGATTGTAGATGATTTTAGCAGCATTGTAGCAGATAAAAAGTTTGCAAATACAACAGGTTTGAATGTCCTGAAATTTGAAATTATATGGGAGTAATGGATTATGTATGCATTCTTTTTTTTTTTTTTTTTAAAGTTTTTATTAATTTTCTACAAACAAACAAACATACAAAACATTAAAAACATCTACTCTCATATATACTTCCGGTGTATCGGTTGGTTCATCAGTTTTGTGCATTCATTTTATAGTGTCAATTACAATTATATTGCATAACCACTCATATTGTCAATCCATATTCTAATATTACTAAAGAAAAAAATAAAAAAAATTTTTTTTTCTGACTATACTTTTAATCATTCATGCTTTGCGAGATAACAATACTTCAAACAATTTGTCGTATAATCATGACAAATCAATCCTAAAAAACTCTTCATATATATAATATTAATGCTCTATTATTGTATTTTATCATCTAACCATTGATAAAAAAAACCCCAAATTGCATAAAATTGTTTATCTTCTTGTTCTCT
Organism: Laticauda colubrina; assembly: GCA_015471245.1. NCBI lineage: Eukaryota > Metazoa > Chordata > Lepidosauria > Squamata > Elapidae > Laticauda > Laticauda colubrina. Next base: position 51,314,894 of record BLBF01000022.1, on the reverse strand, counting down.
AATTTCAAATGTCAATCTACTCATCTCAGCACATTCCAATATTTTCTTAATAATTTCTTCCTGCAATGGTATTTTCTCATTCTTCCAGTTTTTAGCAAATACAATCCTAGCCGTCGTTAATACATTTACAATCAAATATTTCAAATCTTTATTATATATATCAGGTAAAATTCCCAATAAAAAGATCTCTGGCTTCAAGTCTATGTGTTTCTTTGTCATTTTTTCCAACCACATGTGAATTTTAGTCCAATATTTTCTAGCATTCTCACAAGTCCACCACATATGATAGTATGAGCCAGGTATCTGATGACATTTCCAACATTTTTCAGATTTATTCTTGAACATTCTTGCTATTCTTGTCGGGGGAAGGTGCCACCTGTAAAACATCTTATACAAGTTTTCTTTATATGCTATTGACATTGTCATTTTATAATTTTGAGACCACAATTTTTGCCATTGCTCTAAATCAATTCCATATCCAAAATTCTTCCCCCATGCAATCATAGTTTCTTTAACTTGTTCTTCCTCTAGCTTAATTCCCAATAAATAACCATATAACTTTTTAATCACTTTCTCATCAGTACCCATCAATATCTTATCTAAATCAGTCTGTTTATCATAGAATCCTTCCGTTTTAAAATCTTCAAGATATCTTGAGTGTATTTGCGCATATGAAAACCAATTCATCCTTATACCTTGTTCCTCTAAATTTTGGATCGTTTTAAGTCCACCCTTTTCATCCAACAGTTCCCCATATCTAACTGTTTGTTCCTTTTTATAGATCATAGGATAGGAAAATGCTTCAATAGTCGATAACCAAATTGGAATTTTCAAATAACATTGTTTTTTTATCTTCTCCCAATTTAACCACAAAGACTCCCGTATATAATGTCTTCTGAAATACCCCTGTGTTTTAGTTCCCTTGTACCATAAAAAAGCATGCCAGCCCAACAGTAAATCATGTCCTTCTAATGTCAACAATCTATGTTTTCTTAATGTTATCCATTCTTTGACCCACATCAAACTTGCAGCTTGATAATACAATTCCCAATTAGGCAGGCCAAAACCTCCTCTATTTCTAGCATCTTGCAAAAGTTTTAACTTTATTCTCGCTTTTTTACCTTGCCATATAAACTTCAACATAGTTTTATTTAAATCTTCAAAATAGTCTTTTCCAAGTCTAATTGGTATTGTTTGAAAGAGAAATAAAATTCTAGGTAAAATATTCATCTTAATTGTTGAAATTCTCCCTATTAATGACAATTGTAAATTTTCCCATTTCTTCAAATCTATAATTATCTGTTGTTTAAGTTTAATATAATTATTCTCTTTTAATGTGCTACATCTTGCTGTCAAATATATCCCCAGATACTTAACCTTGTTTGTAATTTGAATTTTCAAAAGATCTGTCAGTTCTTCTCTTTGTCTCAACAACATATTTTTTGTCAAAATCTTTGTTTTATCTTTATTTATTTTCAAGCCAGCCATCTCACCATATGTCTCTACCTTTTCCAATAATTTTAGAGCGGTTTCTAACGGGTCTTCCAGAATAAAAGCTAAATCATCAGCAAAAGCTTGTAGTTTAAATTCTTCCTTTTTAATTTTCATTCCTTTTATATTTTTGTCATCTCTAATATTTCTATTCAACATTTCCAAAGTTAATACGAATAACAAAGGAGATAGGGGACATCCTTGTCTTGTACCTCTTCTTATATTAATAAGATCTGTAAATTCTCCCTCCATCATTACCTTTGCTGTCTGTTTATTATATATGGCTTCTATTGCTTGAATAAATTTTCTGGCAAAGCCCATCTGTTCCAATAATAATAACATAAATCTCCAGTTCACGTTGTCAAATGCTTTTTGAGCATCTAGGAATATCAAAGCCATTTGTTTTTCAGGATGAGCCTCATAATATTCCAAGGTATCCAAAATTACTCTCATGTTGTCTCTAATTTGTCTCTTTGGTAGAAATCCATTTTGATCTGGATGGATAAAATTATTTAAATATTTTTTCAGTCTTTCTGCTAAGATTGAAGCAAAGATTTTATAATCTGCATTCAATAAGGAAATAGGTCTATAGTTCTTAATTTGCAACGGGTCAGCCTCTTCCTTTAAAATAAGTGTAATATAAGCCTCTGACCATGTTTTGGGTGTCATCTTTTTTAACATAACTTCATTCATAATTTCTAACAATGGAGTGTTCAATGATTCTTGAAATTTTTTATAGAATTCTGCCGGAAGTCCATCTGGACCTGGTGCTTTCCCATTATTTTGTCTTTTAAATGCTTCATTTAGTTCCATCATTGTTATATTGCTTTCTAACATTTCTTCAGTCTCTTTAGGTATCTTCGGTAAGTTAGCATTCTGTAAATACTGTTTAATTTTTTTCTCATCAATATTCTCTTGTTTATATAGTTGTCCATAATAATCTCGAATAATTTCCTTTTTCTCCTTATTACCACAACAAACTTGACCTTGATCATTTATTAGTTTCAATATTTTTCTTGATTCCTTCTCCTTTCTCAGTTTATATGCTAACCATCTACCTGGTTTATTTGCATCTTCAAAATAATTCTGTTTAGAATTTCTAATTTTCTGTGCCAGTTCTTCTTTCTCTATTAATTCCATTTTATGCTTAATTACATCCAGTTTCAATTTAATATCTTTTTTCTGTGGTATTTTCTGTAATTCTTTTTCAAGTCTTATATATTCATCTTCCAAGGCCTTAGAGGTTTGTCTTTTCCTAATATTCTTTTTTCTTGTATAGTCTATTATCAAACCTCTTACATATGCCTTCATTGTATCCCAAACATTCTGTATTGAGGTATCTTCTTTTTTATTTTCTTTAAAAAAAAAGACTAATTCCTTCTCCATCCATTGTATAAAATCTTTCTCCTTTAAAATGGTATTGTTTAATGTCCATCTCGATCTTTTTTTTTGTCCCTTCCATTTAATTGTCATTGGACTATGATCTGCCCAAGTACTTATTTCAATATTTGTTTCTTGAATAGTAGATATTAATTCTGTTGAGATCCAAATCATATCTAACCTGGACCATGATAAATGTCTATTAGAATAAAAAGTATATTGTTTAGTTTTAACATTTCTTTCCCTCCAAATATCTTTTAAGGTTAATTCATCTGTCATTTTAAAAAAAGATTTAGGGAGAATCTTTCTATTTTGTTTTGTTGTTGTTGTTATATAGTCCAATTTATTGTCCACAATTCCATTAAAGTCTCCCATCATGATTATGTTAACATAGTCCAGTCTAATTATTTCCATATGTAGTTTTTTATAAAACTCTTCTTGTTTATCATTCGGAGCATAAATTGCAATCAAGAGTATTTTTTTATTATTATCCATTATTTCCACCATTAATACTCTTCCATCTTCATCCGTGTAGATCAGTTTTGCTGGAATATCTTCTTTAATATAGAGAACCACTCCTCTTTTCTTACATTGAATCAAAGAAGTAAATATTTTCCCTAATTTTGGCTGTACTAACAAATGCTCATGTTGCTTTTTAATATGAACTTCTTGTAAGCAAATTATATCAAATTTTAATTTCTCTAATTTGTGAAAAGTTTTCCTTCTTTTAACAGCTGAGTTAAGTCCATTTATATTCATTGTAATCAGTTTTTTTTCTTCCATGATTATGCTTTATATTTAGGTCTAACAACTCTCGTAGCTCTCACTTCACGTTGTTCTTTACTGTCTACCTGTCCACCTACAACTCCTTTCTCTTTTTCAGTCTCCAGTTGTTCCTCCAGAAGCTCAATTAATGAGATCTCTTTCTCTGCCTCCTCTTTTTTTCTTCCAAAAAATTCTGCATAAAAAAATTCTGCTTTTTCAATCGAGTCAATTCTATGTCTCTGCTCTTGCCACGTAAAAATTAGTCCTTCTGGTATCAGCCATCTGTAGTTCACTTCATTTTCCAGTAGCATTTTGGTCAAAAATCGATATTTTCTTCTCATCTCTCTCACTCTTCTAGGTATTTGTTTTAAAACTACAATCTCTTTGCTTTTATATTTCAATACTTTTTCTCTTGCCACTTGTAGTATTTGTGTTCTGATGGATTTTTTAGTAAATCTAATATGTACTTCCTTTGGTAGTTTATTTCTCATCGCATATCTTGTATAAACTCGGTATATCTCATCTACTCCGTCCATCATTTTTTCCTCAGTAATTTCCAGAAGATCTGCCAATATTTCTATCATTATCACAGCCAAGTTTTCTCCTTTTTCCTCTTCTATATTTTGAAATCTAAGATAAAATTCTGATCTTTCCATCTCCCACCTCAACATCCCATTTTTTTCTTGTTCTATCACTGTTAATCTAGTGTCAATATTTCCAATCTTCTCCTCTCTTTGTTTTCCTTCTTCCTCAATTTTTTGGAATCTCTCCTCATATTTTCCCATCATTTGTTTAAAATTTTCATCAGATTTCTCTATTTTTTTGTCCATGGTATCTATTTTTATCTTAATATCTTGAATTCCTTGCATAATCATCTGTAAATTTACTTTTTCTTGTTCCTTATCTTGCTTCAACATTGTCTGAATTGAAAGTTGTCCTTCAAGTGGTGGGGAAGCAGAGGTAGAAGCAAAAACGCCGAATGATTTTGGCTTCCTGCTCATTTTAATATTTCCAAGTCTTCAAGCTCTCTTTGACTTTAAATCCAGCTGGTATAGTAACCAAATATAGTCCAAAAAATCAAAAAGAAAAAGAAAAAATCCAATATTAAAAAGCCCAAAGCCAAAAAAGAAAAAAGAAAAAAGGAAAAAGAAAGATCTTCAGGTTCTTCTAGACCCTAATCCAATTAAAATAGATGGAAGAAGCAAAGAAGGAGAAGAAAAAAGAAAAAACTCTGAGGCTTTCCCTTTGAAATAAAAAGCAAAAATTAACCAAAAAGGCTGGCGAGTAGGTGTTTCAAAAGTATATATATATATATATATATACACTGTACACTGCACTTTATTTCTTTATCCAAGGCTCTTATTATGACTGTCTTCTCCAGCAGCTTCAAAGCCAAACCTCAAATGTTGAGATATTGATAAGAGTCCAAGAGAGCACCTGTAATAATATTTTACTGTATTCTCCCTCTATCTTATCACATTAAAATGTCCTTGAAAAGAAGTGCTTTTCTCCCCAATTCAAATAAAATATTTTCAAGCCTCTAGTTGGCAGTGTTACAGCATCTCTAAATACTCTTTCCCCCCCCAGCCAGAAGAAAAAATGTTTATAAAAAACTCAAACAAAAGAAAAAGATAGTCAAAGGGAGCCTCTATCCTAAAAAGAAAGTTAAAAAGATAGAAAATAAAAATCAAGTGAAAAATAAAAATATATATAAGAGAAAATTCAATCCGGTTACCTACAAAGTCACCTTAAAGTCCTCAAAGAAAATAAGAAAAAAAAATAATAATCCAAGTCTCAATTTGACATCACTTAAACGCCGCTCAACCCAGGTTCAGTCAAAAGAAAAATAAAGCCACAGATTTCTTCTTTGTTCAGGATGTCCTTTCAAGTCTTAATCAATTTATAATGCAAAAGAATTTCTCACCCAACCGATACACGCTCATTTAAATCCCTTTCTTTCCGGAGTTGTCCCGACTTCAGCAGCTTTAGAGGCTGCCTTTCTGCTTCCAGCAAAAGGGCTTCTCCCGGATCAAACCAGAGATTTTGCGATGTCTCTGGGATCCTGGGACTATGCCCTTCACAATCCCCGTCTCTACGGGACGGTTTAGGTCCGTTAGAACCGACCAGAGGCAAAAATATCAGCTGAGATCTCAGAGCCCCGAGATCGCAGCTGTAACACCGAGACGTAGCTCCGCCTTCTCCTGTATGCATTCTTTAAATTAGCACATTTGAGGTATTTTGATTCAAAAATTGTTGCCCTACGATGCATTGTTGTGGCTAATTACAAATAGATAACCACACTAGAAAATTTTAATAGTATGTCAATTATTTTTGTAGTAAGTCAATATGACTAAAATCAAATTTGGTTATCACTCTAACATGGTAATATAGCAAAGCTCCCTCAAAAGAACATAGCGGTTACAGAGCTGTGAAGCCTAGTGGATATCTGTTTGTTTATTATTATTATTCTGAGATTCCCTCAGCCATCTTTTATGAAGTAACTTTATCAACAAAATCTTTTATCACCTAACATTGGAAGTTTTTAAGAACAAATGGGACAAGCATTTGTCTGAAATGGTATAGGGTTTCCTACCTGAGCATGGGGTTGGACTAGAAAACCTCCAAGGTCCCTTCCAACTCTGTTATTCTGTTCTGTTAATTCATTCTGTAGAATTCTTTTTCTATTAATGTCTCCATGAAAATGTACTTTAGTAGTTCCTATATCGGTGTTAATTTTACAAGGCTGCATACAGTATTTTCTCTCTAGAGACTTAACACCGAAGTCCTTCTGCAAAAAAAATTCTATTGTTCTGCAAACTTTCAATTTGTTGCTCAGGGTTTAATCAACTTGCCCTTCAGTTTGTTCCTGACTTTTAATGTTCAGCCCAAGAGTTTATATATAGGGAATTTATGGGAGTGTGTGCAGCATGCTGAATGTTGATCAACTCCATGTAAAATCTTAACATATACTGCAAGCATATTTATTGCATTGATGTTCCTTAGTCTCTCGTACAGTATGCACTGTAAAATATGGGAACAAGATGTTGAGCAATTCATAAGTTAAAGGGCAATAATGTTGGGAGAAAATTTAATTATCAACAAATCATGGTGACAGAGTTCAGAAGATAAAGATAGTGAGAAACACACAGAGAGATAAACAGCCACATACATACCAGCTTTTTCTTCAGATGTATTGGGGCTGCATGGCCAAAATCCAAGACATCTTGCAGGCACCTGGTTGGAAAGCTGATCCATACATAACACATACAAATATAATACTTTTATACTGTGAATATATTGGCAATGTCTAATTTCTCCTTGGACATTTTAACGAACACAAACAAATCTGCCTATATAATAGAGAGAAGAGAGACTATGCTTGTCTCCTTCAAACATGCCCAAACTTAACCATCACAATAATATATTTCCTGATAACTTCTTGGAGAAAGAAAAATAATGAAAAAGAACAGGAAGAAAACTAAAACAAAGTTTGGATCACAGGAACAGAAAAAAAAAGGAAATACCTAGAAAGCAAATGAAAACCTGACAAAATAATAGCAATATCATACAGACTTATGTATCACTTCGTAATGCTTTACAGCCCTTTCTAAGTGATTTACAAAGTCATCATATTCCCCCCAATAATCAGGTCCTCATTTAACAACCTCGGAAGGATGGAAGGCTGAGTCAACCTGGAGCTGGTAAGGATCGAATTCCCAGGAGTGAGTAGAGTCAGCCTGCAATACTGCCTTTTAACCACTATGCTATCATGGCTTAAACTTAGAAAATGCTTTATATCAAGGGTGTCCAACTTTGGCTACTTTAACACTTGTAGAGTTCAACTCTACAACTCTTCAACTCCCAGAGTTCCCAAACATTCTTCTTAGTTGGAGAAAGGATATACGGAAGATATTCTCTAGAACAGGCATGTAAAACTTGCCTCATCATGTTCCCATCATGTGACATTTCATGACTTTTTTCCCATTTGCAGAGCTGGGGGTGGGCGTGGCCTGCACATGATGCATCTGGCCCATGGGCTACCAGTTTAATCCCCCTGCTCTAGAAGTTTAACTCTATGCTCTAATCTAGGACCTCCAAATGGGGAGAACAAGGCGAGGAAAATTTATGCTGGTTTAAAGGTAGTTTGAGATTTGCAAATAAATTACATAGATTACAGATTATATGAGCCAAACTGTTGAACAAAGATAATCACATATGTTATGAACCTTGTAGTTTAAAACTATAAATAAAAATAAAAAACTTGATTTTATCTTTTTGCTTGCTAAAGAATTTACAGATGTAGCTCTAGGTTTAGTCAGACTCTCCAACATATTACACATATGAGTTACATTCTTGATTTTTAGCATTCTCATGTTTCTTCCTTTTTTCTTTACTTCCCCATAAATTTATAGAATTATTATTAGCTGAAGAAGTTTTTAAATAAAGATTTCAAATCTCTTAATGATGTTAGGAAATAGTAAATGGATGCACACTGTGCATCACACTGAGTTGCTATTCAGTTTTTGCCCAAATAGAACATTTCTATTTCTGAACCTTGGAAGAAAATACTGAAAGTTTGGGCTTCATTGTATGGTATTTGATTCACTTGCTGGTGTTGCCTGAATCCTTCCCTCCCTCCTCCCCCCCCCCCCCCTTTGAATAGGCACCTCTGAATGGTCTGGGAATGACGATTTCTGGAAATGAAATCTGGAATGGGAAGTGATCTGCAGTGCTCTAGATGTAGTCTAACTAATTGAAAGGCTGTAGGAGCTGGTGAAAATCAGCAATAACAATAGGAAGTTGAATATGACAGTCCATAGTGGGAAAGTATTAACTAATGTTAATCATGATAGAACACAGCAATCAGTCATAGCTCTTACTTTACTGATTTTTGTCAGGTTGCATGCCAAACCATGATTTATAGTGATGTATCATAGCACACTAAAACAAATACAAAGTAACCACAGTATCTTGCAATACAGTATGTGAGCCATTATGTCCAAGATGGGAGGAAACAGTGAAAGGATTTGAATGGGGAAGAGGGAGTGGTTGGGTCACATACTGAGGAAAACTATAATTTATTTTAAATGGGCTCAGGGCTCAGACATAACTCTCAGCAATGCCATTGTGAGAAGTGCAGAACAAATAGACTAGAAAATTAGGGATCTCTTGTTAATTATGCTTTAGGCAAGACCAGGAAAAAATAGGGATAAACTATGCAGTACTGGTAGTTCTCGACCTACAACAATGTTTTAATGACTGCTCAAAGTTACAGTGGAACTGAAAATAGTGACTTTATTTTTCACATTTACAACCCACAGTCACATAATATAAATTCGGATGCTTGGCAACTGACATGTATTTATGACGGTTGCAGTGTCCAAACTTCTTGTGATCCCCTTTTGTGACCTTCTGACAAGCAAATTCAATGGGGAAGCCAGCTTCACTTAACAATTGTATTAACTAATTTAACAACTGCAGTGATTCACTTAACAAATGTGACAAGAAAAGTCTTAAAATGGAGCAAAACTCAACAAATTTCTCACTTAACAACATAAATTTGGGGGTCAGTGTTGTCAGTTGTCAGTTGAGGACTACCTGTCTTTGTCACAGAAATGGACTGTTACTAAGATCAAATGAAAATAGTTAGACTTGCACACATAAACACAGACATATATAGACAACACACACAGAGACATCTCTCTCTCTCCCCTCCCTATCTCTCCACACTTTTTAACCAAACAAGCAGAATAATAGAATAAATTAGAATAATTATCAATTACTTCTGAGTGATGAAAAACATTGTGTAATTCAGTCTAAATACTGGTACCTTTGGTCCACCACCACCACCCCCAATTTTTTTGGGGAAGTCCAGAAAAGCAAAATTTTCCAAGAGTTTTGCAAGTGATGCTTCTGCTCAGATATTCCTGGTAAGGGAACCCTTCCTGAGTAATTCATACTATAGTATCTACAGTATTTAATTCCTACAATGCGGCTCATACCAGTGAATCTTATCACATCTGTCTTTGCCTTTGCCTTTGCCTTCAGTAGCTAAGTTTCATCAGGAAAGTTCAGCATGATTAATTGGAGAGTGAGCTAATAAGAGGTCATAATTAGTCTGGACATTTCTAACTGCAGATTATGCTGATAACTATTCAGCTACTTTCCTTTGCATCATTTGTCATCACATATTTATTGTGATCCCTAGAGTGTATCATATATTACTCTCATGCCATATCACCAGAATTTTTTTTTTTACACAAGCTGAATAGGCAGAGTTTAATAAGTTGCCTCTTTGGAGGCTGCAAGATATGTCTTTGTGCTTCCCCTTTAAGTAGCTAAATCAAGCCCTAAGCCTTTCTTTTGAATTTTACTTGTGTTTTCTGTCCTGCTCTCAAATCCTGTATTTGTAATGAGAGAGTTCAAGTCTTGTCCTCCTGTCAGCGGCAGGACAGGTTGCAGTTTGGGAATTAAAAGAAGAGACTGCTGAATTCCAACAAAGGAAACTGGTGGGTATCATTCTGAAATTTATTTTATTCCAAAGTACTTGCTCTGGATTGCAACTTTAAAAGCATGATATCAGTTATTCATGAAAAAAATTACAACCTTCTGAAGGTCATTGCATTTTTAGTATCAGACAGACATGTTATGTTCAGGACACTGAACATTAACATGTATGTTAACATTACACATCTTTCAGAGTTAATATTCCACCATTCTTTCTATCAGGTTGGTTGAGAGGAAGGAAAGGGCTATCCTATCACTCTGATTCTTTGTTTATATCTGAAAAAGATATAAACTGACTTTAGAGTAAATGAGTAGCTGTTTTGACTGTGAGTGGCTTTAAGTTTTGCTTAATATGGAATAAAGGTGTGCAAATCCCAAAGGAAATACAGATCGATTGGAAAATAAAACAGAGATTCATGTGCAAATATTTGGGAAATGTTATTACATAGAAAGAAAACCAACATCCTTAGAAGAAAAACCATATTTTTTATATTTTTTATATTTTAATTATATACAATTATTTTATAACAACCAGAGTCATTGCAAGTCATTGCGGCATACAAGTTGAAGAAATTATTGGTATTAGTCCACCATATAATTATAATTTAAAAGATCCCAGGTCCTTGGGAAAGATTTGATAGGTGGATAAAAGTACCAGATCCAGTTTAAACATCTGGCTGACCATGCGACTGACCATCATAATAATTATAATGTAGCAATAGATTATCATTGCGATTATTGCACTGCTTGCTTAGCTACATTGTTAAGAGCTTTCAGAGTGCCTGAGAATCATGGACAGATTATGTTTTGCCCAGGGAAACCAGCTTCTTTGTTTTGTTTTACAGGCCGTTTATTGTGCTGCCCCCTCTGATGGAATGGATAAGAGTAGCTTTGGCTCACGCCGGGCACCGTCGCAGTTTCTCAGTGGATAGTGACGATGTACGACAAGCAGCCCGGCTGTTGCTTCCAGGAGTTGACTGCGAACCTCGGCAGTTAAAGTAAGTCTGTGCAAAGCAGTGGCATTATATGATGAAGAAATTGCTATGCTGTAACAGCACAGGACAAGAAGTCAATTGCATATGCAGATCTGACTCTTTTTACATTTTTTTAGTCGTTTCACAAAATGCATTTCTTTCCATAAAGCAACTGAATCTGTGAGACTGATGTGATTGCATGTTTACCTGGATCAAGCCTTTAAGCACTTCCTTTTGAGTTCTTGTTTGTTTTTCTCCTTTGTTATCAGATGGGATTCTTCTTCCAAGAGACTGAAGTGTTCATCTGATTAAGATCAATCTGGCTGTGCCTGTTTGCAAAAATTTGGAGCTTGCTGCTTCAAAGGCTGTAACATCGCCTTCTTCCTCTTCCCTGCTAGAGCCATGGCCCAATTTGCACTTAGCTCCTGTTGTAAGATTTTGCTTTTCATGTGTTGTCTCTTTCTGAAAAGATGCAGTGTTGCTATTTATTTGGCTTATTTTTAATGTAATAAATAAAAGGCAGCAATGCATCTAATAATTTCATAGTGCCACTGTACATTTTATATGTTGAGTTTTATAAAGAAGGCTGTTGCCATGGTTCTCACGTATGTGGAAGTTTTTTTAAAAAAAAACAATCCATGAAAATTGATGTATTTTGCATTTTGAGAGATTTCACTCCCTGGCCCCCTTGCACAAGATGACCTGGTATTTGACATTAAGAATCTGTCAAGGCAGGAATTATCATGTGGGTGCTGAAGACCCTCAGAGCAAAACAGAAATGACAATTCAGAGGTCTTTTTTGGAGACCAGTGATTTCAACCTCAAACAAACATGGATATTTTTGTCAAGATCTTCACAGTCAGTTGCAAGATCTCCCTTCGCTGTATGAGAAAAGGATTGTCTACTGTGTATATGTTAGCAGATTTCAACATTTCTTGTATCAATGGGGGGAAAATACATAATATCTGCGAAAAATGGGTGTTTGGATTATAGGTGTTGGCATGTTATTGTTTTGACGGGAACCTTGGTGTTCCGTAAGTCACCTACTGAGAACAAAATACAGAGTAATGGAAATAATGTCAACAATCTACTATATCTTGATATATAGTAGTTGGGAACTCTTGTTGTTTTGGTGTCTTTAGTGTTGACTGGACTAATCCCCACAATTTTCTTGGGAGAGGCTGGCCATTGCCTTCTCCTCAGGTTTGAGAGAGAGTAACTGGCTTAAAGTCACCTATCTGGCTTTGTGTCCAAAGTAGGCCTAGAACTTACAGATTCCTAGTTTCTAGCCTGGTGCTTCAACCATTATACCGAAATGGCTCTTCAAGTTGAGAGCTGCTCTTAGAGAAGGAGGTTGTGGATTGCATTACATTGAGTGAATCTGTGATATCACCAAAGTGGGCATCACCTGTCACCAGAGTCAGGACAGTAGATTTCTCTTTTGAAGAATAATCCTGCTTTGTTTTATATTTGTTTTTAACATGTTTGGCTTAAAATATTATTTATACTATTTTAATGGTCATTTTCCACTGAAAGCAGGAGGAAATAATTCTCAACAACTTGTCAATGTTCAGTGCCATAGTGTTTGGGGCAGAGGTGGTATTCAGCAGGTTCTGACCAGTTCTGGAGAACCGGTAGCAGAAATTTTGAGTAGTTCAGAGAACCAGCAAATATCACCTTTGACTGGCCCTTCCCCCATCTATTCTCTGCCTCCTGCATCCCAGCTGATCTGCTGGGTCTTCTTTTGTTGCCCTTCATAGGAGAACAGACCTGGAAAGCAGGTTAGTGGGGTGGAGAGGGAATGGGGATTTTGCAGTAACCTCCCCCAGGAGTGGGGAGGGAATGGAGTATCCTTCCCCTGAAGTGGGGAGCGAATGGAGATGTCACAGTATCCTTCTCCTGCCAGCCCACCAAGCCTTGCCCACAGAACCGGTATTAAATTTTTTTGAATCCTACTAATGGTTTTAGGTTGGCAAGAAAGATGTTTGGAGCTTGCATTGAGACTGCAGGCCACAGGTTGCCATTCTTGTTTTGTGTCCATGTACATACAAATATAAACCTCCGTATACTATGGCATGTATTACTACAAAACCTTGGAAAAGTGCAGCATAGCTACCCTGAATAGAAAAGTCAGCAATCTAATATTTATATCTTATAAGTGATGAACTCTGAAGATAAGGAAATAGCCAACCAGAGATTTTATTTATATTTCAGTTAAAAAGTTGAAACTCTTTATTATTTATTGGGCAGTGTCAGTTACTGTAGAATACACAGAAATTTGCCAGAAATTTGCTTTTCCATATATAAAAAAGTGAAATATCACTCACACATCATCACAAAATCTCCAAAACCGTAAAACCTACAAACATGAAATTTGGCACGTATGTTCCTCTTGGCTTCTGTGTGCTTACTAAGAAAGGATTTTTCAAAATGACCATCAGAGCATTAGTATTTGGTCTGTTATTATTAACTCGCTCTGATGCTAAGGATCCCCTTCCCACCTGAAATCTGTTCCAAATGCAAAACACAAGCAGAGAAGAAGAGTTTCAGTTTCAGCTTTAGCTTTACAGCAGCAACCAGGTTTAGTGCAGAACAGTTGAGCCCAGGCTCCTTGCCATCTCCTTCTTATTCATACTGCAAATACTGTTTCAGTTTCCAAGCAGCCATCAACTCTCACACACTAACAGGACGCTAGCCAGATGAATACCGATGGATGCTGGTAGGCAGAGGCACAATTCCTCCCCCCTTTTTTTCCTCCCCCAAAAATTAAACCTGATCGCATAATTTCATAGTGAAGCACGTGATATAGAGCTAGTTCCTAATATATGCAATTACTTACTTACTTACTTATTTATTTATTTATATTATTTTGTCAAGCAATTATAAGGTAACAGGTATAAGAATAAACATATGAATACATGAAATGGATACATATAAGAAAAATAAAAAGAAACAGTAGGACAGGGACGGTAGGCACATTGGTACTTATGAGAGCTTGGGGTAATGTTCATATTCCAGAAATCCCTTATTCAAATTTAGGTCTTTTATTAGAATGAGACGAACTTCTTTCCCACTGATCATGATGAAGTTGTAGCAAGAAGCTGGCCGTTGCAATAAATCCAAGTGTCTTTGTTCTTTCTGACAAATGAAAGGAAACTGTTTCAAGGGAGATTGGCCACTCCACAATCAGAAATGTAGCATTGCCTTGCTTTGAAGAGACAGTCTATGTTTCTTGTTCTTCCCTCCCAGCTGTTATCCTATTGTAAGCATGCTGGTTTGATAAAGAAGTCCAAATGTTGCAATACTTGCCTGCCAGCAGTTTTAAAATACTATACAATTGCCACCATGCTTGCACATATCCTCTCTTTTTCATCTTTTTTTCCCCTCTTAACTTGGTGAACAGACTTTTGTGTTTAGACACAAACATTTAGATCAAAACAGTTGTCATTGGTGGCTAAATACTGATTGTCTGGCAGTTGTCTATGCTTGGGTATTGAACAAGAAGACCAAATCCTGAGTGGTTTAATAGTCCACAGAGGAGTTACCATGATTCTGGCTTAAACCCCAGATAGTACAGTTAGTAGAATCTGAAGGTAATAGATCAGTGTGTTTTAGATTCTAAAGATCGAGCAATAAACTAAAATAACACAGAACCAAATAATCTAGTAAAACAAAATAGCTTTCTCCAAATTAGCTTCAATATCCCCCTCATACACTTCTCTCCTTGAGTGTCCTTGTCCACATCTCGAATTTTGACTAATTCTCTAATTTCAGCCATGAGAACTGCAATAATTAGGGACAAAAATATCACCCCAGCATGTGGCTGTAAACAAACTCCTTGACAACCCAGCAGTATCTGATGCTGATGATTCCAGAGGATGAATAGGGTTTGAAAACTTACTTGATAGGAAATTTGTCTAGATATTCTTATGTTTCATTGCCCAGCCTGACATGCACTTTTAAGCCTTTCTGAATTGAATCAGTATAGCAGGTGAACTGAAGCTATTCCACAGATTTCATTTCCCAAATATAATTTACTTCCCCAAACAGTTTGTCCTACCAGAAGAAACAAGATATCGGTGTATTTTCTTAACTTGTATGTAGTCTGTTAGATGTATTAATTTATTAGAAATTATGTTCAATGCTTCTGGAAGGCACCAAGTTGGGAAAAATATTGTATGGAAGCAATCTAGTGCATCATATGTACATCGTCTTGTAGGTCACTTAGAGTCTTAAAAATAATGAGTATTTTCTTTCATTCTGTTGCAATTCCTTGTGTAGGTCAATTATAGTTGTCGTAAGAATTAATTAAAACGTTATCTTAGCTGCATGTTTCCTGACTAGGTTGACCTATCCCACAGACACCTGTCCAAATAGTTAGTTCTGGCCCTCCAATATCATTTAGAATTTTGCTAGCAATGAAAGTAAGCTTTATTCATCTCCCTTTCTACACAACTGATCTATAGCAGTTCAGTCCTTCCCTGCAATATCTGCCATCATAATAGCTATGCTGCCACAGATATCATAAATAAAAATCATAAATAAAAAGTAATAATTCTTGATTTACAACTTTAATGGAGCTTGCCTATTACAGTTGTAAGTCAATCATAAGGCAGATCATCACATGATCAGAAGACTAGGCTGTAGTAAAGTGATGTCAAGCAAGCCCATTATTTGCTATGATTAGGCTGAGCCTGGGGGGGCGTCATCGAGTCCTGCTGTACACAAGAAATCTAAGTCAAGATCACCTTGAATTCCTTTGATTCTTCTTCTTCTTGTGCTATATCCATCATTGGACGCCGGTGATCATCCTGACAATCCTATTTTTATCAACAACCACACAAAAAAGTTCTGCTGAGTTTTGTCTAAATCAGTCCCTTAGATTTTGAAGCCATGATATTCTTCTTCTGCCCTGGCTTTGTTTTCCTTCATTCTTTCTTTGGGGGATTAACTGAAGTATGCCGTATTTTTCTGGGTGTCGCATCACATGTCCAAAATATTCTAACTTTGCTTTTTATGGTTTTGATTATTTCCCTTGGTTTTCCCAGGCAGCTTATCACCTGATTCTAATCTACCACCAATTTGCTTTGACAGTGAGTAGATCAGATTCTTGTAGACAGCTTAAGCTTGCAATAAACCTATCTATTCATTTGAACTAAATGGTTATTTGACTCCTGGTTTCCTACATTTGACACACTAGGAAGTTTCTACTCTTTTCAGTATCAGAGGTTGATAATATAAACATCCATTATTTTTGTGTGTGATGTAATAGGATTTCATAGCATAGGAGTTTGGGAGGCAGTGTATACTTTCATAACTATGTTTTGGAGTTCTTTATTATCACTCTGATCCTGTTATCACAGTTCACTCTGCTTTGGCAAAGCCAATGTTGAAATTTGGTTATCCTTTGCCTTGTGTAGGGGTGATTCTGTGGCATCAACTAATAGGAAAAAGTGGCTCATTTTCCTGTTAGTTGAAGTTTTGTTTCATCTCATCTCCCAACATCTCGATTCAAAGCAGACTCTTCCACTGTATTATTCCTTCACTTCAATAGAAGGTTAATATTTTATTGCTGGAGTGCCCAATGTATATGGATTATTCAGCAATTATATTTCTTCTCCCTAGTTCCAGCTACTATACTAATACACAATTATGGTTTTAATTATTGTGGGAAAAATAACTTATATGCTCTTGCATATATTTTTTTCATGTAATATTTGCACCAAAACAAATTCCTTATGTGTCCAACCACACTTGGCCGATAAAGAATTCTATTCTGTTCTGTTCTGTTCTGTTCTGTTCTATTCTATTCTTTCACCTTTGGAAGTCACAAAGGCTTTTTAATGGCAGAGGGCAAACAATAAACCATTTTCAGACTTCAACACTTTTATTTACATTTTTGTAATCAACCTTCCCCAACATGGCTACCTTCATATATAGATATGATCTGCCTTTTAAGGGTGGCTGAGATTTACAGTGACAATAATTGCAATTCTGCTTTGTGAGGATTCACAAGATAAAAATTGTTCATGGTATGGAAAGGCCAGTGACTATGAAATGTCAAGGCAGGTAGAGAACTATTTATATTTAGCAACATATAATTATAAAATGTATGCTCTAGGAATTCAAATTAAGGTCAGAAGCAATCCTAAGTCCAGATATTATAAATTGTCCGATTCTGAAAATGATCCGGGATAAGATGCAAAATTAGCTATTTAGAAAAGGAAACAAAAATTGCTTTAAAGACAATGATTCAATTAGAACAATTAAGTGCTTATGAAGTGATTTGCACAGTTACAGTTTTACATCAATAGTCCATCAGTCAAAATGATTTTACAACATCTAAAAAAAAGGGAAAGAAAAAAATACCCCTAAATTGCAGTCCTTGATAAACTGTAGGAAGTCTGCAGAACTGCAAGAGGGACCCATCAAGTGCAAAACTAATATTAAGGTGCCTCAAGGGCTTTGCAAAGTCATACTGTAAAGAAGAGGGAACAATAACACTGGATCCCATGTTTGGTATAATAAAGCCTAGCTGTTCATATTTACCTGGTTTCATCCTGTTTCCTTCCTTTCATAAGAGATAGAAAACAAAAGTGACAGCAACCAGGCAGACTTTATGTTAACAGACTTGAAGTAATTTATTATGTTTATTAGGAAAAAAAACTGTTAATATAGGTCAGATCTAGAACAGTCATTAGAAATTGAAGGAAATAGCAGTTGTATATCTCTAGAACAGGGGTGTGAAACTCAAGGCCTGCATGCACACACACACACACACACACACACACACACACACACTCCATTTTTGCTGATAGAGGGCTAGCAAAACAAACAAAAAGCAAAACAAAACAAAAGGAGAAATGTTTTCCCTTTTGCATTTGAGCATTCAAGAAGGGACAGGAAAGGAGAAGGGAATAAGGAAAGACAAAGAAAAAGAAGGGAAGATGGGAAGAGAGCAAGGAAGGAAAAAGAAGAAAAGAGAGAAAGGAGAATGAAGAGGGAAGAGGGAAGGAAGGAAGGAAGGAAGGAAGGAAGGAAGGAAGGAAGGAAGGAAGGAAGGAAGGAAGGAAGGAAGGAAGGAGTTTATAATAAGAGGGAGGGAGGGTCTGGGGGAAGTTCTACCTTAGCACTTGGCCACCACAGGTGCACCTGACATGAGTGACGTCAAGTCGGCCATGCCCACCCTGGCCATGCCTACCCTGGCCACGCTCAACCAGGCCACACCCACCCCGCCTCCCTGAGGTCAAATACAATCCTGATGTGGCCTTCAATGAAATTGAGTTTGACACCCCTACTCTAGAGAGTCACTGGTTGGAGATACTACTTGGCTGAATGAAAGATGGAGATTTTCCTCCACTGATGATTGTCTATCCTTCAAGTGATACCATCCTAAATCTACTTCTTTTTCATCACGTCTAAAAAAAAGTGTGGGAGACTCCAGCTCCAGAAACCAGTATTTTATGACCGAGAGCCTTCCCTTTAGCCCAAATCTATTTGACCATAGTCTCTGTCTATTAGCTCTAATCTATCTGAGTTCCTGATTTTTCTTGACAATTACTGGGCTCCTTTAAAATTTAAGTAACAATCAAATGTCATAACTGCAATTCTATATTAAGGGACAGAAACTTGAGGCAAAAATGTGGCACACCTGTCTAGAAGAACCTGGTGGGAATAGTTATGGTTTTGGGGTGAGATTTCCTCCATATAAATCATCCTTGACAGTTAATTATTTAGGTTGTTTGTTGCAATGGCAGTGTACGTCATTCAAAGGCAAATTTCCACTGTGGCAGTAGAAAAAATGAATGGCAAAATTCATTTTTTTGAAATAATTTTCTAACTCTTTTCTTCTATTCGCAGAATTGATGACTGTTTCTGTGCTTCTCGGAAACTGGATGCAGTGGCTACAGAAGCAAAATTCAAACAAGACCTCGGGTTCCGGATGTTGACCTGTGGCCGAACAGATCTGGTCAAGCAAGCCATAACTTTGCTGGGGCCTGATGGAATTAACAGCATGAGTGAACAGGTATAAAGAATTATAAACCATGTAGAAAAACAAAGACTTTGCTTCAAAATAAAGTTTGAAATTAAACATTAATTTTCTGAACATCTTGAAACAAAGTGCTTAAGGAAAATGAGTTCCTTTTACTTGGATGGGTTGCTTATCTGGGGAGTTTATTATAGACATATTTATGATCAGTAATTGGTAACTGCTGTGTTCACAAAGAATGAGACTCGAGACCAGCGTAACTTCAGCTCTTTTATTTAGTTCTTAAATTCCATCTGAGTGAGGAGCCGCGGCAGCCCTTTTTTGTAGAGAGGCTGCTCGCGGCTCACGGCCAATGACGGCTCCTTGATTCTCCTGCCGCTGAGGTGGCCAATCATAGGCTATTTTTGGCCAATCACCGTCGAGTAGAACACCAATTAGATTCAAGTGTTTGTGGACCAATGGGAATAGAGTATTTGGAGTATGCTAATATGTAACAGTAACGTAGATGGAAAGCTGACTTAAAATAGCGCTTGGGAGCAACTGTACATCCCTTCTTTGCGACCACTGAAACTCAAGGAATCACATGGCCAAATAACAAAGGCAACATTCCCTGCTCTATTTTCACCATAAAGAATTAATATGATTGTAAATACCATTCATATTTGCTTCTAAAATTTCAAAAGAAGCAGAACAAGAATGGTAAGAATCCCAAAACATTTAGGAAAACTTAGTCCTACCAAAAAAGAGAGTTCTCTTTGCAGAATGGAGGAAAATTACTTTTTCTTGCTCCATCCATTTGTTCTCTCTGTGGTGCATGCACCTCTCTTTAATGAACAAAATGAAATGAATGAACAAAAAATGAATTTTTTCTTCATTCACATTTTTGTGTAATGATTAACTTTCCCTTCTTGACATTTGTGCCTAATGTTGTCAAAGAAACATTAATCACAAAGGATATCTTGAGAAGCCGCACAGAGTATTTCAGATTAATATAAATTTGCAGCTAGAAGTCTCTGTAGTGAAGTGTCAGTTAATCTAGTTTTCCTCCAAACAGGGCAGTATTTCCCTAGAGCTAGGAACTCTCAACAGAGCTGCCTGGCATTTCATTTCAAATTAAATCAGTATATATTAAAGACATGCATATCGAAGCTGCTACTCCTCCAATTGCAGTTAGTAGTTTTGGCAATTAATATAAAGTTCCAGTCTAACCTGTTAAAATAAATAAATCTGTTAAAGTCAAACCTGTTAAAATAAAATAACCATATAAAATTGATGAGAGACTGCTCTACTAAATAAATGCCCAGTATTTTATTCTTTGTAGGTAACAGAAGAGTAGAGTCCAGAGTCTATAAGTCCAGAGTCCAGAGTCTTGAGTTTAAAATCTTCATCTTGGCAAAGAAATATTAATCAAAATTTAATAAAGTTTTTTTTTTTAAAAAAAGCTTTACTGGCAGTCCTCGAATTTTAGCTTTCCTTGAGTGACCGTTCAAAGTTACAATGGCGCTGAAAAAATAACTTGCAACTAGTCTTCATGTATCATCGCAGCATCTCCATGGTCCCATGAGCAGCAAAATTCAGGCACTTGGCAGCTGCCATGTATTTACAATATTTGCAGAGTGCTGGAGTCATGTGATCACCATTTGAGACTTCAGAGCTTCTCAGAATTAAATGATATCAAACAAAACTTGTCTGAATTAAATAATACTTTTGTGAATTGATAGGTGTTTGCACATGGTCTGGTGTTATGCTTCTTGTATTTGAGCCCTGGTCTGATTACTAGGACATCACCTTGTGATCCTGAATGAAAGATCATAAATCAAAGACTATAAATTAGTGATTATGAATACTGCTGTCCACACAGGGTATGACTCCATTGATGTATGCCTGTGTGCGGGGTGATGAGGCCATGGTCCAGATGTTACTGGATGCTGGAGCAGATCTAAATGCTGAGGTAAGACTATTCTTATGGTTGCATCTGTTCTGAGAAGACAGGTTAAAAATGCAGGAAGCCAACATCAAGGGCACTCATGTTTTAAAATGCCAATGACTTTGTTAGAAGAGCTATAATGTTAAATCCAGATTTAATCTTTTTCTGAACTATCTTCAGGAACATTTTTAGCTCTGATGCGTGTTGCACTCTCTCTCATTAATGATGGTTTTTGCATATAGAAATGAAAAATAGAATCCTTGAAAGCCAAAAGTTATTGAGCAAAACAGCAATGCTTATCCAGCAGTGACATCAAGGCCTATTTTCCTGTTGCTAAACCCAGGCCCCTGTTGCAGTAATTCTCCACCTTTGGTCTGTGGATCCCTTGGAGGTCGTGATGTCATCACAGGGCATCTGCAAAAGCTTTAAGAAATATTATATCAAAGTCTTGGGATTCATTGGACATGGTCTGTGGCCACAAAATGGATTTTAAGGGGTTCTGTGGTAGAGAAAAGATTGAGAATCACTGGTCTATGTTATCTTCCAAATGTGTCACTTTATATTATCCGTATTATTATTTAACAATCTTAACATTGTAGTTCCTAATTTGTTAAACATGTCTAGATTCATCTAATTTAATTTAATTCTTTAAAATTTACTGCATTATCATCTATCAAGATTTTTTGATGGTTTTATAGTAAGCCAAAACCAAACAAGCCAGAGGTGGTATTCAGCAGGTTCTGACCAGTTCTGGAGAACCGATAGCAAAAATTTTGAGCAGTTTGGAGAACTGGCAAATACCACTTCTGACTGGTCCTGTTCCCATCTATTCTCTGCCTCCTGAGTCCCAGCTGATCGGCTTCTTTGGTTGCCCTGCACAGGAGAATGGAGCTGGAAATCAGGTTAGTGGGGTGGGGAGGGAATGGGGATTTTTCAGTAACCTTTTCCTGCTTCACCCACCAAGCCATGCCCACTGAACCAGCAGTAAAAAGTTTTTGAATCCCACCACTGAAACAAGCCATCTTATATCTTAGTATGATATCCAAATCAATCCAACCTACTTTGGGCTTTAGATTTCCCTTCTCTTTGATTGAGCACTTCATTGAAATTTCAAGTCCAGAAATTTTAAGCTTGATCAGTTCTCTAAGAAGTAAGGCAACAAAAATCTTGCTGGTGGAATTGTGGTCACAAGCTACAGAATTTGTCTGCATCAATATTATTATGGAGTGATAGCTGCATGTCCATGATCTGGTATACATACATCTTTGATATAAGCCTGTATTTAAACCCTGGCTTATAGTGGCTTAAACCCACTTCGATCTCCTGAACAAAAGGTGGCTTACATATTAGTGAATCAATCAACAACACTATGACATTTTATTCAGGCAGAGAGTGGACTGAACTAGCTGGGCAGTCAGTCAATAAAGAGATAAATAAACAATAAAGAAGCATCTCATAAAAAGCATATTCATCCTGACTCTATGTTACGAGTGTCAAACATGGACACTTACAATAAAACAAAAATGAAAGTTAATCACCACAAAATGAGATGTTTGAAGAAAACTGCTGGAGTGAGCAGAAGAGAAAGAATTGTCACAGAACCAATCTTAAGCTACATTCAAAAACAGCAAATAAAGTGGTTTGCTCACCTGGAGAGGAGGTCATGGGATATTATGCCATACAAGGCATATACAAAAAGAGGAGAAGGTCAAAGAACACGAGGTAGATCAAACAGAAGATGGAGAGACAACACCAAAGAGACACTAAAATGACATCAATTAACAAAGATTGATGCTGCTAGAAGAGCAAGAACCAGTACATTTTATTTCTTCAGCACCTGAAGCAGTATAAGAGGAAACAAAGAATAAGAGAAGGAGGAGGAGGAGAGTGGATTTGTGAAAATGGGACATAGTATTCTGCCTCTTTTCAACATCCAGTTGAAATGAGATGCTCTTTCTTTTCCAGTCATCATTTTTGTCTATTCTGCTGCATCCTGTAGAACAGTGACCTTCTGTACAATCTAATCATTTTTGTGTCCTTGTTCACAATATAAATAAAAGACCATATGAGGAGGAACTGATAACACAATTTCTTCTCCTTTATCAAAAGTTGCCCACCATTCTATTTGTAGAGCTCCTGGTTACATTTGCCAGAGTATAATTTGGGACAAATCTTACAGAATCAGTTTTAAAAAGTCCAGAATTATTGGGCCAGGATGAAAAAACATGATGTAGCATTTTTTTTGTTTACTTTTTAGTTTGCCCAAGGCTACCCACAATACAATGAATGAATAGAAGCTTGTTTCAGGGAAAATTGTGCTTTCTATTGCTGATAGTGCAGTGAAAACAGCAAGACTTAATAATGGGAGATTTATTAATCTTTGATGGCTTCACAAACTTTAATAGACTGTGACCATTGTAGACAATATCCATATTAAAATAATATATATTGAAGGCCAATTGAAGATAATTAAATAGGGTATAAACATAAATTTCATCATACAAGAGGGTACTGAAAAACTAATAAAGAGAATAGAGGAAAGGGTGGTTGAAGTCGATTTAACCATTCTTTGTTGTAAATCATGCTTTGCTTCTTGCAGAAATTTTGAAGGAGAAGTGGGATAGGTTAAGATTAGGTAAACACAGTCGCAAAATTCTAAAATAGGACCCAGTGCATGACTTTTCTGTTGCTCTGCTAAATGTCTTTGGTTTGTTGACAATTGTAAATTGATGCAATCTGGTTTGTCATTTGTTGAAATATTTAAAATCATTTTTTTGTGATCTTTTACCACAGAGTCTCTGGTGGGATGCTTCATTGGGAAATGGAGTCAAATTGGGATAGGAAGAAGAGTGCCTTTTAAAAATAGACAAGATTTTCTCTGGTGTGAAAAATTGCTACAGCAATCTTAAAACCATCACCTTTAAAACTTCCTATAGTGTTGCATTGCAATCCATGCTGAAGCAGCATATTGATATCAAAGAACCTTGTCACTAATTGTTGTGGGATATCTGTAATGGGACAACATTCGTTTGTAACCTTCAAGCCAACAAAAGCTTATTAGCAAACCATGTCAGAAGGAATTGAGGGGACATTTGTGTTTCCTTAGGGCTAGTTATAAAAGGGACAGAAATCCTATAGCTCGGTGATACCAAGTACTAGTTATAAAGTCTTATTTATTTGTACCAAAAAGGGGACAGTGGATTCTGAGAGAGAGAAGAAGAGCCAGTTTGGTCAAATAGTAAAGTCATCAGGCTAGAAACCAGGAACTCTGAATTCTAGTTCTACCTTAGCCATGTAAACCAGCTGGGTGCCTTTGGGCCAGTAACTCTTTCTCTGGATTGTGGAACGAGTTGTGGAACTTTGGAAAGTGATGGAATAGATGAATGATTTTAACCTTTGTTAACATGGTATAAAGTTACAAGCTGGCAAAATAAGAATTTGAAAAAGTAAATTGAGGGTGCAGCCAAAAATATTTTTGTTAAAGAAGACAGTACTACTTAGTTTTTTATATTGGACTGGCTCTTTATTAATGCACAGGAAAGTTTAATGAATATTATCTCATGTAGTCAAGGTTTCATGCTATGTTTAAAACCTGAGCTATGCATTATGATAATAGCTTCTTATATGTTTTGTTTATTTGGTTGTGGATTAGGGTTCTTTTAAAAAAAATAATAATTGTGAGATGTGAGGTACAGCAATTTATATCTTTTTTTGAGTTTATGAGATACAACAATTTGTCTATTCAGAATTTCAGATACCTCTGCATTATGATGTTACTTCTTGTCTTGGAATAGGCTGAGGTGCAGAAAGCAGACATTATTTCTGCTACTATTATATTGAAATGTTTTCATATTGAGCCGGTGAGAAATTTGTGTGAGAACTAATTTCCAGTATGTAGACACTAAATTTTACAGTGTCTTTTTGATTTCTTGGTCTAACCTTAAAACATTCTCAAGTAGCCTAGCATGAGACTGTTCCTGTGTAAAGCTGACATTTGTAGGTATTCTTTTGTACATGTTCTAACAAATAATAAATTACAGCTAGTATGGTGCTGTGTTTGACAAGCTTACAACTTGATAGTAAAAGATATCAGAGTGTTTTCTTGCCAGCAATGGAACAGCGAAAATTACAGAGAATCTTAGTTTAAGATTCTAAATTTAATTTAAATCTGCTGAAGTCAATCCTCTGCTGTTTAGGATGGCCAGCAGAACGAGAAAAAATTACACATTATATAGATCATGGCACTTCCCCACCCTCCTGCCCCCAACCAACATCTTTTCAAGGAATTGTTTCAGGTGCCATATTAAACCATCCTTAATTTTAATATAATTCACAATCCTGACTTTGTAGATATATGCTAACTTTAAGTTAAAGTTAGCTATTATATACTTAAAATTAAGGATAGTTTGAGGTTCAGCCTGTAGAATGCAGTATGGCAAAGAGCCAGGAAGAATGGGAGAAGAGCCATGGAGCTTTCAGCTTTCTGTCATAGCAAGGTAGATGAGGCAGCAGAGAAAGGGAGCATTTCCCCATCTGCTCTGCCTAAGCTGGTGATGATATCATGAACCATGACTAGTTTAGACAGCACATTGAACCAGGGGTGGGATGCAAATATTTTTACTACTGGTTCCGTGGGCGTGGTCAGGTGGATATGGCTTTTTTTGCAGCACTTCCCGCTCCCTTTTTTTTTTTTGCCTCCTGGGCCTCAGGTGAAGCCTACTCTGGGCCCATTTTTTCTCAGGGAAGCCTCCTGGGTGAAGCAGTAAAACAGCGAGGAGGATCCTGGCACAGCTGATCATCAAACAGCTGAGCGTGGGGAGGGAGGGTTCAGCCGAATAGTAGCATTTTTTATCATTGGTTTGCGCGAACCGAGTCAAACTGGTAGAATACAACCACTGCACTGAACCACACTTCTTCTAAATTTAAAGTAGGACTCTTTCTTTCTGTCTATTTAATAGCAGGAAAAGGATGTGTTTGAGACTAGGACTCTTAAAAACCTTTTCTTATAATGTTGTGTCTAAGTCAGGTCAACTGATTTCTGAGGAACTTATAGCCTTCAGGCCCACTTGGTTTGATTGAAAGGTTGTCCAACATTGTATGAGTGTGATTATCATACTTTGGGAATGAGATGGAGAGTAGCAGCTCCCTTTTTTCTGTTTGTTGGCATATAGTTTGAAACTATTGATGTACACATGTGATCATCAGTTGAATACTCATTGATTGTAAGAATCAAGCTAGGCCTTTTGATTAAAAAGATATAAGGAAAATAGTTAAGAAAGTCTATTTTCTTGCCCAGTAAAATTTTTATCAGATTAAAAATAAAAAAGGATTTTTTTTGAGTTTCTATTGCATGTTTTCTTTCTTTTCTTTGAACCTGAATGTGTCAAGCATTCTGGAAAGTTTGTTTTGATTGCACATACAATGGCTTATGCTAAAGAGTCATATATAAAAGAAACCTACTTTATCTGTTTATAGGTTGTCAATACACCTCATAAATATCCATCCGTCCATCCTGAGACTCGTCATTGGACTGCCTTGACATTTGCTGTGTTGCATGGACATATTCCTGTAGTCCAGGTATTACTGTATTTTCCTTTTGCTCCACCTCATAGTTTATTTCTCATGGTTAGCTTTTAATTGGCAATCATTCCATACTTGGCAGTCATTTTCATTTTTTTGCTACTTTTTTCTTTGCTCTGTAGATATATAATATATATACAACTATAAGTATAAGGTTGTAATCTTAAGTATACCTATTAGGAAGTAATCCTCATCGAATAGCTGGAATTAACTCTGAGAAATTTGCATGCAATTAAGAGCTATATCACTGTGAAATGTAAATAGGACAGTTAAAAAACAAATTATACCAATAATATCTGATTGGCACTTTTGAATAATTTTTGACCATGTTTTATGTATCAATTTATTTATTGTTTAATAATATATTATAATGTCACATTATAATATATTATAAAAGAAAGCTTCTTTTCTTCTCCTTTTGTCCAACCTCATTTTAAAAAAACACAGCAAAAAGAATAAACATAAAACAATAAATAAACATGGAAAGAATAATATTGTAGGAGTTGAGGGACTACATAGAGTTGTTTTGGGGCTCTTCATCCAATGAGTTTCATTGACTAAAACTTCATAATTTCTTCATGTTAGCTATATAGAACAGGTTAATGGTATTCATGGATGTCAATTCCAACTCCAAGTTCATAAGACATTTAAAGTGATGATGGTTTCATCAAAGATAAGTTTATCAGTGGTTATTAGAAAAACTGAAAACAAAGTTTGCTGTACCTCTAATTAGGGGGGAAAGCAAAAAATGACTTCTCTATGATATCCTGCTTTCTGAAACTGAAAATGGTATGATATTGGTCACACTCTATTAGAGAGACTCTGGAAGAAAGTTCTTACATTATGTGTAGGTTAAATATCAGTGTGGCATTATGCCCAGTGACCATTCTAGAAGTTTTTCAGCCTTTCTTGTTTTCTGTATTCTTTTTTTGTAATTTAGAACACAATAAATACTTTGTTTGAAGTTATGCTTTTCACTCACCCACTCCTTTTGCATATATATAGAAGTTAACTAAACCAGCAACTGACATTACTTCAATGTTGGTGACAGAACAGTGTCTTCCATCTCACTGGAAGACAGCAGTCTAGTGCCCTCAACTGCATCTGAATACAACATAATTCTAGCCTCTAATAGGAGAAAATGGATTTCTAGTTTAAGCAAAATATCTGGAAGGCTTCTCAGCATCTGTTGTCTCACATTGCCTCATGGCAGTGCTGTTTTTGATGGAACCAATGAGGAAGACCAACTACAAGACCACCATAAGATGCTTATGACTGATGCACTCTTCAGTGCCCTTTATTATTGCTCTCTCTTTCAATAGCAGGATTCCTTTAACAATGTAGTGTCAAGCACATTATACTTTTGTGTCTCCTAGTCAAGTGATTTAAATCCAACACAAGACTTCTGAAATAAAGAAATGGACATTATCCATTTAAAAATGGATGCATTTAGGAGATTGTGTTCTTTACTAGTGATAATGTACATAAATGTATGTAAGAGATAATGGTAGCAGTTAGCATAGCTTTGTCTCTAAAACAAACTAAATCAATTGTTTGTTGAAATGTTGCCTTTGTTGAATCCTTTTTGAAATATTACAGATTTTGAAACTAGTATTGGAAAGACCAGGAGAAAAGCTCTGGTTTGAGTTGTGATTTATATTAATAATGAGAAAACCCTATCCTCTTTTCGCACTCATGATATTACCGAGTTGGATAATGAAACATCTGCAAGAAAACAAGTTCAGAGAGCACCAAGGATCCCACAATTCAACTCTGAGCTACAAATAATTTCTTCTATTAAATCAGAGTTGTGGGGATGGGACAGTTCCTTTGGC
The DNA here is from genome assembly GCA_015471245.1 of Laticauda colubrina. Taxonomy (NCBI): domain Eukaryota; kingdom Metazoa; phylum Chordata; class Lepidosauria; order Squamata; family Elapidae; genus Laticauda; species Laticauda colubrina. Next base: position 51,286,445 of record BLBF01000022.1, on the reverse strand, counting down.
AACAACAACAACATGGAATGGTTGGATAATTTCTTTGGCATCCTCCCCTATAAGAATAAGATAAATATAAGCAGAAGATTGGTCTTAGTTTGGATAGTTATATTTCTGAATTTTTGGATTGTTTTGAATGGATTAACATTGTCATGATAGAGGATATGTGGTGCCCTACATCTATAATACCATTTCAGGTTCTTGCAGAGTGTTCTTCAGCTGGTTTTTCCCCCTCAAGCCTCAACATATTCAGTTCCCTCAATCTTTCCAGTGTCATAATAATCTGAGCTGACGTTTCTGTGGTGGTGAAAAAAATATTCAATTGCTACCATTTGGTATGTTGCCTTCTCAAACCACTTCAGGGCAATTTGTGGTTGTATTGTAAATTACTGTTTATTTTCATGATAGAATCCTCATGTGTCTGCTCCTCCCAAGATATGGAGACACTGAAGATTTTCTGTTTCTGAAATTCTTGAACTTCTGATATGTGGTATTTGTTTTAATGTATAGTCCATTCCAAATATCCCCAATCTCTTAAGAATATGTTGTTCTGAGATCTTTTAGGTTTCTTATAACATAAAAGTCCATTTATTGTGTGAAAATGGAGTATTAAGTTATGTGAAAACAGAAGATGTATGGCTGAGCTGCAGTTTCTAAGAACTCTCAAGAAAGGCGGTTGCTCATCGACTTTATCTTCACTGTGAAAACACAGCAGAAAGCTCTGGAGAAGCCAATCATAAGCCTGCTGAAGCAAATATAAATCAAGTTGTTGTATTAAGAAGGCAATCATAAGAGAAAGTGGAAAGTTGACAGTGTTTGGGACATTTTTGAAGAAAAAAAGAGAAGGGCAGTTCCTTTAGAGGCCATTATTTGAAATGGCTGTGTCCTTACTCTTCTAGCACCAAAATATTGCACATTTACTATTGTGTAGTACTCCTATCTCAACAATGATACAAACAAAAGACAGGTGTTAGAAAAAAACTGCAAGCAAGTTGGATAATTCAACTGCATGTGTATGTGGGATTTTACAATTCATTTGACACCCAGCATTAAAATTCAGCTATTCTTATCACCTCTTCCCTTGATATTTAATGCTTTCTTGGTGGCAACCAAAGATGACAAGCATCTTGTTTTGTGACCTGGCTGCTACTTTGCTGGCCCTTAACCTTGGACTTCTCTACTTATTAGTTTGCTGTTACCAGATGTGGACTAGAATATGCACTAAGTGATGGCAAAGAATTACATCACTTTGTTGGTTATCTGTTGGTCATCTGAAATTTTGCAGCCCATATGCAATAGTTGTGTTTATGTCTTTTGCAGCATGCAGCTGCTTTAGCTTGCACAAGTTTTGGGACTGCAGATTCTGGCTAAAAATGATGGGGCTTGCAGTAAAATGGATCTCAGCACTGTGTTGAAGACGGTTCTATGCTGGATGAACATTTTAAAGCATTTTAGGTTTTAATGTTTTTTTAAACAAACAATGCATTTCTTTTTACAGCTACTACTGGATGCAGGAGCCAAAGTAGAAGGTTCTTTGGAACATGGTGAGGAAAACTATTCAGAAACACCCTTGCAACTGGCAGCAGCTGCGGGTAAGGATTATCTTATCATAATATCTTAGTTAATATTGTTTGATTGAAGAGAATAAGAAGCAGGCTTTTTTAAAAGGCTTTCTTTGTTACTGATTTGTAGGAAATTTTGAACTGGTTAGTCTGCTTTTGGAACGAGGTGCTGATCCTATGATTGGAACAATGTACAGGAATGGAATTTCCATGACTCCACAAGGTGATATGAACTCCTTCAGCCAGGCTGCTGCACACGGACACAGGTATAATTGGTATGCTTTTAGTTAAGTGTTAAACCAATGTTTGAATGGGATGTTTAAAACATTTAAGCTGCAATTCTTGTACACTAAGATTCACATATATACATTTTTTCTTAAACATTATTTTTAACAAAATAGATGAATGATTATTATGAAGGATTATTGTCCATGGAAACTAAACAAAAGTAAAGAGATAGTATGTATAACAATAATAATGCAGGAATAGATACCGCTGAGATGCAGATGAGTGGCAGAGTTACAAGCTGGATGTTGGTATTTAAACAAGTTAAAAATCAGGATAGCCTAGAGTCAGGAAAAATATTATTGTTCAGGCAAACTTTTAGCTTAAATGCTTAAAATATCTATTTTACCCTTTAAAATTCCTGCCAAATCAGATAATGTGTCCCATTTGAGGTTTGAGGGGCAAGATCAATTTTTTTAAGTGTAAGGTACTCATTTTGCTCCTTACATTATCTACAAAACAAGTACAGCCCCAAAAAAATTGGCTGTACCCTCTTCTGTTTTATTTTGATATCAATTCCGAGGCCACCAGACTGGGGATAAAGACAGAATTGACCTGTAGGCCACCTCATACCAGGATCTATCTAGGACAGGCCCATTTAACTGTCCAGATTTTAACAGACTTGTGTTATCCTATGCTAGGGTCTATGGTATCTCAGGTTGATGGGTTAGGAGACAAAAAAATCTTGATGGACATAATTTTACGTACTTGACATTTGTTTAGCTTTATAACTCAACTACTTTATTACCTGAAATAACATTGCAGCAGTACCTTTCAATGAGATTTCAATGAAAGGCAAAGACAGAAGTATTTTTGGAGTCAGGACCATTGCAGTAGACAGAAGTCTCAAATATAATCCTAGCTCATAGATGTACAACTCATATAAAGCATCAAGAAAGGAATATGAGATACAAGGTTTGCTCTGGAAATAGATATTCCAGATGCTCTTCAGGATAAAGATCTGGTGGAATCACAAGGAAAAACAACAGATCTGCCAATTTTATTGCCCTGGCAGTATACAGAACTAATGAACCACTAATAACAAAAGAGAAAAAAAATAAGAGACAGCTTGTGAAGAAAATAAGATAAGTTTAAGGCAGGAGTAAGCATGTGTACATATGAATCAGAAAGGCACAAACACATGATTGTAAATCACCTTGATTCTAAGCGCTTAATGAACAAGGTGTCTAAAAATGCCATTAAATCATACAGAACATCTCTCAGTGCTGCTAAATCCAGCCATCAATTTTACACTTATAAATCATCCTTTGATGATGGATGATAAATAATCATGTGTAGAATTAGAGAAGAAAGGTTAGCATTTCTGTATAAGGGTCAAGAAAATACATAAACTGAAGGTGCAAAAAAAAAGCCAATTGAAAGGCAACTGTCTATGATTTATTTAAGAATTGAATAAATTCTTAAGAAACTTTGCCACCACTTCTAATGTTTACCAAAATCTTCTTCCATTATGTCCTTATATCCTTCAGCTTTAAAAATCCAGGAACTGATTTCAACGGACTATAAATTAAACATGTCATTATAGTGATATTATAATATCACTGTAGAGATTTATGTAGATTTAATATAATATATAGAAATTTATGGAATATAACTGTAGAGATTTATGTTCTTTTGAATGGAATGCACTTCAACACCTTCTCAACTGGGATATACAGTTGATAAATTAGCATTACCTTCCAATAACTGATGCCATCCAGGTAAGATGAAGCACAACTCTCATAATTTCAACAATCCCAGAACTCTTTTGCAAATGGCTGTATATTTCCGTTATAAAAATAAAGATGGATGGATGGGATGGATTCTGTTCAAATTGGGAAATCATATCTCACCTGAAGTTTGGATGGAGAAAAGGTTAGATCTGAGACAGACTTAGTCTTTCACTTGATGAATCTGTCATAGATCTAGTCAGCTAGATGTTGAATAAAGAACTCATTGTAGAACTCTTTAGCTATGAGTTGCTGTGAACTATGACATATTTAGCTATGCCTGTCATCACCTGGAGAATTCTGGATTGCAATTATCAGAGGTATCAAATGTTTTCTCCTCTTATTGCACAGTAGAATAGACACATTATTGTAGATAGGAAAATAAACACCTTCCTCCCCTTCTAAGCAAACATAGAGATACATACACTCAGCCCACTTGCTTTGGATACATTACTTATTCTATCCTCCACAGGACTGAACATGCGCAGCTAGCAAGATGTAAGCATATCAGGTAGGTGGGAGGTAAGGGAGATGATACACGCTGGGTTTCATTGCTTGTTTCTAATTATTTGTTCATTGGGAGCAGCTCCATTGAACATTAATGGCCTTTGGGTGTAAGCCTGTTGATGGACAGGATATGGGGTTTTTGAATTTTAGACTTGCTCCGATAGCCTCATCTACTATGCTGAAAAGAAAATACTTTGTTTACTATATCTTGTGCAATGAATTAAGCAGAATTAGTATTAGTCAGATGGCTAGTCGTCTTGTGTTTCACTGTTAACAATTCCCATATGATGCCCTCTGCCCTTCCCTTTTCTGTCTTTTGGCTTGTGATTGACAGGAATGTGTTTCGTAAGCTTCTTGCTCAACCAGAGAAGGAGAAGAGTGATATCTTGTCCCTGGAGGAGATATTGGCTGAAGGAACTGATTTAGCAGACAGCACTCCTGCTCCTTTATGTGCAAGCCGCAACAGCAAGGCCAGACTCAAAGCTTTGAAAGAGGCAATGTATCACAGCGCTGAACATGGCTATGTGGATGTAACCATTGACATCAGAAGTATAGGTCAGTTTGGGTTTTTTCTCTCAAGAGAAATGACTTGTCAGAAAAATGGTTTGATGTAAGAGAGCCGTGTCCATTGAACTGACAATTTTTGACTGCTCCAGAGTTCTTGTCAAAGCAGAAATCAAGCAACTGATAAACATGTCTAGGAGTACTGGAAATTCAAGTGTTAAAAACAAGTGTTTTAAATCATTATGGATTTATTATATGAGAAAAAGTACAGCTCCCACTCCATAAATTTGTAAATACTTATATTGTTATGAGCTTCTGGAGCCAAAATGAAATACATTTTGCTCTTGGCCAAGAAACCAAAAGTAGTTGAGAACATTTTCATAATCATGATCATGGCAAGAGGAAAGTGTTGGGTCCCACCCAGTAGATAAAGGAGTTGAAATAGACTGCTAATTTCTTCCCTTGGCCCCCAAAAACTTTCAGCTCAACTAGGGCTTCTCATTCTCTGGTTTGAAATGCATACATCTGGAAATAATCACAATAGGTTTTAGCTTGTCTTGGTATTCATTTTCTGAAAAGACAGAAATCAAATGAATTTAATAGCAATAGCAATACCATTCAGACTTATATACCACTTCACAGTGCTCTCTAAGCAGTTTACAGAGTCAACATATTGCCCCTAACAATCTTCATTTTACTGACGTTGGACGGATGGAAGGCTGAGTCAACCTTGAGCCTGGTGAGATTCAAACTGCTAAATTGCTGGCAGCTGCCGGTCAGCAGAAGAAGCTTGCAGTACTGCATTCTAACCACTGCACCACCAGTCTCATTAATAAATTGAGTAAAGAATTGTGGTCTTCAATATGTTGCTGAACTACACCTCTCAGCTTTCTTCACCATGTTGGTTGTGTATCCCATAGATTGTAGCTCAGCAGCATATGAAGGGCTTCTGGCTACTCAACCCTTTCCTAATTAAAAGTATTTTAAAATAAATAGGTATTATGCATGTTTTTGAAAAAGATTATGCTGGTTTCAGTAGTACTACATAGTATCCTTTTTTTAAGCAAATGCCCCAGCCTATCCTAACAGATGACAAACTCTTTCCACAAGTCGCAATTCTGGTTCAATCCAGTTCGTCTTTGAAGAGCAAAGAAGCCAATTTTAACCCTGGAAATGAAGATGACTAGGAACTGCTAATGAAAAAACAAAAAGCTTGAATGGGAAAGCTGGATGCTTGGACAAAAACAGATGATGCATATGACTAAGAAATACAAAGAAGACAGCTGGGAGGAAGAAAAATAGTATATACCCATTTTCAGAGCAATGCTTTTTCAAAAGATGTGATATATGAGCAATTCAGAAATATCCATATATAGTATTTGTTAAATGCATACATTATCCAACAGCATCAATAAGTACCCTAAATTACATGCCTATCAGAAATTATAGTTATTTTTGCACTGAATTTAAAATACTGAATAGGCCAAAAGAAGATTAACATGAGACATCTTCCCTTATTATCATCAAAGAAAATGCTGCTGATACTGCTCTAAAATCAGCTTTCTGAATAGCAGCATCTCAGAATTTATATTAGATAGTTGAAAATTCATAGGTTATTTTGGTGAACAGGAAATTGGTAACGAAAGGAAAACAGAGCTCTGTACATTTAGTCCTGCCCTAAAAGTTATTCCAGTTCTACTGCTGCTGATCCTGGGGCTCCTCCTACTTGTCAAAGAAAGCTTCTTAAAATGGGGAGGATTATGGTGCCATTTGGATTCCTGATCATTTAGGATTCCAAACTGTGACATGCCACCAATATGGGAGTCACCTTGCTTTTCTTTGCAACAACAGAGAGAAATGGCAGAAACAAAGATAGAGGTGAGAAATGTGGCCCCAAGCAGTGCAAACTTCATGTGAAAAATTATCCTGACAGATAGTAAGCAGTTCTTACTACTACAAAAGAGTTATACAAAGCTTCAACTTCTTATTTGGGAAGATCCATATTTCCATTCTTAATTCTCCCATGGTTACCCAGTACTTCCTACACTCATTTTTTAACTGCAGAAATTCTCACTTAAAAAAAAAAATACGTGGAAGTGTTGCTTAGTTTCTGCAACTTACAATTATTCTCCCATTTCTTTTTGAGAAGTGCAATTCTGACATGGGGCAATTATACTTCAGGGAGGTAAACATATTGTAGGGTACCATTTTATAATCCTGTCATATCTTTTAATTGTCCCTTTAGTTAAGACTAAAACATTTTTCCTCATCAACAAAACTTTCTGGGTACATGTCTTCAGAACAGTGAAATAATAATGAAATGGTGCTGTTTTATCATTGTCATTGCAATGTGTTTTTCCTAATTAAACCAGCTATTTTGTAATCAGCTCTGAAATGTTTGACGTTCCATAGAGAATTATATTTAAATTAATAAATACTTAACAACTGAGATTATGTTTTTCAGAAGGCTGCTCAGGTAAATAAAGTTTTACCATTTAACAGCTGTGTGGAAAAACATAACTTGATTGTGTCAAACAGATTTGTGTAGAACAGATTTTCCTATATTAGGTTCCTTCCAGATATGGGGTCTTTAGTTCCATTAATGCCCCAACCAGATAATTCTGGGAGTTAAAGTCTACATAACTGGAGGATGAGATTGGAAAAGACTGCTATTAAGAGTTAATTATAGTGGTCTAAATTTATCTCCTATTTGTTGGATCCAAGAAAATTATCGTGTATGGTGGACTTGGAGGAAAGGATTTCTGGCATACAATTCAGAGCTGGTCAGAGGAAATGGATGAAATCAAAATTGAACACAAACCTGAATTCTTCTTATTGGGAATGAATATTGAGAGATATAATAAAGATATGATGTATCTAATAATACATGTGATTACGGCTGCAAGAATAGTTTATGCTCAAAAGTGAAAACTTAAGGAAATTCCAGATATAATGGAGATAATTAAAAAGATATGGACATGCAGAAAAATAGACAAATTAACACTGGAACTAAAAAATAAAGATGAATCTGAATATTACAAAGTATGGGAAACGTTTTACCACTGGTTGGGAAAAAGGATGAACTTAAAATTTAAATTAAAATAAGATAAGGATGTTAAGATCACAGGTTAGGGTTGATATTGTTGATACAGTTGATACTGATATATAAATATATATATATGTGGATCTTTGGTTATTCGGGTTTTATCCCGCGTAGAATTGGAAGTATCTAGGCAACGTTTCGATGAAGTCTCATTCATCATCTTCAGGCTTGTTTCTTCAGCT
>BLBF01000022.1:51252427-51273005 GCA_015471245.1 Laticauda colubrina | reverse complement strand
GAGAGAGAGAGAGAGAGAGAGAGAGAGAGAGAGAGAGAGAGAGAGAGAGAGAATCACAATCATAAGTTAAAGGCCTTCATATTATAATGTTGAATCTGGTTTTTTTTTTGCAATCAATAGAAATTTGTGGAATACTTTTTGTTTTAAATAGGTGTTCCATGGACTCTCCATACATGGTTAGAATCTTTGCGAATTGCTTTTCAACAACATAGAAGGCCCCTTATCCAGTGCTTGCTGAAGGAATTTAAATCTATCCAGGAAGAAGAATACACTGAAGAACTCATCACACAAGGATTGCCTTTGATGATTGAAATCTTGAAAGCAAGTAAGGTAGGTGACACTATGTATCATTTTGCAGCTCAGATAATAGCAATTAATTGTAATGGGCTTTTCTGCTTATAAAGCAAATAGTTTATAGAGAAAAACAGAAGCATTATAAATGCAAAGAAACAACTAAGTGTAACAGTAAAACTTTCACCATAATACTGCCATTTGAGGTAGAGTAATCTTTATATCAGCAAACTATCAAGTTCTACAATCCAGGGAAAATAGGTGTTTTAATCAGAAGCAGATTAGACAGTGCATTGAAAACACTCCGTTCAAGTATTCATGCTTTTATGTTACAGATTACACTGCCTTGTTATCCTCTCCTTCCTATCCCTTATTAAGTAACACTTATTTTGTTAGTAACATTTGTGTAATACACCTTCAAACTGAAATTGCAAATTAATTAATAAATTAATTGCAAACTGTGATTTGCAATATTGGTGTAGAGAGAAAGCAAACCCAATTGGTTGCCAGTTTGAATGTAATGGGGAACAATTCATGATAGCATAAAAATAAATAATGAAGAGTATACAAGGAGAAGAGTTAGGGGAATCATGGAAGCACTGTTCCATGAATGGCTTCACATTCAATGCTATCCTGTTCTGGTAACCATGGATTATTGAGCAAGAAATTATTGGATTTATTCACACAACATCAGAAGCCAACATTTAATCACTCATGGCTTTCTTCCATGTGCCAACCAAACCCCTGAAAATTAATCCAACATGCATGGCATTTAATGGGTGTGAACAGACATGCCTTTAAATGGTAAAAGCAATTAATGTTAATTTGATTTTAAAAATCAAATTATCAGTCATATACAAAAATTGTAATAATTTTGAAAACTTTTAACTCCCAGACTAGAGTACTAGATCAGAGCTGGAAGATATAGCAGTCTATATCGTTGTGATTTAATTCCTTAAAAGGAAAAAAATAATAATTGAAGTGCATATTTGGTTTCATAGCATTATTTTGATAAAATGCCCTTTGAAATATAAAATAGTATGATAATGAAACATGCATTATTCATAGGAATAAAAGATTTTGGTTGTTAATAAACAAATGCTGTTTCAAGGAAATATCCCATCTATTTTGGGAAGTAGCCTAGTGCAGATCTGTTTTATTTGAAATTAAATTAGCTTTTATCTAGATTCTTCATGTCTCCTTTCAACCAGATAGATTTTTATGGTTTAGTGACTATTGTAGCCTATATATTACTTGTCATCAATGTCAGTACTTCTGTATCTAAACAGTTCAGAAAAGCCAGGATCCGCAATCTTCATAAATGTGCACCTTGCATTCTCCATATGAGAGACAAACATCAGGTACTCTAGTGTGGCATGCCAATATACTCATAATTAACCAGTGTCACCTAAAATGATTGATTAGCATGGTGTTGTCTAGAAACTAACCTTGGATTTGATGGATTTGCATTGAAATCCTTACAAATAATTCCTTCGAAAACATATTTCATCAATGGGTTTACAAAAAACCCTTCTGGTTTTGGTTGTTTTTTTCTACGGAAAGGTAAAAATTTCCTAAAATTTCCTGAAGAACCAAGAAGTATTGATTCTGTATCTTGTGTGCCCTCGTTTGATCTGACACCCACAAACATTTTCCTGTTTCCTGAGTTTTTGAGGCACCAATTTTTAAAAATCTTTTAAAAATCAAGTCTTGGCATTATTCCCAGTAACTACTGAAACACATTTTATGTATCTCATTTGATTAATGGTGTTCTCTTTGGAAGAGCTACAATTTAGTTTTGTCAAAATAAAAACCTATTTTTCTCATAGTTGACATTGCCTCTGGCTGTTCACTTCAACATCTTGATTCACTACTTACATATATTGACTAGTATTAATGATGTATTGGATTTCAAAGTATTATTTAATCATGAAATACTGATACTGGAAAATTTCCCCAAAGACAGTTTGACAAGTTTGGGGCAGTCCTGTTTGTGTTAATAGAACAGTCTTAATAATGTCTTCTTAAAATTTACTTTATTAATCGTATGGCATAATAACAGAATCTTGAAAGCCTGACAGACATTTCTTTTTCTCCTCTTATACCAATAAGTGTCAAGGTAGGGCAGACTTGAATTTCTGACTTAATCCATCCTCACTTCCAGATCTAAACTGATATTTTTTTGCGAAAGCTGTTGAGATCTTTCTTCAAAGTCACCTTCATACTCCTCTGGGTGTGGCTGGAAGAAGATGACAATCACACTGCATGACTTATAACAAACTGAAACTCTTAGAATCATAGTGATCTTTTAATCAGTAATTTCCCTTTCCCGTTTTGTTTTTATTCACATATGGATGGATTTTTCAAAGACAGGAAGAAAAAAAATGTGTGTCTCATTCCAGTACATAATGCAGTTTTCTTATAAAAATTCAGCAATTGCTCAAAGATTAAAAGCATGTTCATCTGAATGATATTAAAAAGGGTGCTGCTGATATCATCATCACTCTTTCATCCATTCATTTTTATATTATATGGCTCATACTTTAGTTTATAACCTATCTTTTTTGAAAAAAATAGTTTAGTCTTGACAGAAATAGACAGAACATTTTCTTCAGACTTTTGTCCCTCTCTAGTTTCATCAAATCATGGGCACCAAAATTAAAAGAACTGAAAAGCAATTTGTTTTGAATGACCATGGCTGTCTATATTGTTAGGACAAAAGTAGGTTGAAAACTATGATATGATTATTTGGGCTGGTTATTGCAGTAAGAATGCCTCATTTATAGAGCAGAAGTTTCCAAATTCATAACTTCAATGAACTATTCAACAATAGAGAGTTATTTTCATCCATCTTGCTGCAACTGTTGCTTCTTCTTTTACTAGCTGGTTAATCATTTGAAATCAATGGTTATAACATATCTAAAATACAGTTAATAGCTTATCAGAGGAACACCTACCAAGACTTTCAGTAGAGTCACTTGTTATATTCTCTTTAATAAAATGGTAAAGCATGCACTATACAAGGTGAGCTCACAATAGACCTCACTGAAAAGACTTCTTGTTAATAGTTCAATTTCAACTTGAACAGCAATATTGTATAGAGTGTCACAGAACTCTGTTCTGGGCCTTGTATTGTTCAATAGTTTGAGAGAGAGACAGAGGGAGGAGGGAGGGAGGGAGAAGAAGGAGGGAGGGGGAAGAAGGAGGGAGGGGGGAGACAGAGACGGAAAGACAGAAAGAGAGACAGGACTTGGATCAATTTCAGAGGAGCATTATCAAGTAGTCATTGACTGGTAGGACATCACAGCAGATAATTTTGTATACTATGCTTAAATCCATTTTGCCTCAGAGAAAACATCAGTACTAGTGGATTGATACCTATGAGGAATAGATTCAGCTATATTATCAAGGGAAACCTCTTGACTGTAGGATCTAGTGAAATAGTGAAATAGGCTACCAGATGAAGCAGCACCAATTTCTTTACCAAATGCATATTTCTTGGGGTTGTGCTGCAGCAGTGGAGGAGAGGACACAGAGTCCTGGGAAAAGATGTAGCTGCTTTAAGGAGTCACATGTGATACATGAATAAATATTCTCATATGCTTCATAGCATTGTTTTTCCTAGCAATTTGAAGTATGACATAGCACTTTTGTGTATCTCTTTGGCAGCTAGCCTCCAGTACCTGGTGCATGAATATATGTTGTTAATCCTGTTTTTACTACCGTGTTTCTCACAAAATAAGGCCGGGCCTTATTTTTTTTTTTACCCCCCCAAAAATGGCTAGGTTGTCTTTTCGGGGGTGACTTAATTTCCCCCCCCCCCGCAACCTCGGGTGGGCAGGTGGCGACGGCTTGGATGTTGACCTTGGCGTTGGTGAGGCACTTTGTATCGGGAGACCTTCCGCCGTTGCTTTACCTTCTCCCCATGCTGCTGTGCATTTAGAGCAACCCGAAGCCGCCCGTCCTTTCCACCCCTCACCCAGCCCATTTCCATCCCCACGCATCTCCAAATGCTGCAGCGGTATGGGCATTGGCACTCACTTGGCCTGCGTCGCGTCCTCCTCTGACCTGAGCTCCGTCGAGTGAGCGCTGATGCCCATGCCGCTGCAGTGTTTGGAGCTGCTGGTGCGTTTGGAGATACGTGGTGATGGGGATGGGCTGGGCGAGGTGTGGAAAGGATGGGTGGCTTCGGGCTCTCTCCGCCAGACCCGCCAGCCAGGGAAGCGGCGATGATGTCACCTCGCCTCCCTGTCCGCAGACGGGTGGGCGCTATCATTGCCTCAGGCAGCCTCTTGGGTTCGGGCTTTGAGGGACCTGGGAAGAAAGCCAAGCTCAGGTCAGCCCGGCTCTTCGGTTGTCAGGTGGGTGCGTAACCACAGCTCGCTTTCCCAGCTCTGCCCAGCCCCCATGCCTCTGGTGGGATGAGCAGAGGGTCCGGCAGGGAGGCATTCACTGCCTTGACAAGAGCTCCGCTGCCAGGCAGGAGGGCCCGCCTGTCAGCTGCACTGGGTGCCCCAGGCAAAGCTCTTCGCACTCTGCCTGGCGACAGGCAGGGATGGCAGCTGGGCGCTTCTCCCAGGGTGGGCCAATCCTGTGCTGTGGGCCCGGGAGATTTGCCTCCCCACATGGGGTTGGGCTGCCCTCTTGGGCAGGGGAGGTCTCATTTTTAAAAGAACTGGCTTTGCCTTCAAAGGCAAAAGGAAGGCATTGACAGGAGCGCATGAAGCCAAGTGTCTCTGCCGGGCTCTGGTTGCAGGGAGGAGCCCAGGCTGGCCGCGCATGGCTGCGCCAAATGCCATGGCGTTGCTCTAAACGCTGTGGCAGCATGGGGAGAAGGTAAAGCAACAGCGGAAGGTCTCCCGATATGAAGTGCCCCACCAACGCCAAGGTCAACGCCAGCAGCACCATATCTGGGTATGCAACAAAAGTACTTCTTAACGGCCAGCCCTCCCCCCCGCCATTTCCCCTTCATTTTGCATGTGTAATATAGGCCTTAATTTGGGGAGAGGGGCTTAATTTGATTTTATGCCTATAAAGCATGCTGGGACTTCCTATTGGGGGAGGCCGTATTGTTGGTGAAACACGGTAGAAGTGCAAGAAAATGAACATATAAATTTACAGTTTAATTGAGTTCTGAAGTTGGCTTAATTTTCCTCTGAATTCTCAGCTGAAAGGCATAATGAAACAGGTTTGCACTATGCGGTTATATTGGAGTATCATTCTGTCTGATGAGAGGCATAATTACCTGTACCTGTGGTCCACCCTTGGGGGGGTTACAGTGTCATCACAGAGGTCCACGAAGGCTTGAAGGAATATTATGATTTAAATCTTAAGTCTTTGGTCCATGGCCATGATGCATGGTCACAAAAGGTATTTAAAGGGGGTCTGTTATGAAGAAAAGGTTGAGAACCACTGACATATAGGATATCTCCACATTATTGATTTATCAGCGTCTAATACAGTAGAGAAATTGCTCAAGGAAAGTAAAACAATATCTGCTCAGATTTTTAGATCCTCAAAGCCATAAAACATTTGAGTGAAGGAACTTTGTTTTGTGTTTATTTTACTGGATTTTCTTTTGTTTCAGAATGAAGTGATTAGTCAACAGCTGGCTGTCATTTTCACTCATTGCTATGGACCTTATCCTATTCCCAAGCTTACTGAAATCAAACGCAAGCAGACATCTCGTTTAGGTAAGCATTCTGCATGAGATCTTTGGTTTCTTAAAGATGTGTAGACAGTTGGTCTTGGTAAAATTTTCAAGTAATCCAAAATCAGTAGACATCATAGAATAATGGGAGCCAAAGTTATTTATTTATTTATTCAATTTGTACAGCTGCCCATCTCACATTTGTGCCACTCAGCAGCTCACAACAATTAAAAACAATTATAAAAATAAAAAAATTTAAGTAAATGCAAGAAGTGTATACCCACCCTAAAACCACTATTAAAAACAAACAAAAAAATAAAATAAAATAAAAATACAGCCAGGAGATGAAAACAAGCAATAGATACCATTCAGTTAAAACCGCCAGAAAGGTCAACTTCACTATTTTTCCTTCTCTTCGTTTCCATTTCCCAATTAAATGTCAATCATTTATTTCACTAATTTTCCACTTTGGAATATGGGTATGAAGAGTAGATTTTAACAATGATTTTATGGCCATTTTTCTCCCAGATATCAAACTAAGAGAAAACACATTGTTTACTGTGTTTAGCAGAACCTGCATTCACAACAGTGATAAGCTGGTAATTCTATCTGTGTTTGGTAGCCACTTTCTTCTTTAGACTAATTTAATATGTTACAAGCAAATTGGACATATGAAAAATGGAAGGCTTCTAAAGCTGTTGGTATATGTACATATATGTTGGTATAGGTAGCCACAGTACAGCTTGGAAGCTTCCTCTGCATTATTTGAAATTTCTGCAATAAAGTAATCTTTGACTGACCGCCATTTATTTAGTGACCGTTTGAAGTTACAGCAGCAGTAAAAAAAGTGACTTATGACTGTTCTTCACACTTACAACCACTGCAGCATCCCAATGGTCATGTGATCAATGCTTAAATCCAATCTTAGCTGGCGTAGTTCAAGGTTGCCTAAGCCTAGAATCTCAAATCTGGTGGTGTAGGATATTCTGTTGTGAACAGAGGAATGTAGTACTTTTCTGGTAAAATACTTCTGGACTCACTCAATTGTATTTATATCTGATATACACTGCGAATTCCAGACAGCAAAGCTGAATTCAAGTATTGGTCTAGCAAAGGTTTTGAATGCCCTAGTTTGCAAATCAATATTACCAGAAGAGAAACTTCATAAAATTAAATTTACAGCTCTTAAAGCCTTTTTGGCAATACTGTTGCAGTGAGCTTTAGGTCATTCGATATGACAACTCTAAGATCCTTGACAGAGTGAGGGTCATCAACAAGATTATATCCACCTAGCTTGTATTTTGTATATAGATTTTTTTAACCAATGTGTAGGACAGAGCATTTGTTGGTCGAGATTTGGAGTTGCCAACTGTTAGACCATTCAGACATATAAATCAAGGTCTTTTTGAAGGATGGTAGTATTGACAGTAGTGTTGAATAGGTTTACATCATCAGCGAAGAGGACGCAGCTGCAAATAAGGTGATCACAAAGGTCATTTATAAAGAGTGTGGGTCCTAGAACACTCCTTTGGGGGACACCGCTGATAACTGGTGCAGGGTTTGATAGCTTGAATTAATAATTGTTCTGAAGTATGCATGTTACCTTTAAAAATAGTTTTAGAATCTCTTTCAGTGATTTGGAATGCACTGAGAATGACAATATTTGAGTATATGACCTATCAAGAACTTCCATCTTGAGCAGAGGGTTGGATTAGAAGACTTCCAAGGTGTCTTCCAATTCTATCACTCTATGTTTTGTGTTCTTCAAAATAACTTCAAAGGTGTATTCATCTTAAATTACTGTCTTTTATAATGAGGATCAATATATTGATGTTTTAATTTATTCCAATTAAGGTGTCTTCCTCTTGGGTTTTTTTTTTTTTGCTTTCTTGTTTTTTTTAATTTGGTCTGTTGTTTTTTGTCATTTCAGATCCTCATTTTCTCAACAATAAAGAGATGTCAGATGTTACATTCCTTGTGGAAGGAAGACCATTTTATGCTCACAGAGTATTACTATTTACTGCATCCCCTAGGTATTTATACATATTTATAGATGAATATGGCATACACTTAATTTTAGGAGTTTGGATTACAAAAGGCAGACAGTTTTATAGGCTACCCAAGAGAAATTTGCAATTAAGATTATATTTCTTCATTGGCTGAAGAAATTCCTGATGATTACTACATATCTCACTGCAATAAATGAGACTAGTTGAAAAGTGTGATATAATCCAGAAAGGGACATCAAAGCATAATGAGAAACAATACAGATCAATCAGGAGTTTGGTATTGTTCTTAGGGAAACTATGTTCAGCAGCAAAAATATGTTTCTGATCTAATTCTGCTCTAATGCTAAGTCTTACAATAAAGGTCAGTATTACAATACATCTCCAGATTAAATTTGGAGAAATTTGCTTGCCATTATGAATGTAGAACCCATTGTGGTATGTATGATTAGACACTATTTTTTCTACTAGCTTTGGAGATAAAGGTAGATCTTTCTGGACAGTACTCCAGCAATCTCTTATCACTACCACAACTGGAAGGATACTGCTATTTCTTTTTACAATTATGAATATAAGGTATTGGGAGCCAAGCATATTTTTTTTCTTTTTGCCCCCTTATATGAAGTGGGAATGGGGGGTTGGCTGTTGCTGAAAGCACTTGAGATGATTTCAAGAAAGTATTGATAATTACCATTTTCTTACCCTTCTCTGAAACACTTCAGTTCTTGGCTACCTTCTCCTTAAAAAGAGTGGCGGAAGCAAAGAAATTAGATACCATTTTAAACTGACTGTATGAACAAGGCTGGCTAGTACAACTTGTGGTCTGGCATTCTGAAGTTAAGCAGTTCATAGCTTTGGCTGCTATTGACAGACCCTGGAGCATATCTTTTCTGCATTAAAAAAGTGGAATATATTAGTCTTCAATGGATAAGTAATGCCCTTATGTGTGAACTTTATACCATGCTGATGCAAAGGCTACCGTTTACCCCAAATCTTTTTTTCCCCTTTCCTTTGTGGTGGTGTTTTGTTTTTTACAAATTTATACGTTAAAAATTGTTTTGGAATAACAAATGTATTTGGATGTTTCTCTGTAGGTTTAAAGCCTTGTTGTCCAACAAACCTCCCTCTGATAGCACTTTCATTGAGATCAGCTATGTGAAGTATCCCATTTTCCAGGTAACACTGAACGTCTCAACTAATAATTAGAACCAGAGAAATTTCCTGAAACATGGACTCTAATTAATGTTTTCTAATCGCAGCATTTCAGCTTTGTTATTTATTGGAATCAAACTGAATGATATTGATCTATTTTATGTGACCTGGCCATAGAATTAAATATTGTAACATTTATGTAGGAATGGTAATCAGGTTTTAAAAGTGGAATTATTAGCAAAGTTTGAATTCCAAGATCAATTAGAACAATGGTTTTATTTGCTTGTTTGATTGTTCGACTTTTGTCAGACCTAAATTATTTTGTAAATACAGGTAGTCCTTGACATAACTGAGACCAAAATCTATGTTGCTAAGCGAGGCATTTGTTCAGTGAGTTTTGCCCCATTTTATGACCTTTCTTGTTAAGTGAATCACTGCACTTGTTGAATTAGTAACTTGGTTGTTAAGTGAATCTGGCTTCCCCTTTGACTTTGCTTGTTAGAAGGTTGCAAAAGGTGATCACATGGCCCCAAGACACTGCAACCGTCATAAATATGAACCAGTTGCCAAGCATCAGAATTTTTTAATGATGTGACCATGGGGATGTTGTAACAGTTGCAAATGTGAAAAACGGTCATAAGTTACTTATTTTAGTGCTGTTGTAACTTTGGTCACTAAATGAACTGTTGTAAGTTGAGAACTACCTGTAACTGAACATAGTGAACTTACACAATACCCCTTCCTTGTTCTCCTATTTCACCCACAAAAACAACCCTGTGAGGTGGGTTAAGCTGCCAGAGAGGGACTAACCCAAAGTCACCCAGCCATTGTTTCATGCCTAAGGCAAAACGAACTTACACTCTCCTGGTTTCTATACCAACAACTCAAACACTACATCAAGTTGCACTCTTGATCTGGCCACCATAAATGCTTTTAAGAAATTTCTGAAGGATCTGGGGGAGAAAAGGGCATCTCTCCCAGCAGGAATATATCTGAATGTTAAGAAATCCAACAGAGGCTCTTTTGAAGATACAGGTGAAACTTGAAAAATTAGAATATTGTGCAAAAGTTCATTTATTTCAGTAATGAAACCTAAAAGGTGGACCTAATATATGAGATAGACTCATTACATGCAAAGCAAGATAGTTCAAGGCATGATTTGTCATAATTGAGATGATTATAACTTACAGCTCATGAAAACCCCAAATCCACAATCTCAGAAAATTAGAATATTGTGAAAAGGTTCAATATTCTAGGCTCAAAGTGCCCCACTCTAATCAGCTAATTAAGCCATAACACCTGCAAAGGGTTCCTGAGCCTTTAAATGGTCTCTCAGTCAGCTTCAGTAGGAATCACAATCATGGGAAAGACTGCTGACCTGACAGTTGTGCAGAAAACCATCATTGACACTCTCCGTAAGGAGGGAAAGCCTCAAAAGGTAATTGCAAAAGAAATTGGATGTTCCCAAAGTGCTGTATCAAAGCACATTAACAGAAAGTTATGTGGAAGAGAAAAATGTGGAAGAAAAAAGGTGTACAAGCAGCAGGGGTGACTGAAGCCTGGAGAGGATTGCCAGGAAAAGGTCTTTCAAAAGTGTTGGGGACTTTCACAAGGAGTGGACTGAGGCTGGAGTCAGTGCATCAAGAGTCACCACACACAGACAGATCCTGGACATGGGCTTCAAATATCGTATTCCTCTTGTCAAGTTGCTCCTGAACAACAAGCAATGTCAGAAGCATCTTACATGGGCTAAAGAAAAACAGAACTGGTCTGTTGCTCAGTGGTCCACAGTCCTCTTTTCTGATGAGAGCAACTTTTGCATCTCATTTGGAAACCAAGGACCCAGAGTCTGGAGGAGGAATGGGGAGGCACACACTGCAAGATGCTTGAAGTCCAATGTGAAGTTTCCACAATCTCTGTTGATTTGGGAAGCCATGTCATCTGCTGGTGTTGGCCCACTGTTCTTCATTAAGTCCAGGGTCAATGCAGCCATCTACTGGGACATTTTGGATCACTTCATGCTTCCTCTGCAGACGAGCTTTATGGGGATGCTGACTTCATTTTCCAGCAGGACTTGGCACCTGCCCACACTGCCAAGAGCACCAAAACCTGGTTTAATGGCCATGGGATTACTGTGCTTCATTGGCCAGCAAACTCACCTGACCTGAATCCCATAGAGAATCTAAAGGGCATTGCTAAGAGAAGGATGAGAGGCATGAGACCAAACAATGCAGAAGAGCAGAAGGCCACTATTGAAGCATCCTGGTCTTCCATAACACTTCAGCAGTGCCACAGGCTGATAGCTTCCATGCCATGCGCATTGAGGCAGTAATTGCTGCAAAAGGGGCCCAAACTAAGTACTGAGTACATATTCATGCTTATACTTTTCAGAGGTCCGATATTGTTCTTTGTACAATCCTTGTTTTATTGATTGCGTGTAATATTCTAATTTTCTGAGATTGTGGATTTGGGGTTTTCATGAGCTGTAAGCCATAATTATCTCAATTATGACACATCATGGCTTGAACTATCTTGCTTTGCATGTTACAAGTCTGTCTCATATATTAGTTTCACCTTTTAAGTTGCATTACTGAAATAAATGAACTTTTGCACGATATTCTAATTTTTCAAGTTTCACCTGTCTTCTGCCTTTTTCCATGTTGCTTTTGTACCTTCTCTCACAAGCTCCGTTTGGTTCTCACTCAGCCAACAGTTCAAAACCATATAAAGATGCAACTTTTTCACAAACTTTTAATTGTTCATTGGTTTTATGCCATTTCTAGTGTTTATGTTTTTAGTTCTTATATTTTGCTTTTTAAATTTGTTTGGCTGCCTTTAGCGATAATAAATCAACCAAATGAACATTTTATTTCAGAAGTGAGCTCCTTCAATTACTGGTATTATACATTTCTTTTTAAATTTCTCATATTGAGGTTTTCAGAAGTGTGAATAATTAAGTGTTCCTTAATTATTCTGAAAGAGGTATGTTAAAGAAAAGTTTCCAGGTTTATCTTGCCTTTCATAGGAGCAGATTGGCAGAGATTTACCAGGTGAAGGCTTTCCTTGTGTTACATTTGCATACTATAGTGAAATTTTTCCTTGCCCTGCTTTAGCATACTAAAATTCTTCCCACATAATTGCTACTAAATAGAGAATATGAGCTCCCTTAGAAAGAACATTAATTGTTAATTCTATAGCTTTGTAGCCAGTCGGTTTCCTTTCTCAAGAATCCTTGAGTAAAAATAACAGAAACAAGAACTACTCCCCAGGCATAAGAGTTAAGGATTAACTTTTCAATATATCCTAAAATGCATTAATACTATTTCATTTTTTTCTGTGTTCTATTTTGAAATAACATTGATTTATCACTTTTACCTTGGTGTTCAAAACTTTAGCAACAAATTATTTTTGTAATGTATGGGTTTTTTTTGTTTCAGCTTATTATGCAGTATCTCTACTGTGGAGGATCAGAGTCACTTCTCATTAAAAACAATGAAGTTATGGAGGTAAGAGGCACCTTATTCTAAAAACTGCTATTATTATTACAAGTATTCTAAAGTGCTAGATTTGGTTGAATGAAAGTATTAAATGGTGGTGACATCAGTGATAAATTAATTGAATTTATTCAGCTGCCTGGAGTTGCTTTGGATGATATGGGTGTCTGTGTAAATGTGATAAATCGATGGATACAAATCTTTCTTACATGTAGATTCTTTTTTTGACCCATAGATTTTTTTTTTCATTTGTAAAGTGTCCTGAATATGCTTTTTCAGGAGGCAACTGGAATTTCTTGGTTTTTTTTCTGAAGATGTTTGACTTTCCCAAAAACTTTCCAAAAGAAAAAAAAAAAAGAAAGCCCAGTTGCCTCCTGAAAAAGTACCTTTAGGATAACCATGACTTGGATGACTGAGAATCTACAGACATTTTATAAAGTGCTGTCACTTGATAACTTTGGGGGGAAAGAAATAAAATGAACAAGATATCACCCATAGTTTTCAATTTCATTAGATACTCTTTGAAATCCTACAATATGTACAAAGACAGAGCAAGAAGGTGAAAAAGAAATATTCCTTTTGGTGACCACAAAAATGATTACTGTCCCCAAACATGAATTAATCTTGTTCTCATTTTTCAGCTTCTATCTGCTGCTAAATTTTTCCAGCTTGAAGCATTGCAACGTCACTGTGAGATCATCTGTGCAAAAAGTATCAACACAGAAAATTGTGTGGATATTTATAATCATGCCAAGGTAACCCAATATTATTGCTATATATATTCATTGGTGCAAGTATCCATGCCCAGCCTCAACAGAAAATGTTCTTGAACAGGTGTCAAGTTCTAATTGTTGCAGTTCTGGCCTAATTTTTGCCTCTGCTTTATTGCATCTTCCCATGCCATTACAGTGAGAAATTGCTCACTGTAATGGCCAGGTCCAGTTGTCAAGATTCTTCCCATCCTTCCCAAAGGCATTGTCCTGGGCAGTTCATAACCATATTGGGACTTCATAAATATACTGGGACTTACACAAATATGGAGAGAAGAGTATTGAATTTCTAATAAATAGCAGTAGGACTTGGCTCACTCCAGCTATATATGACATAGCTATTAATATTGTGTATATCATAATCCATATGGGAATTTATCCCATTTAATCCTGAAGAAATGCAGTCAAGGGATAGATTTAGGGTTAGGATTAGTATTCTATGCAGATAAGACTGCTGCTCACTTTTTGCAGTTATGTTTTTTTTAAAAAAAAAAACTAAAATTGATGAACAAACAATATGCCTACCTACATACAGATCCATTGTACTATTCTTTTTTGGGTATAGCAATGGCAGAGTTGAATGTGTAGAGTGAAAGGATGTAATTTAAAAGCCCATCTCCCAGAAAATCTTGGATTTGTACATTGTGGCCCACCTTCTACCAGCCTTGTTGTAGTTTATCACCACCTGCCTTCCTTAGAGGATGGCTTGACTTGGTGGCCTCCTAATCCCAACCTATAAAACAGATGTCTTGCCTTTCAGCAAGAGCAGGAACAAAAGATGATAAAATAATTCTATAGGGCCACATCCTGTCTCTTGGCTAGAAAAAACAGTTCTTGCTTCTTTGAAAAAAATAAGTAATTTCACAAGTGATATATTTTTTAAAAAATCAATTAGAATAAGAAAAAAGAGACATAAAACATGCATAACTTTAAGTATTTACATGAAGAGAACATAGTCAGCATGAAAAATAAAAACACAGTGGTACAAAAATTACAGTGTTTAATAGGAATTTCACAAAAAAAAATAGAGAAAAAGTTGCCCATTTTGATCAGTGATATAAGGATTGAACTTGTGTAGTGACCCTTGAACACATACAGAACAAAAGAAATTAAAACTAGCTCATTACTATCCCTCTAACAATCTGCAGACCCCTACAAGGGTTAACACTTATTAAACCAAAGAAATAAAATACATGATTTAAAAAAATAGAAATATGGTTAAATCAAATATAGAACGTCACTCATTTTCTGATGGGAAGCAACCTATTGTGCTTCCACCATACTGATACCCCTTCTCATATATTGCCTTTTCTTTAAACTACCTACCTTTCTCTTTTTAAGCATCTCATCAACTTCTTCAGTCTTCTCATTCTTTCATTTTCTTCACATGATCAAACAATCTTAGCGGGTACTGTTTTCATACTAGGCTTATCAATTTGGTCTCATTAATTTATTAATTCCATTCTTCAGTAACCCATTTGTACTTACTTAGAAGGGGCTGTAAAGCAGTGGCCTCCAATGTTTGGGCACCAGGGACTGGTTCTGTGGAGAGAGGTTTTTCCACAGACCTGAGGGAGTGAGGTTTCCTGTGTTGCTCCATATGGGCTTTGCTTGTTTGGGTGGCCTGGTTTCTGGCTTGTCACAGACCGGTGCTGGTTCATAGACTGGCGGTCGGCATACCTGCTCTAAAGCCCTATGAAGTAGTATATAAGTCTAAGTGCTATTGCTATATTCTTTTTTCTCTGGGACACTCTTATTTTCATTTCCTTGTAACTCAGTTCAGCAGGAACATGTTCTTCTACATAAATATTTTCAGATGCTTAGATCCAACAAACCAGATACTACCCATTATTTTTCTAGCAACATTCATCTTAATGTTTTTCCATTTTCCCTGCTTTAATAAACTTTCTGTCAAGGTATGCAAATTGAAAGCTATACAGATTTCTATAAAACATTATTTACTGTATTTGTAAGTTGCAATTGTTCACTAATTCTGTTAAACAAAGTCTGTGCTTTTTGTTGCATCATTTTCAGTGGTATGGTTCATTACACAGTCAGCGAGATATTCAGACTGGATTTGGCATTTTTATCCACTTATCAAGTCCTTTCCAAAGACCTGGAACATCTGAGATAGGCAGATGTTGATATTTAATGATGTTAGAGGTATTGCCCCAGGATATAAGCTGTTCCAAACAAAACTGCCTTTTTCAACTACTTGATGATGAATTTGTCAATGCCAATGATGTTCAAATGGTGTTCCAGTTGTTTTGGGATTGTACCCTAGGCACCTATCACTGTTGGTACTATCTTTGCTTTCTTTTGCCACAATTGTTCTAATTCTATTTGCAGGCATTTGTATTTTGTTATTTTCTCCAGTTTTTTCTCTTCTCTTCTTGCTTCAGGTCCTGCCATGCCCACTATCCAAATGATGCAACAAAGACTTTTTTTGTGTGTCTTTCTTACTGACAATTAAATCTGACATGTTATATGGCAGGTGCCTATCTGTTTGAATCCTAAAGTCCCAGAGCACTTTAGCTTCTTTGTTTTCTATGATTGTTGCTATTATTGCTAGAACATGTGCTATGTTCTATGACTATGTGCTATTATTGCTAGAACAGTCCCACCAGTTCTTGTTTGCAGGCAAATGGTATTTCTTGCAGATCTTCCAATCCCTTTGCTGCTACTAGGTCATGCTGTTGTTTGCCGTCAGTCTGTGTGATCTTGCAGTAGTTGTCTGCAACAGACACTGTTTCTTCAGCTTCTTTGCAAAAGTGGCACTTGCTATCGCTGTCTTCTCAATTCTGGCTTTGTATGCAGTTATTCTTAAGGCTTGGTCTTATGCTACCAGAATTAACTCTTCTATCTCTTCAACTTTCCTGCTTTTAACCATTGCTAGATGTTGTTATTATCTGTTTTCCCTGCTATTTTTTAAAATATACTGGCCATGTAATGCTTTATCTTCCCGTTCCTCTTTTATCTTCTTCCTTTGTTCTTTACTATAGGCCAGTTTGGTATCTTCAGTTCTCAGTAAGCCTTCCTAGTATACAAGCTTCAGTACATTATTAATATTATTTCGTGCCTTTGATGGATGGACTTGCCCTTGCAGTTTTCTTGGCAACATTTAAGAAGTGATTGGCACTTACCTGCTTTATAGAGCTGAGAGAGAGTGACGTGCCCAAGTCACCGAATTGGGCTTGTGCCTAAGGTAGTATTAGAACTAACAGTCTCTGGTTTCTAGTCTGTTGCATTAACCACTACATCGGACTGACTGGGTCATGCAGTCTTCTTAAGTGTTCATAAATCACTTGATTCTAAGCCTACAGCATGACATTGTTTGCATACAATAGTATGCATACATGCATTCCCCCGAAGGACATACTTCTGTCATGTCACAAGTATTCCATATACAGTATCAATACAGTATCATCTAGCTTCACTTTTTGAGCAATCATTGTCTTGTATATTTTTCCTATGCATTATTTCTTTCACTTCATAATTCAGAGAGTATTCTTTTTCGTATTTCCAATTAAATAGTCTGATAGATTTGTGAGTCAATCTATAATACAATTCTTATCGCTGTGTCCAAAGCCATTTTCAGATTGTTTTTCATTAAGTCCATTTTTTGTTCAGTTCTGTTCAATTTTAGGAAGAACTCAACACTTTAACATTCCATATAACAAGAGACAACCATTAGATTTTGTTAATACAACTAAATCCTAGTGGTGTTGATTTTGGGTTTAACAGACAAAATCAATTGGATACAAACTTGGTCAAATTATTACTATATTGGGACTTGTTAAATCCTCAGAATAATTTTCCCCTTACCAGATATATTTAATACCCAGAAGAAAAGATAAAAAACTGGTAAGTATCAGGAGGACAGATTAAATTCCATATTGTTTGTTCTAAGAGAGATTTTTGTCACATAGACAGTATTACCCATGTAGTTCTACCTAAGATTGCCAAGAGATATTGGATACCATTGAATAAGCCTGAAGCACTGTGTACTAAAGAATTAATTTCAGTGAGCAAATACTGTATAAATTTGTATATTTATTTGTGTTTCTTTTTCTCTTCCTATCCTTCATTATCCATCTTCAGTTTCTTGGAGTCACAGAACTAGCTTCTTTTTGTGAGGGTTACTTTCTAAAAAATATGATGGTCTTAATTGAAAACGAAGCTTTCAAACAGTTGCTGTATGACAAAAGTGGAGATTCACCCGGCCAAAATGTTTTACAAGATTTACAGAGGACGTTGGCAACACGGATCCAGTCAATTCATTTATCATCCTCGAAAGGTTCCATTGTATAAAGTTCTGGAAGTGTTTGAAGTTTCATCAGAGACGCTGCACGTGAAATATTGCTGTTGTATTATCTTGAGCAAATATATAATTCTTTTCCTACTGGAATATTACATTGCGGTTATGGGCCAAAGGTGCTGCCACTTACTTGAATCTTCTTTTGGGCAAGATGTTGTGGTACAAGTGACTCCTGGGCATTTTTGGAACTACAAGAGTGCATTGATGTCCTGTGAATAACATGTTGTTCACATTCTGGATGCAAAAGTGCTGTTGTATAGCTAATGCCAGCAGAAGATGGGCTAAGTGCTGGTAAAGGGCAGAAGCCCTGAAAGAACAAGAATGCCATGGAACAATTCTTTGTCAAAACCAACACATCAGGTTTTTATTACACAATGTTCTGTTCTGATTGTTATTCTCTTGTTTGGAAGGAGAGGCTAAGCCCCATAATACTTCCCACTTTCAAAGTCCATTGTATTACACATTTAAGAAATATAGGACTGGATTACTTGCATATTAGCAAAATTTTTTAAAAATGATAAGACTGTTAAAATGTGAAAATGTATTTTCACAATTTGTCAGTGGGATTTTTTTTTAATGGTTCCTAAATAAATGGGATGGTTCTAAATTGTTTTCCCCAAAAGATATATTTAAAATTGAATGTAATATGTTAAGTTTGCTTATTCTTTTGTTTTTAATGGCAAAACATGCACTGTGTAAACATATATATGAAAATGGTTCGGTTCATCTGCTTTCTTTAAAACTGATATAACCTGGCCAAATGTTCTGATTACACCAAAGAGGTGCAACTACCAAGAATTTTAATATTTGGGGCAGGGGAAAATCTGCATGCTAGTTGTGGTTTGGGACTCAAAACAGCAATGAAATTCAACATGCATTTGCATGGTAATGGTACTTGTGAAATGTTATGTTTGTGCTTAATTTTTCCAAGAAAAATGACAATGCAATGTTAGTTCACTGTCAATTCCATTTGTGAAGATATATTTCAGGGTTTATTTTCTGGATGCATACAGTTCCCACAGAGTAGAGTTTTAAAGATGAGGATTTCTAGTTGTATATGAAAGGTCAATCCTGGGTCTTTATTAAAGGAAAAGATGGTATTTTGTTACTAGGCAGAGGTTATGATCAAGATGATTTATTTTAATTATATATTAAATATATGCTATAGAGTAATTTCTTGCCATAAATTCAGAATGAGTCAATTATATGCTTACAGAAGCCTGTACCAGTCCTTGGATTATTCAGTGACAAATATTTTTAAGACAACTTTAATAAGTGCCACACAAACTCAACAATGTTGATTGGATCAGCTGTTATTTTGTGGACTGTACTAATACAAGATTCCATCAGAATCGTTTGTCATGCTAACTTTCCTTTGATAGAAATGAATTATGGCTGGTTCATAAGTTTTGAGATATTCGTGATGATAATGACACAAAAGAACAATTATATTCTTTTACAAAGGTGCTACTTCTCATTTAAAGATTTGTATATATATATATATGTGTGTGTGTGTGTGTGTGTGTGTGTGTTTAAGCTTTCGCGGGTACTTACATGTGTGCTGTTTAGCTTCCTTCGGGTATTATCCCACGTCATTGTAGTGCTGTTAAAGTTGTAGCAACGTTTCAGCAGAATCTCATCTGCCTCATCAGGCTTCTGTGTGGATGTGGGTTTCACAACTCCTGGTTTCAAATTCGAGGCTGGTCCATTCTGATTGGCTAGGAGCCTGGGTCTGTGTTCACTGGACTTGGAGTTTGATTGATTGGTGTTTCTGGTTTCTTCTGTCTGTTTTGTGGCTTTGATTGGCTGGCAACACTCTGTTCTTGTGTTGGAGGCTTTCAGTGCAGCTTGGCTCTGTGTGAAGGGACGGCTGCTCTTCATTAGCAAGCTAGGTTTCACCTGGGTGCCTGGTGGGGGGGTGTTTGAGTTGGAGGCATCAGAGGGAGTCTGTCTGTGCTCAGGTGTTTGTCTGTTTTGTGGTGTGGAGATCTTTCTATTTGAGAGTGCAGGCTTCCAAATGATTGACAGTCTGGTGGAATCATCTCTTCTGTTCATGCTTTCAGGTCTTTTTTCAATCTCTATGGCTTCTCTGATGATTCTGTGGCTGGGGTTTTCTATAGTGGCTAGGGTTTTGGTGCCATTGAAGTTGATGTTGTGACCTGTGGTTTTCATGTGTTGGACTAGTGAGGAGGTGTGTTCCAGCTTTTTTACTGCATTTTTGTGTTCATCTAGGCGGGTACTTATTCTTCTATTGGTCTGTCCAATGTATGTGGCTGGGCAAGATGCACAGGGAACTTCGTATATGCCTTGGTTTTCCAGGTCAATTTTGTCTTTGGGGTTTCTAAGGATGGCTGCTATTTTTTTGTCTGTTTTGAAGGCAGTCTTGATGTGATGCCTGTGTAGTATCTTACTAATTTTATCTGTAGTACCTCTTATGTAGGGCAAGTTCCATATGTTCCAGCTGTTCCATAGGTCTGTTGATCTTCTAGGTCTCTGTTATGTCTTGGTGTGTTTTTGTGGATCAAATTGGTGATTTTGTTTTTGTGGAAGCCATTGGCTGTCAATACTTTAGTCAGGGTGCATAGTTCAGTCTTTATATGTGTCTTGTCTGCCAGACGTTTGGTTCTAGTAATTAGTGTTTTTGCCATGGAATTTATCTGTGCTGGGTGGTGGTGGGATTGGGCGTTGAGGTAGCGGTTGGTGTGTGTTTTCTTCTGGTATATGGTGTGTCCCAGTGTGCCATCTGTTCTTTTGTAGATTAGTACATCTAGGAATGGTAGTTGTTTGTTTATTTCCGTTTCCATGGTGAACTTGATTTTGGGGTGTGTGTTGTTTAGGTGTGTTAGGAAATTGTTTAGGCTTTCTTTTCCATGGGGCCAAATCAGAAATGTGCCATC
>BLBF01000022.1:51180501-51252027 GCA_015471245.1 Laticauda colubrina | reverse complement strand
GGTTGGTGTGTGTTTTCTTCTGGTATATGGTGTGTCCCAGTGTGCCATCTGTTCTTTTGTAGATTAGTACATCTAGGAATGGTAGTTGTTTGTTTATTTCCGTTTCCATGGTGAACTTGATTTTGGGGTGTGTGTTGTTTAGGTGTGTTAGGAAATTGTTTAGGCTTTCTTTTCCATGGGGCCAAATCAGAAATGTGCCATCGATGTATCTTAGCCATAGTTTGGGTTTGTGGGTGGCATTAGCCAGGGCTCTGGATTCGAATTCTTCCATGAACAGGTTTGCAATGACGGGTGACAGTGGTGATCCCATAGGGGCTCCTTCAATTTGCTTGTATCTTTGTCCTTTGTATATGAAATATGTGTTGGTTAGGCAGTGTTCTGTTAGTTCCATGAGGTCTTTAGTTGGTTGGTATTTATTTTTGATGATTTCAAGAGTTTCTTTTATCGGGACTTGAGTGAATAGTGAAACCACGTCAAAACTTACAAGCAGATCTTCTTGTTCACGAAGATACGAAGTTCCCTGTGCATCATGCCCGGCCACATACATTGGACAGACCAATAGAAGAATAAGTACCCTCCTAGATGAACACAAAAATGCAGTAAAAAAGCTGGAACACACCTCGCTAGTCCAACACATGAAAACCACAGGTCACAACATCAACTTCAATGGCACTAAAACCCTAGCCACTATAGAAAACCCCAGCCACCAAATCATCAGAGAAGCCATAGAGATTGAAAAAAGACCTGAAAGCATGAACAGAAGAGATGATTCCACCAGACTGTCAATCATTTGGAAGCCTGCACTCTCAAATAGAAAGATCTCCACACCACAAGCCAGGCAAACACCTGAGCACAAACAGACTCCCTCTGATGCCTCCAACTCGAACATCCCCCCACCAGGCACCCAGATGAAACCTGGCTTCCTAATGGATAGCAGCTGTCCTTTCACACGAAGCAAAGCTGCACTGAAAGTCTCCAACCCAGGAACAGAGTGTTGCCAGCCAATCAAAGCCACAAAACAGACAGAAGAAACCAGAAACACCAATCAATCAAACTCCAAGTCCAGTGAACACAGACCAAAACTCCCAGCCAATCAGAATAGGCCAGCCTCGAATTTGAAACCAAAAGCTGTGAGACCCACATCCATACAGAAGCCTGATGATGGCAGATGAGATTCTGCTGAAACGTTGCTACAACTTTGAAAGCACTACAATGACATGGGATAATACCCGAAGGAAGCTGAACAGCACACATGTAAGTACTCACGAAAGCTTATATATATATATATTTGTTTTTTTAGGCTTTCGCGGGTACTTACATGTGTGCTGTTTAGCTTCCTTCGGGTATTATCCCACGTCATTGTAGTTCAATGACGTGGGATAATACCCGAAGGAAGCTAAACAGCACACATGTAAGTGTGATCCATACAGAAGCCTGAAGATGGCAGATGAGATTCTGCTGAAACGTTGCTACAACTTTAACAGAACTACAATGACGTGGGATAATACCCGAAGGAAGCTAAACAGCACACATGTAAGTACCCGCGAAAACCTAAGAAAACAAATATATATATATATATATATATACACACATACATACATACATACATACATACATACATACATACATATATATCCCTGTAAGCAACAGCATTTGCAAAGGTGCCTAAACTACCTTAGAATTGTACAGGTACAGTTTGGTGACTGAATAGTGAAACATCCATCCTGCCCACCCCTGC
Organism: Laticauda colubrina; assembly: GCA_015471245.1. NCBI lineage: Eukaryota > Metazoa > Chordata > Lepidosauria > Squamata > Elapidae > Laticauda > Laticauda colubrina. The sequence goes on along the minus strand of BLBF01000022.1, from coordinate 51,250,289 downwards.
TGTACAGGCTGTAATTAGCCTCTTCCTTTCTCTGAATATTGCAATGCTTAAAGGGGAAAGAAGCTGACCACTGCTGTGACTGTCTCCGTGCAGTCCTTCCCTTGTGGCTGTGCTTCCTTGTAAGTAAGATGGCAGGTGGGCTGTTATAACATCACATCTGAAAGTCCTGTATGTGTTAATTGCCAAGTTGCCAAACAGTGGTTCAGGATGTAGGATCATGGAGCACTAAAAGTATATGAAGCTAAGGATGCATTCTAAAGCCAACTTCCCACAACATGCTAGAACCAGGCCAACACAATGAACCACAGTATGGTTTGGCTGGACATAGCATGTTATAAGGACCCAACCATTTATTTTGTGAAGTCAGGTTTAGAGCTAAGCTTGTAATGGGAAACTAATTTAATCTAAATAGTTATTGTGATGTAACGTTTTGTGAATATAAGAAACAAAACAAATGGTCCTGTTCAACCCTGAGGGCTTGTTCTGTTTTGAAAGGAAAAAGGAAAGTTAAATGGCATTTATGAAAACAGTTAAGACATAATATTTTCCATCTTAGCGGTACTGGCCTATAAATACCAAAGGAACTGGGATAGGGAAGAAAAAAAAAGCTTGTAGAATGTATCCTCTTGATAAGAAGTTTAAAAATCCAGAATCACAGAGACTCTTGCACAAATCTCTGGATTCTCATATAATGGGGAAAAAGCTACAGGCAGTCCTCAACTTTCAGCAGTTCATTTAGTGACTGTTCAAAGTTACAAGCGCATTGGAAAAAAGTGACTTATGCCCATTTTTCACACTTACCACTGTTGCAGAATCCCTATGGTCAGATGCTTGGCAACTGACTCATATTTATGAAGGGTGCAGTGTTCCAGCGTGATGCGATCGCTTTTTGCAAACTTCTGACAAAGTCAATAGGGCAGCCAGAATCACTTAGCACACTGTATTGTAACTTAACAACTGCAGTAATTCACTTCTCCAGTGTGGCAAGTAAGGTCGTAAAATGGGGCAAAACTCACTATCTCACTCGGCAACAGAAATTATGGGCTCAGTTGTGGTTGTAAGTTGAGGACTACCTGTGCTTCTCTGCTTTTTCCAGTGTGGCTGCCAATGGCTTTCCCCCTCTTATTCACCCAGGGCCTTGGAGGGATTTCAAAAGCTCTGCCATATTTAAGGGGGGAGAGCAAGTGAGATCCTTTCTGGGCTACTCAGACATGGATGGCACCAACTACATTCTTTTATCCTTTTCTGACAGGAAGAGCATGGTGCAAGACAAAGCAAATTAAAATGGCATAGTTAAAATTAGCGGAGGGTTTGTCCACCTATATTACTGCTGCTTTTTCGTGTTCTGCCACTGTCTTATTATCACATAAGTTCCTAGGAACTGGGACTCCCAGTTGTCTTCAGGAGGAAGAAAGATGGTGATATTTTCTATTTCTTTTTCAGTGCAAATTAGTAGCAACATTAATAGCAACTGTTTTGATTATTCTTCCAGAATTGATGTCATGTTCCAGTGTCAGATTTCTATTTTACATATGTTTGAAATTTAAAGTATGCTTACCATTTTATTGATGTTGCAAACTGATTGAAGGATTTAGAATCAAGATAAAATTTTATGCCAAATGTTAGCTACATGATCATGGTCTATGGCAAGGTTTATTAAGAAGTTAATGGACTACAAGGCTGGTCTACTTCTTTTGCTGTGTCTGCAATCTCCTAATTGAGATATTGTTTTCATCCAAGTTCCTACTTCCAATCCTTCTGCAAAGGCTCAAGTGTTGAATAACAAGCTGCTGGAACCATCTGTGTGTTAACAATGCAACACTCATATTATTAAATAAATAATTAGATAACTAAAAAGACGACCTAGATCATATAACTAATAATGATTTAACATCTGCTGTTGTTCATGTTGTATATACTTTTGCTGTACAGTTACAACAGGAGCCATTTGTACAGTATATCTTTTAAAAAGATGTGTATTATGTATTAATCAAACAAGCCAGCCATACATGATACTTTGGCTTTGACTGCCTCCTAAAGAAAAGAATTCCCAATATTGAATTTTCAGCAGTTTTATGTTTCCATTAATCATTATATTGTAGGAAGGCAAGTAGAGATAAAAGTTAAGTCCATACATACAGAAGAGACAGTACTATAAGATAGAAGAGTAAAGTAGTTGGAGAGGAAAATAGTTATATTTTGATATATATTACAGGTAGTCCTTGACTTAATGACTGATCATTTAATGACCATTTAAAGTTACGATAGACCCCCACAAAATCTACTTATGACCAGGCTTCAAAGTTCTGATGTTGCCTCCCCCCATGATCACCTGACTGCATTTTGGGCACTTGGCCACCAGCCCATATATAACCATTTACAGTCCCCCATAGTCATCTAACTGTGATTTACAACAGTTTTGCTAGAAACCAGCACTTACTTCTGGTTTCTGACAAAAACCAGCACATAGTGGACAATGATTTGCTTAGTAACCACCATTAATTACCACTGTGAAAAAGGTCATACAATTGGGATGGTCATATAAGTTGTATGACATAACAATCGTACTTCTAAACTCAATTATGGTCATAACTCAAACAATATTTTTTTATGGTATGATATGGTACACTTAACAGAAACAGGTTTCTCTGAAATTAAATGTAAAACTTAAATGAGCAGGAACTTAATTCCCATACAAAGGACTGTGGCTGGTTTTTACTTGTCTCCAGTCACATAAATATGTTTTTTATTCTCACACACAAACTCCAATATCAAATGAAAACTCCATTTATCAACTCATTTTCACACAAAAAAGAGGGTTTGTCTGAATGCCTAGTGAATAGCTTCATTTATTCAGCTTCTTTCCTTCATGTTCTGAAATCATCCCTTTGGCTGTTTTTGTAAGATGGGACTTCAAGAAATATGGCACATTGAGAAAAAAAAGACATTATTTATTTATTTTTAAATGAAACCAGTCTTCTGTGACTTAGAAAATGAATACCTGCAGAATAGTTGGTAATGAACATGTTTGGTAAGCTGAACCCCAGTTCACAAGGTCAGATATTTAGGAATCTAAATCTCTTTGAACTATGCACATAAAATATGAAATGTGACTTGCATATGCCTATAAAGTCAAGACAACCCCAAGGTTGTGATCAAATTATTTGTACCACATGACACAAGTAAAAAAAAAAAAAAGATGCAGCTTGGCTTCTACAATCCTAGTCAACATTTTGACATTTTTGACACACAATGCCTCTTCATGCAACATTTAACACACGTATTGGGATAAAGCTCGTGGCTGTATCTATATTGAGTAGCAAACGACATTTGCCTTTGAGTACCATGTGAATTCTTCCTAAGCCTTCAACTTTAATCAACTGCCATTTTTTGGTCATAACAATATTTATTCATTCTGCCACTTTCCTTTGAAATTTAATTTCCAGATGGGGAATTTAATCTGCATGTAATTAAATGAATTTTATCTATTTTCATTTAGCTGCCTTTTGATAGACAATGAAGTGAATGTTTTATATTTAATGCAATGCCTTCTGTTTGGTGTGGCTACAAGTCTCCAAAGATTTACAGTTCTGCCATTTCAAAATAGACTTTAAATTTCAGCATTTAGATTTTTCAATGGCATCAATGGCTGCTGTTTAAAAGACCCATGTCATTTTTTCACAATAAAAGTAATGTGTAAAGGTGGGATACCCCATAATCTGATTTCTTTTCTTCAGAAACTGACATTAGCCACCCATTACAGACTATATACACATTTACAGTTCTGAATTTATCTTGCTCCTTGTTTTTTCTGCCCCTGTTCTCTGAAGTTGCACACAGTCTAGTCTTAAAGCTCCAAAAATGCACTATAGCAATAGTGTATTTATAGTGTATAAATACACTATAGTGTAGCTTTAGGAAATATCTTAGGAAGTAACGATAGTATATCTTTTCATGAAGCATCCTAAACATTTTTTCCTTAGATATTTGGGTGCTCTTTGAATAAATTGAAATTTTATCCAATACATTGCAATCTAAAATATTAAACAATTATCATATTAGACTTCTACAATTCTATGTACCCTATGTATAATACATAGATCAGAATAACAGATTGGAAGGGACCTTGGAGGTTTTCTAGTACAACTACCTGCTAAAGCAGAAGACCCTATAACAATTTCAGACCAGTTGCTGTTCAGTCTTGTCTTAAAAGCCTTTAGTGATAGATCACCCCAACTACTGAAGGCAAGCCATTCCATTGATAAATTGTTCTCACTGTTAGCAAATTACTCCTTAGTTCTAGATTGTTTGCCTGCACAGCACAGAGTGTACTGATGATGTTATCTAGTTGGGTAATGAAATGTCTACAAGAAAACAACCAAGTTGAGAGAGTACCAAGATCCTGGAATTTATTTGCCCTAGACTTGATTTTTCTTTGCTTAGCTCAATAATAATAAGGCCAATCTCAAATACATGTATTCTTGATTGGAGATTAATGCGGCAAAATGAAATTGGGCACTACATGTAACTATCAATAATGGTTTTCTGGCCAACCTCGTTCTCACATTAAAAATTACTATTATTGCATTTGGGGCCAGTCTTTCTGATAAGTGTGCACAAGTCAACCATATTAAAGAAATGCTACAATGAACAAACAAACTTTGTGACCTGATATCCCCCAAATTATTGAGGACTTGATGTAGTTTAACTCTGGCCAATGAGATGAAGAGAAGACCCATACTGGGAATCCCTTTAATTAAACAATGACATTTATCCAGAATCAGGAAGTGTGCTTTTCTGTGGTGATACCTGTCCACTGGAATATAATTCCAGAATATAAACTCTGGAACACATACAGTACAAAAAATGTTATTCCCTTTCCCCCTTGAAAGGTCATGTAAATTATATTAATGACAGGAGCAGAAAAACTAATTTTCTTGTCTTACTCATTGAACTGTGTGCAGGGTTCTGATGATATCCTTTATTTGGATGCCTCAAAGTTTCTCCACCAAAACATCCAACCTCTGTTATCAACAAAATCAGTTATGAAGGAAAAGATGAAAACAGTTATGCGATGCTCTATTTTTTTGTAGTAGAACCACTCTGTGATTGCCTTTAGAAAGCCACATTTTCTTTTGGATGAGAGAAAAATGCAGAAAAAAGTATTTTTGTCTTTGCTTATTTTGACACTATAGAAAAATCAAACTTGTCAGTAGTGCAGTATAGCACCAGCCTGGTGATAGTCTGAGATCAGGCAGATGTTTATTCAAACTCATTATTAATAGGCATATATAGCATGATTTAGGATCTACAATATTACTCTGTTGCTTTGAGTGATTGTGGAGAAAACTCCCAAAATTGCTATAGCATATTTCCAAGATAAATCTGCTTACAATACCAGCAGACAAATTGAATAGGAGCTGGAAAGTATACTTATTTACAAGATTATGCTCTCAGTAAAGATCTTTATCAGGTATACTTTCCTCTTTTCTGGAAAAAATAAACTTAAATTCTTCATGCAAAGATTTCATCAGGCTTATTGCCCTTGTTCTAAACCAGACAGTTTGCCATTAAAATGGTGCCAAACCAATAAAATTATATTCCAGAAGTCATGACAATTTGAAGGGAGATCACATGGTATTTTCTGCATTTTTTTTCACCCAAAAAACAATGCAGGCATGCTAAACTTCAATTTAGTGTATTTCATTTATATCCCCTCAATTCCAAATGGGACAGATTTTTCCCACTACTTCCAATGCTGAAATTTTGTATCACTGTATCCTTTGTACCCCAGAAAGCACAACAAAAACCACTTCAAAATAATTTATTCACTCCTGCCCTAAATTTATATAATCAAAAGATGGTTTAGGAATATTGTTACAGTAGGTATAATCTTTATCTAAATTGATAGATTAAAGTTATATTCTACCAGACAATTTTTCTTCATCAGCAATAGAAAGCAAAATATGATCTTTGCTTTGGTAGAATAGCCCAGAATGCTAATCAACCAAATAGCATTCTAGCCCAGTCATAATCCTGATTCTCATTCTTTTTATGCACTTTTGTTCTATTAGATACTGTGGTGTGGAAATAACATGATAAGATTGTGTTAATCATGGCCTGGAGAAAAAACATGAGCAGAGGTTAAAACTTGAGTTGCCAAATTAGTCCAGCAAATCATGGTGATACAAAGCTCTGAAGTTGTATTCAGTTTCTGTCTATAAATAAACTTATTCCAAAACATCCATAGTGTTAGTGATGAGGTTTGACACTGACTAAATGTTACAGATTGAATAGACCTCCATTTCTTAATTCTGAAGCTGTGTTTTAAGCTACTGACTTAGAGAATTTAACATCCCACTTATTAGAAGTTATGGAAACAATGGAGCAATGGCAATTGTGGAAGATTAGAGAGATGTTGAAGGATTTTAAAGTAAATATTTTATGGTACTTGATTCAGAGTATGTTGGAATTTTTTTTTCAGAATTATTTTTAATGAATTCAGACCAACTAACAAGTACATGCAACTTGTGAATGAAAATGAAAAATGAAAGAGAAAAACAATTCTAAATTGTAAAGTGACAAGGCATATAATAGAATGTGATCCATCTCTTGACTGAAATTTAAACTGATATGTAATAATTATATAAACCTGTTTCTTTCAAACCTTATTTATAACAGAGCAGCATGAAAATCCATTTCCTTCTACAACAAATACTTTTGTTTCCTTTCATTTCAGTTAACCTACATCAGCAAATCAAATGAGTGGTTTTAGTGACACCTGTTGTTCTGTCAATGCAATCACCCATGTAAAAAAATAGTATTACTTGTAATTATAGGGTTTGTTGCCAAGGATTGCATTGATAGGAGCTGGCAGTTTGTTTTATGTCAATGGTCTTGTGGCACAAAGGAGTTAAGCTTTTAAAGCTATACTCAAGTGTTAATTTTTGTCAGCTTCAAGTTTCAGCATGATGACTTAATTGTTGTGTAGATCTTACAAATACTGATTTTGCAATAAAAGATAGCAAAGAACAAAAAAAATTGTTTGGAACACACCAGGGTCATAAAAGAAGTAAAATACATTGCATCTTGATTTTTTTTAAAAAATGCTTGCTTATGTTAATATGCATACTCTATCCTGCTGAATTGATTATTAGTGGTGCTGTGCACTACTGAAGGAGATCCAGATCCTTGAGGTAATGCTTCTAGGTGGCTTTCAACTTTTGTAGTGATGAGAGCCTTTTCTAATCAGTTATTATTGCACAGGACCTGGTGGTTTACTTTGAAGTCTTATCCTCTGCAAATTACAGAACTCAAAAGCTACAGAGCAGCCTGGTGCTTATATAGAGGTGAAAAACTGCACAGGAACTGAGTGTGCCTCCCTAGAATGTATCTTGTGCTCCCCCTGCAATGTTAGCATTTCCTACAACACAGATTAAAACTCATAATTTTTATGGTGGTTTAAAATATGAATGCAATCAAGTAAAAAGGGAAGATTTTATGTGGTGAAGAAAACCTCTGACTTCAAATGATCCAGAATTCTGGATCAGAATTAATATTGTTTGGAGATAATACTTGTGTTGACTTTTCCTGTCCCAACCCTCAACCAATGGTCAAGTGCCTCAAATATAAGGATCTAAGATAGATATCTCAAGAATTTAAACTGGTGGTCAGTATTGGTAGAAAATACTCTTAAATCCTATTTTTGGATTTGTCTTTAATAAGGACCTGGTAAGATGGGAGAATGCTTTAATATATTTCAGAAGGGACCGCAAAAAGAATAACAAAAATACAGTGTATGTACATATTTATCAATTGACTATTGACTAATCTTTCTGTATTTGAATGATTTTGGTAGTGTCAACAAATGATTGTTCCTATTGTGTTTACTGTTCTAAAATTATTTGCATGACTTCTGGTATATTAAATTCCTTTAGAAAGATATCTATCTCTAATCATATATCTGTCTATACACACACACACAGACACACACACACAGTCAGCCTGCAAAACATTCTTGTCAGATCAGCCATGTTTTGTGCGAATTGTATCTTACTGTTGTGAGCAACAATGGTATATGATCTTTAATTAACTGTTGGAATTAAAATATGTTTTTATGGATATACTTGTCTTGTGTATTTAGACAGCAAATCCCTATATTCAATATTAGCTATTAATTTTGTAGTTTCACAAAAGAGAGAAAATCTTTTCCCGGCAGTGATTAGAGTGCAGTACTACAGGCTGCTTCTGCTGGCTGCTGGTTGCCTGAAATTTGATAGTTCAAATCTCACCAGGCTCAAGATTAACTCAGCCTTCCATCCTTCTGAGGTCAGTAAAGGCCCGGTCCCACTGCACTTACGGATGCAAAGAGGATGTAAAACGTTAAAAAAAGCTTGCCATCCGTTGGAAAATGCTATGCATCCGTTGTGTACTCATTGCATACGTGTTTCATACGCTCTATCCGTCGAGCATCCGTCCACTGCAATTTCATCCGTGCAAGAAGTTTTGAGCTGCACAAAACTTTGTGAACGGATGAACTTTCTGCCGTGTACGATGTAAATCTGCGACATACAAGCAACAAATGTTCTATGTCTGTTATCATCCGTTAAACGTCCGCTATATCCTCTCTGCATCCTCTGGGCATCCTCGCAACTCACATCCGCTGCAGCTGAAAACGAAAAGAGGGAAGAAAGAAAAGGTACATGGAACGTCTATACATCGTTAGTAGCACGGAAATAGAAAGGATGCGCAGTGAACGATTTGCATCCGATATACATTCACGCGGCATCCCCTTTCTTTCCTTTAGGCGTATGTGATGCATCCGCTTCATCCGCTATGCGTCCGCTTCGCAATTATCCCCCGTAACCCCTTTGGAGGTATCATCCCCTTCCATCTGCTTTCATCCGCTAGGCTTCCGATGAACATCCATTTAACATCCCCGCTACATACTACCCACGTCCATTCTTTTCCATTCTTTTCCGTTCTGTTTATGCAAATTTTTACTTTTTGGAGCGGATGACAATGGATGGAGCCACCCCCGTCCGCTGTGTCCTTTATGCATACGTTTTGCGTCCATCGGCCAGTGGGACTGGGCCTTAAAATGAGGACCTAAATTTTTGGGGGGCAATCAGCTGACTGTGTAAACTGCTTAGAGAAGGCTGTTAAGCACTGTAAAGCAGTATATAAGTCTAAGCGCTGTTGCTCTTTTCATTGGATCTATAGACTAAATTTACGTTGGTTCGTGACTTTAGTGTGCCATGTCAATCCAGATATCATGGTCAAATTATAATTTAACAAAACACAGGCTAACCCAATGAGTGAAAGAAATTGGAACACATTCTGATGATTCAGCACTCTTGTAAGGGAAGTCACAAAAAGAGACATGAACAATGGGAAAACACAAGGAATAAAGAAAAAGAAAGAGAAGCAGGAAAACAGATACGGCCATTTTTAAAGCCTTGATTTGTGGTGTCATAATTGGCTGAGTTTGCAGAGTACAGTAAGCTAAATTCCAATTTAAGCAAGAAACCACTTTATACATTTGTTTGCACCACAATATATATTAGTGTGAGATGTGCTGTGGTAAGTTGAAATCTTATTCACCACAATTTCTAACGAACCATAAGTTCTCTATTATCTTTGCTGCAACAGGCTTACATGACTACCATTTAGCAAAATTAGACCCTTTGCTCTGATTGCCGTAACAATAGTCTGCATATAAACTATATTGTACCTCTTCGGTTTCTGAATTAGATACAGTAGTTGCATGACATTTATAGTCTCCAGGGAAGTCAGATCAGATTTCAGCATTCAGGATCATGCAGTGCCTTTATAAGAAACAAATAGCTTCGCTAAAAAGTGGGTACAAAACTTTCTTATGAAACATACCAAGAAAACTATAATACTGTACATGTATAAATATAGGTAGTCCTCAATTTACGATAGCAATTGAGCCCAAAATTTATGTTGTTAAGTGAGAAATTTGTGAGTTTGCTCCATTTCACAACTTTTCTTGTTACATTTGTTAACTGAATCACTGCTGTAAAATTAGTAACACGGTTAAGTGAATCTAGTTTCTCCATTGATTTTGCTTGTCAGAAGGTTGCAAATGGTGATGATATGACCTCATAATATCATCTTGGCAACCTTGTCAGAAGGTTGCAAATGGTGATGATATGACCTCACTGCAAACCAACCCTTGTCAATTGTCAAAACATCCAGATATAACTTACATGGCCATGAGGATTCTGCAATGGTCATATGTGTGAAAAATAGTCTTAGGTCACTTTTTCAGTGCTGTTGTAACTTCAAAGTTACTAAATGAACTGTAGTAAGTCAAGGACTACTTGTAATCAAGAATCAATTCAACTGCAACTTCAAATTAAATTAAAAAATATCCAAAGATCGCCAAGTACTCAAGTTTCTTATCAGCTTCTTGCAACTGTTTTTAATTGGCAGCATTATACAGTATTTTCTGTTGTTATGTTTCCACCTGTCAGGTCATATTCGAGTTGGGCGGCCATATAAATGCTTTAAATAAGAAAATAGAATTATTTTATTGGCCAAGTGTGATTGGACATACAAGGGATTTGTCTTGGTGCAAATGCTTGGTGTACATAAAAGAAAAGATACATTTGTCAAGAATCATAACGTACAACACTTAATGATAATCATAGGGTACAATAAGCAATCAAATCATACGAGGAAACAGTCAATATAAATCATAAGGATACAAGCAACAAAGTTACAGTTATACAGTCACAAGTGGGAAAGGATAGGGCGATAAGGAGTGATGAGAAGATTAAGAGTAATAGTACATTAAGATAAATAAGAAAATAAGTACAGTAAGCGTAAAAACAAAGTCTTCCTAGTTTTATATCGGTCAAAAAGCAAAATGGAAATCCGTTCCAAGTATAGTGGTAATTTAGGCATGATATTTCCCACGAGTTTTATTTCATTCCTTCCCTTTGGGGGTGGGTGGAGGTGTGAGAAGGGGAGTAACATTCAATCTGGTAAAAAGTCGAAGCGGTGCACAGTACACAAAAGAGCAGGTGAGTCGCTTCCTCACCGTCTGTCGTTCAGGTCGGACTTGAAAGGGTTTCCCTCCCGCCGCTCAAATGTCTGCCAGTGACGTTGCGGAGGGGGTGGGGCATTGCCACGATCTCTTTCTCGATAGCGAAGGGGCGGAGAATCACGGGTCGCTCCTTGATGACCTCACTCCCCCCAGGCCTACAGCATTTTGTAACGCTCTGGACCAGCAACAGGGCGGGTGTTCGGGGCTTCATGAAGACGTCAGCAGGGAGACTCTGTGGGTGGAACAGGAAGTCGGCAATGCACGTGTCGGCGTACGGGGAATCTTTCTTCAGCTGCTCCGTTCCTGCTTTCGTGTCCTGGTTGGAGCCATGAGTCGTCCCGTAACTTGTGTTGCCTGGGTGCCCCATGGTGTTGCCAAGGAGACGCCCGACAAGGTGAGAGACGCGTCCCTTTTCTTTCCAGCCGCGAGCAGAGAGCCCCCACCCAACCTCATTTCTGAGCTCCTTACAGACATTTCGGGCAGCAAAGCCGTTGGAAGCTTCACGCGAAATGAGTCGCTTAAGCAAACGCAAAGCGATGTGGAAAAGCGAAAAAAAAAAGGGGAGGCGATTGTATAAAATGTCCATCTTGGGGGTGTTTGATTTCATTGTACGAGGTGCAGGGACAATAAAGTAAAACTAAAATCTTGTCTCATCTCTGAAATGAGGCCAGCCAAGTTCAAGGAGGTGTATTTCGTTATATATTTTTTAAAATTAAGGCTGATTTAAATTAAGAAAATGGATTGCATATTTTCCTTTGAAAATCAGAGAAAAGTGTCAGTTTCTGGTACGACTGAACTTGGCAAGGTAGAGGAATAGAACAGGAATGACTTTGGATTTGAGTTTTCATGGCGCACCACTATTTTTTCCATGGTTCTTGTTTGTATTATATAATATCCATAACTCTCTATGTTTCAGTATAATACTTATATGTAATTCTCTGCATTTTTCTTGCCCTTCATGTCGAATTGTTTAGTTTGTCATTTCTGAATAGCCTTACCTTGATTTATAGTGCACCAGGAAACATCACAGGATACTTTAACTATTCAATTTCAGTTTGTTTCAATAGGCCCTCTTGCAGCTTAAGTGTCTTGATTTACATTTTCTGGGAACAATTTTTGTATTTAAAAGTTGACTTTCTAGAGAGTTTTACAACTTCTTTTCTCAGGATTTTTTAAAAAAATCAAGCTGTCAAAAATGGACTGTTGATTGGAATAGAACTGCCATACCTAAGGACCAAGAATGTGGGCAACCCAGGATACAAGCGATATAAAAAGAACTCTTATCTCTACTCTTATTTCATTTTACAATTTACAGATGATAATCCTAATTAAAATATGTTGGATGAAACTTGTTTAAAAATGACTTCGTTTTTCAAGTTAGTCAGGCATGATTTAACTATAGGAGGTTTTATTTTCCATGTTTATCTTGCAGGTACAACTTGACAAGGAAGAACTGAAGCGTTTAATTACTGAAGCTAAAGAGAGATTGCAGTATGTTTAGATTGCATTTGAACAAGAGTTTGAGAAAGCTGATGTTCAGTGAAGTCAATTTACAGCAAAACACCTCTATTTCTTCAATTTAAAAATAATTAGTCAAGTGAAAATCTAGTTTGTGTTTAATTTCATTTGTCCAATGGAAAATATAAACTGGACTGAGTGATCTACAGCATAAGTCTAGTAGGTGGGAATTGTGTTAGTGATATATGAAAATGATGTAAGAAATTTTTGCCATAGAAGTAGTAATGGAAAAATATTTGTGATTAAATACACTCTATTAAGATAAACTGCCAAAAGTAAACAGATCAATTCAGGTTTTGGAAAAAATAGAATTAAAACTGGAATATTCTATAGTAGAATTTGGAATAGAAAAAAATAAAGTCATTACATTTGATTAAAAGTGCTGATGTCTAATGAAATGTACTGACATTAAAACTGTTTTTTTGTGAGGAAGAGACTGCTACAGAATGTGATTTGTTTTTCACACAAATAAGTATTTTCCAGTTAAAAGAGATAGGTTGTTGATTGTTAAGTCTTTATGGGATTGCAACCATGTCATTGCTCTAAATTTATATCCCAAGTACATAACAATGTCAGATTTACAACTCATCTTCATATTTACCTGAGCTGCTATACCGTGAGATAGGTGGAACCTGCAAAGTTATTGGCAAAAAACCAATTTGGAATTGTACAAGTGTCTAGATAGTGGCATTTTAATGTTAAGATATGCAGAATTACTGAAAACATTGTTAAGTTTTTTTACATGAAGGGTAGAGGATGATGATGATGATGATGGTGATGATGGAGGCGGACAAGAAGAAACCTCAGGTGACATGGATGTTGCTAATGGTGAGGTAGCCAGCTCTGCTCCCAAAGATGTGGACACTGATAAGCTAGACGATGATGAATTGGCAGAATATGACTTGGATAACTATGATGAAGAAAATGCAGGTATTTATCTCTCCTTTCTGTTGGACAAAACAGCTTCTCTATTCAAGGATGTGCAGTTGGGTCTCTTTACAAAAGATGCTACTTTCATAATTATGTCTGATCAAGAACAATCTGTCATAGGTACTGAGAGCATTGGAGAAATCTTTGCAGGGCTTGCAGTATATGGAACTAATGAAAATGATCCATATATCACTATTAAAGATACTGTGAGTATTAAAGCATGATTGTTTTGTTTCTTAACACTGAAGATTGTTTAAATACATAATTTTGATACTGGCTAGAGATAACATTCTGTATTGGTTTGGGATGGTAGGCATAAGTGATAAGTGTTATTTGAAGAAATTTTTCAGATTAATCAATTTGAAAAAAATGATTTGATTAATATCTGTCTTTATATTGTAGTATTTGTGGGCTTCTGTTTCAACAACATACTTGATATACTTTGCTACATACTTTGCTATATATGTTAATTTCGGCTATCTTAACATTGAAGATTCTCTTTTAAGCACGAGAATGCATCAAGTCATAATTTTGTACTTTTTCCAATTGTCTTTTCATTATAATTTTAATTGTATCCTCACACATTCAGTTACTCACATGTACTGTTTTTGAATACCTTTTGTTTTCAAATTTGTGAAAGTTTAGTCTGAGACTGGAAGAAGTGCACAAATGTTTTTTCTTTTTTAAAACATTAAGTTTTTTAAAATGTCACTTACTCATTGGCAAGACAAGTTGTCTTTTAAAATATGACTGATTTCAGTTAGTTTTTAAAAGTCTAAGCATTCCCAAATATTTGTATGCACCTAAAATAGTTTCATGATATCTGTTAAATGCAGTGATAAAATAAAGATTTGAAAATTGGACTAAAAATCATATTCAAACTTATATTCTTTCAGGATCAATATGAGAAGGAAGACTTTGTGATTAAGTCAAATGACAGTCTTGTTGTATGTGGCAGAGTTGATAAGGACCACTGTAGCCTAGAAGTTCATGGTGGGTATTAAAACCCTTGCGGCTTTTAAAAAAAGAACTATGGAAGATATGGATGGTTTATTCATTAAGTTGATTTCCTGTATTACCTTTATTCATAATGGTCAGCTCTATGCTTTAATTCTCCCTCTTTCCAAAAGGGCTTTTTATACAGGATATGAATTGCTGTAAAAGCACAATTTCAAGTATTTTATATTTGTTTTGAGGTGCTACATTTTGAGCTTGATTATTATGTGTTATTGCCAGATTCTTTTTTTCCTGATCGTGTGATTCATAGCCTTTCCTAAAAATAAGAATATGAATACTTTGTTATATTTTTTATTGTTACAGATTGATCAGTTAGTATTTTGTAAAACTATGCATTTTTGTCATTTGTTTCATAGAATCATGCCATTTCTTGTAAATCACTTCCCCATATTTTCTTAATGCATTTGGTGAGAAAATAAAACTCACTTTTATAGCCTTGCACTTCCTCACAGTTTCTTGTCAATATTTTGGAATAATTTATATATCCTCCATATTGAAACATAACATTGAAATATTGCTTATATTAGATCAGGTTACTTATCCATTTGGTTCAATTGTGTTTGCTTTGACCTCCAGTTGCTTGGAGTCTTAGCATGCTTATTACTAGCATTGAGCTCTGCTGTTTCTTGTCCTGCGAATTGGAACTTCTCTTGTGTAGCATAAGACTTAATAAATGCAGAGGTGTAAATAAGTAAATCAAATATGATTAGTGTTGATATTGTTCAATCTGTGAGGGACTTCTTCAACGTGCATTCCTTCTTTTGAGTTCTGCTTGTCCAGAACTCAGTAAACTATAGGAGAGAGGAAAGATTACAATATATGTTTGACAATATTTTTGTGATTAAGAATACAGTTTTGTAAAGGAACTCAGAAATATCTGCCCATATTTCATTTTTGATTTGTGATATAGTGATGATATTAATCTTATTCTCTCAACAACAAGCATATAAATATGTTCTATATGTTTTTGTAATAAGGGTATGATTTTTTTAAAATTTACTTAAAGTTACTTAATTCTTTCAGTGTATAATCATGAAGAAGATTCCTTTTATGTCCATCATGATCTTATTTTAGCTGCATACCCCTTAAGTGTGGAATGGATGAACTTTGATCCTAGTCCTAATAATTCTGCAGGTAAATTAGTCTACTATTTTATTGCTAATAACACCCAGATTAACACTGTCATCTGTATGAAAGTGCAGAGAGAGAGAGAAGGGAACAAATGTTGAGGACAAATTTTTTAAATGTTTTTTTTTGTTTTTTTACCAAATTTTTCTTCTCCTTTTTCTTTTTTTTTGCTGAGTTTTTATATTTTTACTTCAGTAGTCATTCTCTTTCCTTTCCTGTTTTCGTTCTGGATTATTTCTCTTCTAAAAGTGTGTAACTTAGAAGTAGATTATCCCAGGCATTGCCCTGTAGGATTGTGGGGAAGAGATTAAATATTACAGAATCTGATTATCCAGCATTAATGATAATGATCACATTGTTTTTCCAATGGCTGTGATAACCTATTGGAATAACTGGCTAAATAGGTTTCAGGGCACTGTTTTCTGATGTTTTTTGTCTTTCCGGAGGAAGTAGTCTCTCAGGCTATCATTGTGTTCCATATTATGTAACATTGTAAAACTAGTGGGAGAAATTATGTATAGCGTCAGTGTCTAAGCATACATCATCTTTCCATCTAAATCCAAGGAAAAACTGATAAAGTTCCAAAACTGTGACAGATTTTTGATAATTAAATCAATGACCAAAGTGAAGTTTAATCAATGACCCAAGTGAAGGATGACCAAAGTGAAGTTTAATCAAATAGGTATTTATCCAGTATTGAATGGAGCTGAATGGGCTCTCTTTCAAGATTCCTGTGCTTCTATGTGCTCAACCTTATTCCTTGCAATAAACAGAGAGACCTTTTCTGCTAACTCAAAAAAGATTAAAGAAACAAAATAAACTTTATTCTTTATAGAGTTGTGAAATGATATAATGTAAATTTACTAGTAGAAATTCACATTAGAAGAGGTATGCAGTGCTTTGGATCTGGTATAAACAATTTGTTCCTGAGGCTGCAGGATAATACCAAGGGCCTAGAAAATACGTGTTTGAGCTGCCTCAACTCAATACATGTAGTCCTTATTGAGTAACTGCATCATTTAGTGACCATTCATGGTTATGACAGTCGTGAAACAGTAACATCTGCTTCTAAGAATAGCAGGTATAATAAGGGTGCCCATGCCGGATCCAAGGCCCCCTTGCCTACTTTGGAGCTACTACACACCTCTATATGTTAGATAATGGCAAGCAGTTTTTAATATATATAGGATGTATGAGACTATACATGATTAACTTGGATATTTCTTTAGGAAATTATATTGCTGTTGGCACAATGAATCCTGTTATCGAAATATGGGATCTTGACATAGTGGATTCTTTAGAGCCAGTCTTTTCACTAGGACATAAGGTGAAAGCAAAGAAAAAGAAATTAAAGAAGGTAAGTGTGAGCAAACCTCATATTAATAAAGTTTAAACTTTCTCAATAAGAATCACAGAAAATTGTTTACTTGTTTAGTCTCTATCATATATACATGAACTCTACTTGTTACTCTTGGAAACTTTATATGTTGCCTGCTGCTAGTCACCAAGTTGTCAGACTTGCTGGAGATAGTAGTTTGTAAGAAAATTCATCCCAGCCTGTTGTCTTTTCTTAGTACAGTCATTGTCTGGTAAAAATCTCCAGAAAACTATAAGTGTGCATGGAAAGGCTTCTCTGTCCATGTGTCTGCATGGTCCAAGGCTGATCTGGACAGTTACAATGTGGCTTTTGGAGACAGAAAGATTGGCTATCCTTTTTTACATAGAGCATGATTAAATTAATTTTCTATTTAATATTTACAAATATTTTAATTGCTAAAAAAGTGAATAAAGATTCTCAGAACAGTTGCTGCCAGCTGTTGTGGAAAATATTAGACTAGAACATGGGTGTCAAACTTGCAGTGTCACGTCATCACATGATGTTTTTTTCCCCGTCATGGAGCTGGAGTAGGTGTGGCTTGCACATGATGCATCTTGCCTGTGGGCTGCCAGACACCCCTGGACTAGAATGATCCTGTATGTTTAAAACTATTTAAGACAGTACAGTAAAGGAGCAAGGGCAAGGATTGCCTTTCGCATTTGAATCCTGTGCAAGGGTTATAGAATTAATATGCTTTATTATTATATTTAGAAACTCTTAAAAAGTTCTTAATCTTTTTACATAAAGAATTTATCCAAAGAAGACCATCAGGGGCATACTGATGCAGTGCTTGATCTTTCATGGAATAAACATCTCAGGTAAAAATATATATTTAAAGATAAATTAATGGAAATGAATTTCAAACATATTTCTATAGTTCACAGGGAAAGTAATGCACAGTTGAGATTCACTACATCGAAATAAGTCATAGATATGTATATGACAATTACCAGAGATAATGCGATTTTGTCTTTATTTCATCTTATTCATCTTTGTGAAGACATATTTTTGAAATATGATTTTGACTTTTGCAGGTTTATTAATTTGTGTGGCTTAATCACTACATGAAGTCACAAAATTGGTCTTAGCAGAATACATGTTTCTCAATCTTGGCTTAAAGGCAGTAATTGCATATTTCAAAAATACAGTTCTAAGTACTTGTTACTTTTTGGATATTCTAAAGCCTTACATATCTTTGTTGCTGAATGTTACCAAGACTTCCATGTGAAAACGCAAACACTTATATTCTACAATATTCGAGTATGCAGTTTTGAAATAAGCATGGTGCTTGTTTTACTTATTTCATGAATAAACTAGCATGAGGTGTGCAAATGTGAAGCATGATCTTCAGGCAGTTATATAAGCAGTTAAATGGGGCTGATTTGAGATAGCCCAGCTCTCTAGGAGTCTCATAAACTTTGGATTTCCTCGTCACAGTGACATTTTGTGTCACACAGAATCTTGAAGCATGTTGTGCCTCAACTCAAAAGAAAATTTTGAAGACCTCTACAGAAAAATAATTGAGACCTACCAGGCCAAAAAAAGGCTGTAAACCTCAAGGGACACTCAGAGACATATCTTGAAATAAAGTTTTTAGGCAACAGTTAATTTTCCTAAGAGATACCAAGTCGCGGACCAGGAGTTGGGGACCCCTGATCTATAGGCTCCTCTTGGCTTGGTTGAAGGAAATGATTTCAGGAAAGCACCTTGGGAAAATCCAGATTCGTAGAAGCCAAGTGTAGCAAAGTGAAAGCATTGGCTCACAAAAACAGCTGTGAAAACAATGGCTCACAAGAAGCTTGATGCTTGCCTAAAGTTTACAAAAAAACCACCTGATTTTATAGGCTTCTCAAGAAATGTTCCATTGGCAGATGAATCAAAAATGAAACTTTTCAAGCCACAGGCAAGTTGTTACATTGTTGAAGCAAGTGAGAATTCACTTTGGATGAGAGACTTCTGCAACACAATATCATGTCATCAGTGTATCAGTTGAAATCAAGCAGGTCATGTTGAAAGATAATCCAAGTATACAAGATAATGAGTTTTGAATAATATATTATTCAGAAGAATAAATGTTGCAAACTAAATCCAAACCTAAATCCCAGAGAAATGTGGCATGTGTTGAAACCAGTAAGTAGGTTATGTTGAAGGATTGGGCAAAAATTCCTATACAGCAATCTGAGGTACTGATGATCAGAGCATATTTAAACGGTTGTAGTTCTTACAGCCAAAGATGATGCAACCAGTTACAGAATCTAAAGGGGCAGTGGGATTACACTGGCACAACCCATAGAGTGACTTCATCTGTGACATGGATGAAACAGAAACTAATCCTAGGAATAGCTTTTCATTTAATAGGACCTTTTGAAGGTTCCATAACAATCCATAGCAAGAACACGCAAAAATGTCAGAAAATTCAAAAGAAAGCAAATACGTTTTCAGAATATAAGGTTATTTACCTTATATTCATTTAATTCGTTGGGCAATTTATTGTCACTCATTGAAAACAAAAATTTCTGAAAGTCACTTTATTTACAAGCAATAATCTCTCTTTCTCTCTCTCTCTCTCTCTCTCTCTCTCTCTCTCTCTCTCTCTCTCTCTCTCTCTGTGTGTGTGTGTGTATGTAAGCAACACTTTTGTTTGAGGTATTCATCTTTATTCTTTGGACAAGAAGGGTAAATTTGATCGAAGACTTGCCATTAGCGCTGTTTGCAAATCAATATGCTTATTTCTTTTAGATCTGTCTTGGCAAGTGCCTCAGCTGACCATTCTGTAATTCTTTGGGACATGTCCAGGGGCTCAACAGCAGCAACACTTTCCCTTCACACAGACAAGGTATGTTGATGATTCTAAAAGCATAGTCAAATCCATCTATTGCAGCAAAATAACAAGGAAATCTGGCACAATAGGATATCATATACACGTATTACAACAAATGCAACTTTGTTTTTTTCTCTAATACTGTTTTTTTTTTGTAAAATATAAAAAAAACAATTTTATTCAGAAAGTTTGTATCTACTCTACTTGCCATTAGAAAATTAGCTTCTCATTCTCCTTACCCCTTCTCTGGAAGAGCTTTTGTACCTCAATGTTAATTTCAGGAACATCTTCCTATTCCATGTGTAAGCAATATAAGCAAAATCATTTTAAGTTTTTTAAATCTGTATGTGATTTTTGAAGAAACCTTTATATTCCCCTCAGATGGTCATTGTTCTTTAATAAGCTAGGAAAAAGAAAGAATGATTGAGGATAAATTGTTGCCATGCTGTTGTGTAATTCATCTGTGAGCATGAGGATAGCTCTGCAATGCCAATCTAGAAACATAGTCAGTCTAGCACAATGGAGGCACTGGAAGTCCAGTGTAACATCCTTCACATTTTTCTATTACTTTTTGGCTGTGCCTATGTTCAAAGCTGGTGGACACTTTGTAAAGCAGGCTCACCAGAGGGTTCTATCAACAGCCAGTTTCCAGTTCTCTTGGTTGGAAGTTATAGTGGTATAGGATTTCCTTTGCAGTGACTTTGTAGTGCTTGCGTCAACAACTTCTCAGTCTCTTAATACACCAGAGAGCACCTGGTGAAGCATATTGTTGCTTGTCCATTCTGATGATGTATTTCACCAGCACATCTGGGCTCTGATAATCAGAGACTCAACGCTGGTGGACTTTGTGAACCTCGAAGCTGGAGACATGGTTTTGCCCATGAATGTCAAGAATGGAACAGTTAGGATGTATGTGAAATTTCAAATGTTGTTTAGTGTGTCATCAGTAGACCATATAGGAGTGAAGGGATACTGATGACACACAGTTCACAGCTCTGTAGACTTGTAGGGGTTTGTAGCGATACAGACATTGTATTGATTGAGCATTGTAATACGTAACCACCCCAGAGCCTAGTTAAGTGTGATATTTTTAAATATATAAATAACTAAAATAAAGTTGGACTTTGGATTTAAAAACTAAACAGAAAATATGAAAAAATCAAAATAAATCTAGCTTCAAAAGCTCAATATAAATTGTTTTTGAATTCTAAGAGATCAAATGATCAAGTACTAAGAAGGATGGGATTTTTTTATCCATTCTGTTAAAAAAGTTGTGATAGGCAGCTTTAGGGATGAAAAACTGCAATTGTGATTCCCCCCCCCCCCCCAATGTTTCTACAGCTTATCATTCATTGGCTCTATTAAGTACAGGTTTAGTGATATTATAGTCCTAGTTTGATGAGACAAGTAAATCTTTATAGAAAAACTCTCTTAAATTTTAGATTTAACTCACTAATTTTGTGAGAAGTTATGCAATCACAGCCCAGTGGGAGAAATTAATGCCAACTCCTAGTTAACATAATTATACAAATAAGATTTGATCTTCGTTTTCCATGGTGATTACTTTAGATGTTTGCATTCTAGTGAAATGAGCTCTGTAGAAATAACATTTAATTATAACTGTTCAAACCAATTAACAATTCCAGATTTTTTGTTCTATATAGTGAAGGTTTAGCTAACTTTAATTGTACATGCTGATGGCTGTATGCTACTCTGCCTTAAATTAGCAGTTAAATAGATCATTGAACACTCCTTTCTGTTTGTGAAAAAATTATAGTAGGAATTATTTAAAATCATGTACATTGTAAAACTATATTTTGATGCAAATATATATTTATTTTTAGGTGCAAACACTGCAGTTTCACCCATTTGAAACACAGACTCTCATTTCTGGCTCTTATGACAAGTAAGAACAAGCTTGTTCTAACCTATTGCTTCTATCACATTAGGTAATATATAAATCATATGATGGCAGAGATAAATAATAAAATGTAATACAAGTAGTCCTCAAAGTCTTTTATGACAATCCCTCCCCAAAGGTAATTAATGACCTTTGGTGGCCAGCCCCCTCCTGGTCATGTGACAGCATTTCAAGCACCCAACTTGCATTATGGCCATTTGTGGTGTCCTGTAGTCAGAAGACCACAATTTACAACACCTAGTATTTGGTTCATTTTCAGAAAAAAGTCCCAGATCAAACAATGGATTTGGTTTACCATCTCTGTTTTTGTTTAACCGCCACAAAATATCTCATAAAATGGGGTTGGTTACATGGGTGACCCATTTTACAGCTATTAGGACTTATGACCATAATAAGTAGGTTCCATTACAATTGTAAGGCAAGGATTATCTGTATTTTCTTTATAAGATATTTGACATAGATACTTTAACGGTGTCTTCTTTAAAGCATGTACTATAGTTTTGGTATGATTTATGGAAGTGCTTCTCTGTGTATTCTCAACAGGGACGGTCAACCTGATTTTAGCATCAGGTTGCGTTAGCCTTCTATGCATACTTAATGAGAAACAAAACCATTTGTAGCCAGTAATTCCACTTAATAAGCTTGCATTTGCTGTTCATTACTTTTATAACCAGTGCGATTGCTGTGACTTTTACTAATGACTCAGCTGGAGTAGGAGTATTTTATTAGGTTAGAAAAAAAAATGAACTCTCTGTGTCTCATAGGTAAATTCATTTTAGTTAATAATGTTTAAAAAAATCTGGTGCCAAATTTGAATAAATAATTATTGATACTTTTCAGATCAACCATTTTATATGACTGTAGAAGTCCACAGGACAATCATAGAACCTGGAGATTTAGTGGACAAGTTGAAAGAGTGACTTGGAATCATTTTTCACCTCATCACTTCTTAGTAAGTACAATAGTTCTTTGTGTTTTGTCTTATCCTATTGTATGCATTTTTGCAGGCTATGCAGCATTTTAGTTCAATTTGTTGTATGAATGTATGTGTGTATGTATGTATGTATGAATGGAGCCACTGGTTTGATGGGCGTGGCTTGGTGGGCGCGCTTTGTGCACGTGCACATACTTTGCATGCACATGCGTGCCAAATGCACATTTTGCACAGGCGCAGAGGCATTCTAACTCACCTCCTGCAAGCCTGCACGATCCCAGTCACTTCAGCAGCTGCTGCGCAGCACTATTCTGTGCCGCGCAAAGGAGCTGCGCATCAATTCAGCAGATAAAAGTGAGTATTGGAACCCGGGCTCAAGCTGCCGGTACGGTCTCCACTACTCATCGCTCCTACCGGCTTGCCAGAATTAGGCTGTTGAGCTGTGGTGGCGCAGTGGTTAGAATACAGTATTGCAGGCTGCCAGGGGTTTGATCTTCACCTCAAAGGCTCAAGGTTAACTCAGCCTTCCATCCTTCTGAGGTTGGTAATATGAGGATCCAGATTGTTGGGGAAGTTTACTGACTCTGTAAACCACTTGGAGAGGGCTGTAAAGTGATATATATGTCTAAGTGCAATTGCTGTTGCTATAGCTGCAGGACAATTCTTGGAAAAAGTTGATTAAAATATTTTTCCAGTAAGACACCCTAGCAACAGGTGTCCTGAGCATCTTTTTTCTTTAGAATCTGAAATGTCGCATAGCCCTAATATATCATCCAAGATTTTCAAAGCAGCCAGCATATTTTAAGATATAAAATAATCAATGTATATTTTATTAAAACACTTCCTAGTAAGTGAAAATCTTGCAGCTTGGGATTTGATAGTGCTTTATTTCATTAAGAGATGCAATGGAATTAAGTAATGTAGAGGTTTTTGACAGTGAAGTCTAAAATCTACTCTTATATAGCAAGTTATGCTGCCATACATAACAGATCATTCTGATCTGTTCATTGTTATCAAATCAGGAATAACGGTACCTGCATGGCTAGAGTTGGCCATCAAACATCCAGCTGCTTGTTCTCTGTGCAGTCTTTGCCAGCTTTGCTACTGTCCTTTCAGCTTCCAGAATTCTCTACAATGGCCCTTGAGGCTGGATGGTTCGGTTCTGGGATTTCACATCCATGTACCTCCGAAAAATCATTCAGATTGAGAAAGGTGGCCTACCTATTGACTTTTATTTTTAAAATCTTTGGAAATAATTTGTTGTAGGCGAGCACAGAAGATGGATTTGTATATTGTCTTGATGCTCGTTCCCACAAACCAGTCTTCACAATGAAAGCTCATGATGAAGAAGTGTCTGGTAAGCATTTCTTTTCCCAGTCAGGATCCTAAGGAAATCCCATTCTAGTCAAATATCTTATATAGTTATATTTTTGAGGCAAATTTATGTTTGCTATTCTACAATGCGTAAAGAACATCCATTGGTTGGATCATAGGGATAGTAAATCCTTTGAGAAATAGGTTGTTCTGCTGCCCTTTAAGGAGGCATTGTCTTACCTCTCAAGAAGCTATTGCTGGACCCACCATGATGGACTATTTTCATCCAGTATCTTAACTCCACTTTTCTAGAGAAGGTTGTGAAGAACGTGGTTGTGCAGCAGTTTCTATGGGCCATGGATAAAATTGATTATCTGATCCTTTTCAGTCGGTATTCAGACTTTGGCCATTGACTAGAGATGGCATTAGCCACACTTCTGAATTATCTCTAGGTGACAGCAGGACAAAGAAGTATATCTGTCCTTGCTCTCCTTCTTGGCAACCTTTGATAACATCAACCTTTGATACCTTCCTTCTGGGTTGGTGTTGATTGGAAGTGAAGAGGTTCTGCCTTTGAACCCTGTTATATGGGGTTTAGCAGGGTTTGGTACTCTCTTCACTTCTGTTAAATGAAATCACTGGGTGAGATCATTTATTGTCATGGAATGAATTGTCATCAGTACTCTGATGATATCCAGGTATTTATCTCCGTCCCTGGCAGACTGAGCAGTACTTCTAATATCTTGTTCCAGTGTCCGAGGCTGTTGAAGTTTGGATGGGGAACAATAGGCTTCAGAGTTGAAGAAGATTGAGCAACTTTAGATTTTGGGGTCTCTTGGATTTGGAACTTTACCGTCTTTGGTTCTGGATGGGGCTGTGATATTCCAGAGACCCTGTGTTCAGTCTGGAGCTCCTATAACCACAAGGTCCTGCCTGAGAAACAGATTATAGGAGGACCTTTGCACAGCTTTGTATTGTGCCCCAGTTTTGCCTTTGCTTAGTCACTCATGCTCTGCTCATCTCCAAACTGAATTACAGTACTCAATGCTACCTTGAAGATCATCTCAAAGCTTCAACTCCTGCAGAGTGCAGCTGCAAGGAGTTACATGCCCCCCCTTCCAGGAAGGTGAACGTTGTACTTTTATTCTGCAAACTGCACTGATTGCCAGTTTGTTTTAGGTACAATTTTAGGTATTGCTTTTCATCTTTAAAGCCCTACATTGCATGGAACCAAGTTATTTTATGGAACGCTTCTCCCTTATTATAGCTACCAAACCCATGTCAAGCAGGAGGGGTATGCTTTGAGCGTCATCAGCAAAGAAATTCCATCTGGCAAGACCCAGATGGTGTGTCTTTTCTACTGTGGGGCTTCCCTTCTGGAACATCATTCTCATCTGAGATGAGGTTGGCCCCATCCCTGTCCTACTTTCCAGAAGGTCCTTAATACCTTCCGTTGACTTGGGGATCCCATAATGAGCCTGAAGATGGTTATGTAATGTCAACTGATTGTTTTTCTATATTCTTAGTTGGGTGTGTGTTGTATGGTTTTAATTGTTAATAATGGCAATGGAAGAAGATATATTTCAGTTGGCATTGCTGCACCATATACCGTAGGTGCCTTTAAATCAGATTCCTTAACCTAAAAGAATGAGGCCTATATGCAAGAGTGTTCTGTTTTCTTCCTGGCTTAATACTAAAAGCACCTGCTTATGTTTTCCAGGACTACAGTTAAGTAGCCAAATCAAAGGATGTCTTGTCACAACGTCTTCTGATAAATGTGTGAAAATTTGGGACATCCTAGGAAACAAGCCTTCTTTGGTCTATTCCAGAGATATGAAAATGGTAATTTCAGTCTTTTTTCTGCAACTATACCTATACAGCCTTATTTTTATGGAGTGAATGCAGAATGAAACTGGTGAGAATCCTGGCCTGTATAGTACTGTAATTTGATAAATTAATTTTGTGTATATTTATGTTGTGAGTATACTAATTACATTAATACTTACATGAGACAAATAGCCTGCATTTTATGAACTGTATTTCTTAATACATAAAGTCTAAAGATGTCGGATATGCACAACCTCTGCTAATTTTGATTTTAGTTTACTGATTTGAATTAGAAATGTCTTGTTGAGAGAAAGCTAATGTATTGAGTCTGCAGAAAATCAGAAAAGAATGTGTCTTCTGCCCACAGGGTGCCCTGTTTTGTGCAGCTTGCTGTCCAGATCTGCCATTTGTCTATGCCTTTGGAGGAGAGAGGCAGGGATTACAACTCTGGGACATAAGCACAATTTCCACAGGTGACTGTTCTCATTCATTTTCTAGTTATGTAATCCTAAGAAATCGATCAATTTCTTCTTTAAAGCCAGAGTTTGTAATCTTTCTCTCTTTGGCGTTACAGTGAATGATGTTTTTGGAACTCGACAGAGGCTAGCAGTTACCACATCAAGTTCTGAAGCAAGTAATTCTGCTAGCAGTAGCAGCTGTGGAGGAGCTGCAATGGAATCATGAAACAAGCATACATGTTTTAATAAAAATACTAAGTAAATCAATTTTTTAAACCTACTTTTAAGGTCATGTTACCATGAAGTTTGGCCTTCATCTTAATTTTTTTCTGAGGTGTTAACCAGCTAGAAATTTGAATATGCCAAAGCACAAAATCACTAGCAATAATATAACAAATTAATCTTCTTAACATATTCATTTGTATTAAGAAAGATAAACTTAGGCATTCTGTTTGCACATAACACTTAAATCCTTTGACATTGTCTATCTGGTTTAAAAGCTATTTAAAAACCAGCTTTCTGAGAACTTAAAGGAAGCTCTCTATATCATAGAAGGTTTCAAATGTGTTTTTAACCAGGATTGGATACTTTGTGAGAGCATGATTCTCTGATCTTATATAAATATATTTATATTATAGGCATTTGCTAATTAAGAAAATCTAATCTGGCATAGATGAAATAGCTAAGATTAACAATATTGGATTTTTCTCTCCTCTCCCCCCTCCACATTTGTATTCAATGCTTGGAGAGTGCCTGGTTTTTCAGAAATAGTTTGCCATTGTCTCCTTCCTCGGGCTCAGAGAAAGTGACTGGCTCAAGGTCACCCACCTAGCTTGGTGCCCAAAGCGGGACTAGAATTCATGGTCTCCATCAGTTCCTGATGCCTTAATTACTATACCATATCTTTGATTCAGACCATTAATTTAGATATATTTCTACCTAGGAGAACTATCAATGTTAGCATAGTTAATATTGGCTGAAGATCATAATGTATAGATAAACAAATTGTTTAATAAAAAAAAGTTATGGTGAAAAAGCAATATCTACATACTGGGGAAAAACTCAAAGGAGGAAAAATCAGTACACAGATTAAAAAGCAGTATTTTAATTTTCTGTAAGAAAACAAATCTTAATGATACCTTCATTCCATAAATATATTAGCAGCAGAATTTCCCTTTCAAAATAAGTGGTTATCGGTTACAGTATAGACAAAGTTACATGAATAACGTTGGAAAATTCATGCTAAAATTAAGCTTGCATTTCAAACACAAGCATTAGCATGCCTTACTTTGATTCCCATACTATATTTTTGTTTTCTAATTCTCTGGAAATGCTCAGTTGTCAACAAATGAGCAAATAATTCATTGAAGTACAACAAATATCAATTTAATGAATTAGTTTAGCTACAAACTTACTTATTTCCAATTAAAAAACAGTTTACTGTAATGAAAAAAATTTGGTTTGTGCATACCTTCACATTAAGCATATCTTTAACAGAGACAGCTGGTGCTATTTTAGCTGTATCCATCATGCATCAACCATCAACAATGATACCATTTTAATAGATGAACATGGTAATTATATTGTTTTAATGTTCCTGGCAATCTCTCTGAAAACAGATAAGCCATTTTCATTATAGATGAGAATTTGGCCACTGAGTGTAAGTTTAAACAAACAATTTTAGGAATTGTCTTATTTGTGTCAAGACAGTGTATCAGCTGTCACATACATGGTGGTTCTGAGTTGGCAATTTTCATTTGTTGTAGAATTTATCAATTCTTCTTCTGAAGAATCCTCCTCTTCTTGGGCTGAGAGACTAGAGGTTGGTCCTTTACAAATTTTTAGATGGCGAGTAAGGTGGTATTTTGTTAAATAAGCCTTGGAACACTTTTCACACACATAATCCCTTTTTCCTTCATGAGAATTTAAATGTTTCTTTAGGTGATTTGTCCTTAAGAATAGCTTCTCACATTGTGGACATTTGATTTGACGTTCTCTAAACAGGAATAGGTATGGAGAAAAGAGATAGCATTTTAGTCATGAAAACATGAAAACATTTTTTTATATTTGAGAGTTCTTTGGAATTTGAAGGCTTGTGAGACATAGATTTCACAGTTCTAATCTTAAATTTCCCATTTAGCACACAGAAAACCACATTTTTGTATGCATAAGGCTTTGCCATCATCTGCACAATCAACATTCAGTGGGAAATAATCTAGAGGTGCTCTTTGTTCAACATCACATACTTAGAATTTCATCCTGGAAGAATTCCTATCTTTTGTTCCAAATAACAAATCTTATATACACAGTAGTCAACACTGATCTCTACCACTCATCATGGGTTAGGCCTCATATGCTTTTTTGATAAGAGAATTAAATACCAGCTTATCAGCCTTTATCTTGACACTATTCACCATAATATATATTTCTTCTGATAAATCTGGATTTCTTCTGAGAACTGTCCTATCACTATCATAAGTCTTTTAAATATGGACCTCTTTAGTTTGTAGGCAATAAATTAAACACACAAACACAAATAATTTGGAATGTCTCCTGAATGACTCACTGTGTATGGGTAAGCACATGCTGCTTGAGATCTTGACGCCGCATAAATAGTTTATCACAATAGTCACATTTCAGATTTTTTTCTCCAGTGTGGATAACCATGTGTGTCTCTAGGTGTGCCTTCTGAGTAAAAGATTTTTCACAGAGTGCACAGCGATAGTTTTTCTGACCTGAAAATAGAAAAGGTTTAAATAAGATCATTTCATCCCATCCCAACCACAGAACAGTAAATATAGATTGAAATTCCAAACTATCAACATGTTTGATATTACAGTAGGGCTATACAATAGATTTTAGTGCTGCAAGTAACGAATAGCATGGAGTATGCATGAATCTTATGTTCTGCTATAGACAAGAAGTTCCAAATCCAATTCTCCAAAGATTTCCCAAGTTCCTTTTCTAAAATTACTAAAGAATCTATACCAATGATGGCGAACCTTTTCAGCAAACTGGAACGCAAGTGGATCGGAGTGCCGGAAACCTGAAGACCAGCTAGCCGGTGTGCATGCGTACACTGGCCAGCTGGTCTTCAGGTTTCCGGTGCTCAGGCACATGCAAAGACCAGCTGGCATGCTTCTTCAACTCTAGCAAAAGGGCAAAAGAAAAATAGTTTCCGAGTGAAAAAGTCACTTAAAAATTTGGGAGCTCACATCCAAAATCAAAATCGAATTGGTTTCTAAAAAAAGTGTATGTCATACATATGCAAATAAGGCCTTATTCTAAGAAGGAACAAAACAAGACCAGTTTTCACTGCGAAAAAATAATTCAATCAGTTCTAAATACTTGCTTGGAAAAAACTTGAAATATTCTTCCTCACTTACCTGTATGAATTTTAAGATGGGTACGCAGATTGCTGGGATCACTGAATGCCTTGCTACAGAAATCACACTTGTGTGGCTTCATACCTATATGCCCCATGAAGTGAACATGAAGCTTAGAAGGTGATATAAAAGCTTGAGGGCACATAGAGCATTTCCATTTCCTTTCCTTACTGAGTCCTGATCCATGGGTACTGCTGTGTCCCTGACTGGGGAAGTGGCTGTGGAGATGACTACTCAGATGGACCTTAAACTCTGCATAGGAGGCACATTCTTTTCCACAGTGACAAGTGTGCATATCAGGATGCTCAGGAACACCTTTAAGAGAGAGAATTGTTTATGATGCAGCAGAAAGTATGAACCCCGCAAAATAAATAGGAAGGTAAGAAAAGGCATTTTAAACTTTTAAAAACAAAAGCTTCAGTCTTGTATTTTGTTGAAATATGAAGAAAGAGAACAACTGCTTACCAATCTGCTGGGCATAGTCACGACTATAGTAGAAAAGGAGCTCCTGGTCTGGAGAGATGTCGCGGGAAGTGCAGAAGTAAATCTTTCCATCATGAGGGTAAGCTACCAGATTCTGTTCTTCCCGGTTCCTATTTCACAAAGAGGAAAATCTTAAAATGTATCACCAATACGATTTTCATCATAAATATCCCTAAATCATTTAATATTCCTCACTGAAGCCAATGCTAAAACAATTTGCAGCAACATCACTGAACAGAATTAAACAGTTCTTTTGTGCTGTGGCGCTGGAAAAAACTTGCTGAGAATATTTGAACCATAAGAACCAACCAGATAAACTATACAGTATTTTACTTTTATTTCATTAAATCAGATACATTTTGTCCAACTCCACCTATTTTTGAGAGTGCAGGCCAAAGCATAAAATTCAAAGGCTAATTGCACTTCAAAAAAGGCTGCACATCCCTGTTCCAAATGAAGTCATTCTGTTTCACAGCATAGATTATCTCTCATCTACCATCTCTCTGCAAAGGGTACTTAAACCATTTTTCAAAATATAGCAAGATACAGGTAAGAATGATAATATTTAGAAGATCACCTTAGATAAATTTTTGAAAAGAGATCTGTAAATTCAAGTTTAGCTTTAAACAGATTTCAAATGTTTTTCAAATTTCAAGTCTTCCAATACTTCAAGGGCTGTCACAAGGAAGAGAGTATGCATTTATTTCTTTGGCTCCCAAGGATAGGATGAAAAACAATGGGTTGAAGCTTTGCACAGATACAAACTCAAAATAAGGATGAATGTTCTGACTCAGGCAGTTATTAAACACTTCCTCTGGAATTTTGGAGGCTCCGTCATAGGTTTTCAAGCAAAGGTTGGACCATCATTTTTCTAGGATGGTATGAAAATTCTTGTCCTGGGCACAGCATTGGACTAAAAGACCTCCAAGATGCCTACCAATTCTATTAGTCATCTTAGCTACAAAGAATTTACTAAAATGGCTCCAGATAAGTTGCTGAAGCAAGAAAATATCACTAAGATATTAAGATGCATGAAAACTATATAGGAAGATGTATTTTTTCTAATTATAGTAGATTCAATCTGTCTAATGATCTAACAAAAATAGTGATGCAAACACATTCTGAATCAGTCCTACAAAACATACGACTGTTCATCCAATCTTGCAACAGTAGATTTTATTGAAATATAAAATGATTTTTCTTAAAACTATTCCAGAGAACTAGTTTGGTGTAATGGTTAAAGGCATCAGGCTAAGAAAGATGATAAATTCTACTCTCACCTTAGGCATGAAGCCAGCAGTCAGTTACTTCCTCTCAGCCTCCAAAAAACAGGAGGTGGCAAACCACTTCTGAAAATCTTGTCAAGAAAACTGCAGGGACTTGTCCAGACAGTCATTAGGAGTCAATGCTGACTTGAATGCAACAACACAAAAAAAACCCTCAACCCTACTCTGAGTCTAGACTTTTTTTCTTTTTATGTAGTCCCTTAAGTTATATAGTCCCTTAATTCAGGGTAAAGTTGGAGGAACTGAATGGAGCTGAGCATTTACTGACCAGATGCCCTTCCTGATGCCTACATGGAGTTTGCAGTAGATACTTTTTTACTGTGCCTTAAGACAGAAACATCTGTCGCTACCTAGGATTGAACTCTCAACCTTCCGAGTGGGAAGCCAGCATGTTCATCACTTGGCCACTACGCCATTCATTCCAAATCCAGAATATTGAGGAATAAATATTTAATCTTAATATTTTTTTAGAAAAAAGACAGTATTATGTTATAAAATATCTAGTGAGATGTAATAGGATTATCATGTAATTACTTAGAAATCTTTATTGTTGGTTTTTGTTGTTGTAGTTTTATCCTTTTCTCACCTGGCCTTCCGCACAAACATCATCCAGTTACATTCATTTTCATCTGTTGTGATGATGTAGAATTCCAGAACATTATTGTGATACATCTGAAAGATAATCAGAGCCATCTTATTAGTTAAAAATCTTTCTACAAAGTGAAGAGAGCACATTAGCAGCTGCATGAAGTTGTTTTGATTAGTCATCATTTCCTTCAGGCAAATCACATAAGCACAAAACATAGGGTAACAGTCTCCACTCGCTTTGACTTAAAAAATCAGAGCAATACATATAGACATTTAGATGGAACTTCTGTGCTTGGGGATTATTTATTTTGTAATAAGATACATTCTCTTCTTCCCTCAGTTTCCAGTTGAACCCTGGTACTTGGTAATGAATTGATGGAAGGAGGACACCAGCAGCAAACACCACAGTGGTAAATCTGATTTTGGATAAAAATGCTTAAGATAACATTCCTATCCCAAGCACTATTTATCAAGAAAAAAAAGAGATAACTGTTTTGGAAAATATTTTTCTATATAAGTACAGGGGAGGAAATCCATAATCATTTTATAAATTAACAAAATACTTTAATCACTTATTGTAATAAATGCAATGTTCCAATTTTGTATGTGCAGAAGAGCCTAATGCAAACAAGTATTTTTTTTGCTTGATTTAAAGATTGATTTAAAGAGAATATTATACAAACTGACCTTCCAAATGTGATTGGTTGCTTTGTCTGTCCAGTCAGCTACTTCTACTGAGTGACTTTGTTGACCAATGAGTGGTCCAAAGCAGGTACGGACAGGAATAGTTTCCCGAGTCCACACACCTATGAGTAGTTGGGAAAAAAAATCATAGTCCTGTGATTACACCTATCAAATCCAGTAATAACAAGCAATATAAGGATGTAGGTTTCACCGCTGGGCAAAAATCTATGAAAGCTTCTACAAAATAGAAATCACAGAAGATACCATATTTTTGTTGAGTAAACTTATAAAGGATCTTGCATTGATCCACTTTATTCTAATATCAATTCATTTAAGATTAAAATGATTTGTGAAAGTGAGATAGGGATTTTTGTGTCCAGGTGCTTGCCTGGCTTGTGGTATAGAGACTCACAAACAAAAAAATCTCGATACCACAAGCCAGGCAAGCACCTGGACACAAACAGAACCCCCCTAATACCTCCAGCCCAAACACGCCCCAGCCAGCTACCCAAATAAAACCTAGCTTCCAAATAAATAATTATCGGCCAAGTTTTCACAATAAACCAAGCTGCACTAAGAAACCCCAATGCACAAAGTACAATGTTGCCAATCAATCAAGAACACAGCAACTCAAAGACCAATTAAAAACAGACCTAGACTCCCAGCCAATCAGGATGAGGAAAAAAACCATTCAAATAAAGAAGAAAGCCAGCACCAAATTCAAACAAAAAACGGCTGCCAAGCCTGACACACACGATTAAAAAGAATCCAATACACAAGCCTGAGGATGGCAGATGAGATTCTGCCGAAACGTCGCTATAATTTTAAAAGCACAAATATTAAGACATGGGAAAATACCCAAAGAAACCTAAATACCATACACATACATACATACGTACATACAATATAAATATAAATAAATAAAAACTAAAGTACAATTACATGATTTTCTGGAAATATCTAAGCCTGTTTCCATTCACTACTAACCAGAGATTCATTACCAAAGTAAAGGTAATAGTCATACCTAAGGAAGGAGATCCAAGACAAGTTGATAATTGACAATACTGTCCACCTGAAAGCAATAATTCTCCATTATCATCAATTTGTACATATGAAATAGATTGGGAGATAAAAATAATATGGTGTCAGATTTTCAAATTTCTTTCAAATCAATTTTTTTCAGAAACTGTTTTAATTTTATGAAAGTATTTAACATAACTGCTGTGACTCTAATAACTGTTTGCATAAGAATAAACAGTTACCTGCAAAGGTTGGTCATTCCCATTCAAGCATTTCAATGAATCCCCAAGTGAACAAAAGCCAACACAACTTCAACATGGTACAGAGTTAAGTACAATGTATTTCTGGAAATTTGAATGCATATTTACGATTTATGTCCAATTGCTCACACTTTTAAATAAGAAAGTGGGTATAGCAGGTGCAAAACATTTAATTTAATTCAGTGCTATTTTTTATTGTAAAATCATTTGTAAAATCTATGTGCCCTATAATTAATAGAATAAAACAATTCCATATATGAACAACTGTAAGTGGAACAGGAAATATAGGTAGAAATAAGTGGGTAGAAGGAAGGAAGCATTCAACTGAATATCAGCACATATAGAAACTAAATAAAGTCAGTGAAGAGTTAGAACTGTAAAGAGATTGGATGTTTCAGTAAAGCAATGATTCAAAACTTATCTCCAAACTGATTATAGTTAACAGAGAAGGTACCAGTTCTGGAATAACCACAATCCTCAAGTTTGAATATTACTTAAAATGTGTATGAACAGCCGAAGCCTGAAGTGCATGCAAAGAGACCCAAGAATTATTTCGGAGCGAGGAAACTTGTCTACAGAAAATGTTATACAAAGTACTGCATGAAAAAAAAGTCAAAACATCTGCACCTGCAATATTCACTGTTTTATTTTGAATGTGTAAACAATTGCACTGTAATTGCATACCAAGTTGCAAAAATATGTTTTTTACCACACAGACCTTGCATTGGACTGTATGCTTAATAATAAAGCTCTGTCCAGATTCACATTCCTTCCCCAGTACAATAGTGGCTTTTATTGTCCAGCTACTGTATATCAAATTGGGTTTCAAGATGAGAAGATACAATATACAATAAACGTCTTACCAACTTCAGGTCCCATGACAGCATGGCGGATATTAAGCTGTTTTGGGAGAGAAAGTCTGGCCCTGCTCTCTATCGGAGTATCAGAAACAAAAGTCACTGGCCCATGATCTGGGCAATCTGATGGGTAAGCCTTGTCGCAGAGTGTGCACCCTGTGGATAAGAAAAAGGAATACAGAATGAGAGAATTATTCCTGTCCTTTACTGTAACACAGGGGTCCCCAACCCATTCTATGGCCCTTTGCCTGGCCACAGCTCATTTGGAACCGGGCTGCAGAAATGGTGGGTGAGTACACGGGTACACGAAGCTGCATTTGTGAAAGCGGCACACGCATGCACGTGAAACCATTCCGTCTCTTCCCCCACCGCTGCCACCATCTCCGTCGGTCTGCCAAGCCAGAAAGGTTGGGGAATGCTGATATAACATACAGGCAAGATGAGGGTACCCAAAATCCCCATGCAATAATATTAGACCTATGCTTATTAAATGTTTGATGCCAGTGTCAAATAAAAATTGCCTTGAAGTGATAATTTTGTTTTCCAATCATTAGCTTTTAATGGGGAACAGTGTGAGAGATATATTAGTTATTTATTTATTATTAATTGGATTTATATTGCCGCCTATTCACCCATGGCGACTCAAGGCGGATTACAGAATGTAAAACCATATTAAAATAAAAAACAATAAAAACTAACAAAAATAATCAAATAAATTAATAAAGTACAACAGAACAAAATCTGGAAAAAAAAAAACACCCACAACTCCCATTCCCTGCCCATTATAATATGGGTATGAGTGGACAACTAAAACTGGTTAAATATTTTTATGCACTATATTGAGTATAGTCCATATATTGATTTCTGGAAGCAAATTTATTTGCAAAATTGAGATATGGATTTGTTCGTGAGGAAAACAGGTCAATTGCAGGTGAATTTTCTACAAATATATTGTGTACATTCAGCTTGCAAGTAAATAAAGAGTAGTTTTATAGGAACGTGCACTATATTACAACCATAGTTTTCTCTGATTTACATGCAGTACGAATGAAAGGTGCAGACAACTGAAAAGTAAAAGTCATATTTCTTCCGTCTTTGGAAGAATTAGAAATAAATAAATAAAAATAGGTGCATATATTTTGAATAATTATTAAGATGGTTATATGCATGCCAATTTCTCTGAACTGAGGAGAGAAAAAGTGAAAGTTGATCTGTTCAACAACTGAAACCCAGCAAAACAATCCACAGCTTCTTTAGTTTTTGTATAGCTGTATCCATCCTAAATGAAAAAATTCTTTCTTCATAGTCAGAAAAGAGAAAGCCTAACTGGGATATTTTGCAAAGTAAATATACTTAAATTATTTATTATACGTAGCAGGAACAAACAATTAGTACCTTTTAGATGTTTTGAATTTTAATTATTACCATCTCTTGTCATTCTCTATAATGATTGATATTTAACTCACAGTAAAACCAAGCAGAAGCAGCATTGCCTTCCCTTTGCATCCAGAATGGGTTTCCATTGTATACTAAGCCAAGTTATAGTTAGTTCATTTTTGGCTTAACGAGCTATGCCAATTGTGATACATTAACCAGGGTTAAATGATGGCTTACAGTCCTATGTAAATTCAACCATTGGTTAAAATGTAAGCTTTTTCCATTGGATTTTGTCATAAGTACATACATTTAAAAACAGGATGAGTTAAACTTTTTGAATTAGCAGGAAAATACTGTTTAAGACATGTTGATGCATACTCACATATTGTAAACAATGTAGCCATATTCTCCTTATTGGAATTGGAATCTTCCATCTGCAATGATGATGGCACAAAAGTAAGATTTTCTGAAGAGACATCCACATGATTTTGTCCCATGGCTACTTCCTGGTTAATGGAGGATACGGTCACAGGCTCCAAGTCGAGACCTACTTCATGCAATGAGACAGATTCCAGGGAAGTGAGATTATGTGAGGTAGAAAGTGCAACACTCACAGAATTACTGCTCATGGCTACTGTATGAATAGAGTCCTCAAGTGTTCGGTCAGGCATCCCATTGACACGGCCTGAAATATGGTCAGTCTCCATAACAACAGGAAGTTCCAAACTGTTACCATGGATAGGGATGACACCATTATGCCCTACAGTTTCTGAGGCTAAACCACCATCCACTGCTAGAGTCTCATGATTACGGCTTCCATTTGCAATTTGTGAATGATCCCCACCTACATCACTCATCCTAAGTTCTTCAGCCATTCTGTCGCTTGAGATTGGACTGGTAACTCTTGAAACACTTTCTATGGTAATTGTTGTGTCTAGAGCTACATCATGGCCATCACTGGGATGTAAACTTTGAGTATTATGTGCATTCACTGAACGAGAGTCCATGGAGACAATGCCTGCTTCAAGACCCACAGATCCATTGGGCTGGTAAGGATCTAAGTCTGAAGGATTATTGGAGACAGATAAAGCTGAGTTACCATCAACATTGATATTGTTGGGGTGAATACATTGAGGTGGAGGTCTGTCAGCTAAGTAAGATATGAGACCTGAAGAAGAGAAATGAAAAAAGGCAAAAATAAACACACTGTCTCAAACTAACAAGTCAAGTTTTAAATTGCTGAACATAAGGAAAATTAATGGGCACTAGTGCATCCAATAAGCCTAAGGCTCAGTATTTACACCTCTCATGGCTTGCAAATAAAGAATCCATGTAATTTAAAGAATTATTAAGGCACGAGAAAAATAAATGTACAAGTTAACTTAAACAATTCTAGATCATGACTATTCTTATAATAATTGTCAAATAAATAAAACAGAATTATAAATCTAAAACAGAATGTTCAACACATCCTTATTTACTTATAAAATTGATATCCTGTTGCCTGTTCAATTGAGGCTTTGCAACTTACAATAAAGTGTTAACCATTGCCCCATATTACTTATCCTAAGATTTAAACAAAGTATATTGTGTCACACTACATACCAGGTAGAATGTGTCTAAAGTAGCTGCTTTCTAGATGAGGGTAAGGTGGTGGAGGTAGGGTATAATTTCTCTCTGGTATACCACACATCACTCCTCGATCTCCAATGCCCATTGGAAGCATCAGAGACAAAGCAGATGGTAATGAGGGCCCCAAATTTGGAATTGCAACTGGTAATCCTAATAAAAAAAACCCAAAATAATTAGTCTACAACTGATCAAACATTTGGAGAGACTGGATACACAGAGATTAAGATTGGAAAGGTCATTAGAGATTTTGATTTCAACTCAAATGAAGTAAACACGATTTAAAACATACAATCACCTTTGTTCACAATATTCTTATTGTGTACATTTTTATTGCAAGTTGACACTGACTTTTTTGTAATAATGGAAAGATACTCAGATCTTGGAAATTACATCTAAGAGCCAGCATGGGCAATAGCAAAACACTAAGGAAAAAGTATTAAAGCAAAATCGGGTTTCCAAAAACTGGGTTTAGACATGTCACACCAATTCCCAATTTGAAAAGCACAGAAATAAAAATATCAATAAAATGACTCTTTATCTTGACTTGATATGTTACCTGGTCCTTGTATAGCATTATGGGTGGGTGAGGAGGTCAAAGCTATGTGATTTCCTGCAACAGCCAGGGAATTGCTCACAGAAGAAGCTGCTAGCTGTTCCATCCCCACAGGGCTCAGACTCATTTCATTCATCCTAGACAAAAAAGGGTATTTTAAATGTACACAGTTTAGGCAAGCATAAGTTTGGCATTTAACATACATACAGAACACAGTTTCTACCACTTTTGAATGATGACAAAGGGCTGCATTCTAACATGGAAGGTCAAGGCAAAAACTAAATTTATTTAAATAAGTAATTTCAATATTATTAATGAACACAATCCTTTGTATGTACATCTGGTATAGAAAAATAGATCATGCTGTTTTGCATTTCTTCCTCCACTCCCATCATCTTCTATTTCTCCAGCACATTTAATAAAAGACTCCAACGAAGCTGAGATGAAACTGGCCCAGAATCAAAGAACTGAGAAGCAGGATGTTTCAAGATTGTTTGCCAATGGGAAACCAGACTGCCAACAAATGCTGTAACATTATAACATTGCAAAGAAAAAAAAAACCTGTATAAGTTAAAATCTTTAAGAGTTTGCTAACATTTTGATTTCCCATGCTTCGGTGTGCTTCCTTAAAGGTTACCAAAACTAAACTGTAATAAATTCAGTTCCAGTAATGCCAGTATCAGTAATAAATTAAGTATTAAATTTATATTTTGATTTAAATTTATACATTGATTTAAAGAAAAACCATGTCATGGGCACCAGACATTTTATTGGGGCATCCCTCAACATAATAGACAAGTTCATCAATCCAAACAATTTAGATCAGATATTTAAATCTACATAATGTACAGTGAGACATGGTTTACATAATTCAGGCCATTATATTATCATACTGTAAATACTGTACATCATTTTGATTGACATTGTTCAAGTTAAATGGGTGTTTGGGAATTCACATCCCACCCCTGAATGATCTGTTAAATCTGTAATTTTCAAAATATTGCAGGAATTAATTCAGCAAATCACAGCAATTCCAAAAGCAGTTTCATGCTTGTAATTCTTACATGTTAATTGCCATTTTTAAAATGTTGCTTGATTATTTAAAAAGCTACTAAGCACAAATAAAAATCACATTTTTTAGACTGATTAGAACTATAATTATTTTAGAAGGAAAAGATATTCATGAACTTTATCCTTATTATTGCCACACATTAGAACCCATTGCAAATTAGTTGTAAAGCCCCTGTCACACTGCACCAACGGATGCAAAGAGGATGTAAAACGGACAAAAAAGCT
This sequence comes from Laticauda colubrina, assembly GCA_015471245.1. Classification (NCBI taxonomy): domain Eukaryota; kingdom Metazoa; phylum Chordata; class Lepidosauria; order Squamata; family Elapidae; genus Laticauda; species Laticauda colubrina. The sequence goes on along the minus strand of BLBF01000022.1, from coordinate 51,210,547 downwards.
TGCCATCCATTGGTTAACGCGATGTACTCACTGCCTCCGTTTTGCTTCCTCTCTATCCGTCCAGCATCCGTCTATTGACGTTTCATCCGCTCAGAAAGTTTTGAGCTACCCAAAACTTTTGCGCAGAAAATGTATCCAATTCGTCCGTTCTGCATCCGCTACGCATCCGTTACGCATCCGCTATATCCGCTAGGCATCCGCTGCGCATCTGCGCAACTCACATCCGCTCGGACGCAGGGAGGAAGTGGAACGGACGCGGAACGGATACAGAACGGATGCAGAACGGATGCAGCACGGAAACAAAGCGTTTAAAATGGAAAAAACGTTCGCAGAGGGGATCTATCTCGGATATTAAGGATGTCTACAGGATGCCTAGAGGATGCCTAGAGGATGCAAAGGGACACCTATACTGCCTATAAAAAGGGGGAGCAACACATCTGGATCTCACTTTCAGAACAGCAGCCCTGCGGTGCAGACCTCTGCAGCCTTCATCTGACTCTTCCTCTTCCACAGCATCCAGTCATGTCCACCGTGGATCGTAACAAAGTCCTTTTGGCAGCCACCATCCTTCTGCAACAGTGCGAAGCCATCTACAGGCTCTGTGAACTCTACTACGGGAAGAAAAAGGGGCGGCCACGAAGCGTCTGGGTACGAAGATGGATCGGGAGAAGAGCAGAGTAGGGACTGTACAACAAGCTGATGGTGTAGCTCAGGACGAAGACACTTGGGCCTTCCAGAACTTCATGAGGATGCCTCCAGCCATGTTTGACGAAGTTGTGCAGCGGCTGACACCCAGGTTGACCAAGGCAAACACCAACTTCCGGCCCAGCCTGGAACCTGGGCTCAAGGTGGCACTCACTCTGCGCCACCTGGCCTCAGGGACCACCTACAGGAGCATGCAGTACGGCTGGAGGGTGCCACACAACACCATCAGCATTGTGGTCAGAGAAGTGGTGCAGGCCATCATCGAAGAATACAAGGAGGAGCTCCTCCAGTGCCCCTCCACTGAAGAAGGCTGGAAGAAAGTTGCAGAGCAGTGGTATCAGAGGTGGAACTTCCCACACACCGTTGGAGCCATAGATGGCAAGCACGTGGCCTGCAAAGCTCCAGCCAAGTCGGGGTCCACTTATTTCAACTCCAAGGGCTTCTTCAGCATCATCCTCTTTGCCATGGTCGATGCTGACTACAAGTTCATGTACATCGATGCTTCAGGCAGCGGCTCATCTTCAGATGCCCAGGTATACAACGCCAGTCACCTCAAGGAGGAGCTGGAACGCAAACTCATCGTGGGCTTCCCAGATCCAGAACCCCTGCCCAATGACACACAAGATGTGCCCTACTTCATCATGGGGGATGACGCCTTCTCCCTCACAACCTACCTCATGAAGCCCTACACTTCCAGACTCCTCACCCGTGAAGAGAGGATCTTCAACTACAGGCTGTCCAGGGCAAGGCGGGTGGTGGAGAACGCCTTTGGCATCCTGGCCAACAGGTTCCAGGTACTTCTCACCACCATGCAGCATCGCCCAGAGACTGTGAGGAGGATCATGGAAGCTTGCTGCATCCTGCACAATCTCATGCACACCCACTACCCAGTCTTGCAGAACAGGCTCGTGGACCTCCAGCAAGGCAATGGGGACATGGAGCCTGGGGAATGGAGGCAAGGGCGAAACCTGATAGACACTGAGGATGTACAAGGCCCCAACAGAGCGTCACGTGAAGGGAAGAAGCAGCGCAACCTCCTGAAACACTGGTGCAACTCCCCAGCTGGAGCGGTGTAGTGGCAAGACAGGATGATAGATGCTTAATGGATGCTTCCTTCAGCCTGTCTCATCACACGGATGAGATTGGGTCATGTATGTTGAGTGGCCCTACAATGAACAGGGCATTTAATAAAGAGTTGTGTTTATGTTGACATGTGTGGATGATTGATTATATTGTTGTTGATAATAAAGGGCCAAAGGTGTGGCACCTGGGAGGGTGGACCATACAGTCCCACTATACTTGCACTGGAGGTTTATCTATCCCACAGCTATTACCCATCCCAAAGGTATCCCTGCCCATTCCACAGCTATCTCAACCCATCCCACTGCTATCTTAACCCATCCCACAAGCATGCAAAGGCTTAAACCATTTGTAAAAGTTTTCAGCAAGACTTTATTAAAAAAAAGAAATGAAGCAAGTGTGTGAATCAAAAATAGACTTTATTAACAACAAGCTATAAGACAAAAATGAGTCTCTGGCACTCCTCTTGGTCGCTCAGTCTCAGGGGTGAAGGGTGCAGGTGCTGTGGAGGTGGCTGGTGCTGGAGTGCTTGTCATCAGCTCCTCCAGAAGCAGAAGCAGCAGAAGCCCCAGACCCAGAAGAGCGAGCCCGTGCTGCAGAAGCCCCAGCAGAACCAGAGTGAGGGCCAGGGGGCGGGATGGTAGCCCTGTCCCTCTTGCAAGGGCTGGCAGCAGATGGCTGAGGCTTGCTGTACTTCAGCATGGTTGTGGGGTTGCTGGCTGGCAGGGAGGCTGGCAGGAAGGCAAGCACCAAGGCTGGCAGGGAGGCTTGCAGGCAGACATGCAGGCAGACATGCAGGCAGGACAGGCAAGGCAGTTGATGTGTCTGGAGCAGGTCTTTCCTCTGAATGGTGACCTGCTTCTGAGCTGCTTCCGTTATATCCGCGGGGCTGACGCAATGCATCCTCCCCGCATGCGCAATTAACGCTCGGCATCCGCTAGGCTTCCGCTCTGCATCCACTAAGCTTCCGCTGTGCATCCGCTTCATCCGCTGTGCATCTGCTCTGCATCCGCTTCATCCGTTGCGCGTCCGCTTTGCTGAGGTCCCCCGGAAGCCTAGCGGATGTGTCATCCGCTCCCATCCACTTCCATCCACTGGGCTTCCGTTCCGCATCCGCTTTCCATCCGCCCTGCGTCCTCCCCCCGTCCGTGTTATCCCCTCCGGTTATGCAAATTTTTGCCCCTTTTGAGAGCGGATAACAACGGATGGAACATTTTGCTCGTCCGTTGTGTCCGTTTTGCATCCGTTGGGCAGTGTGACAGGGCCTTAAGTCAGCAAAACATTTGTAATCCTGATCATTATCTAATCAGAGTTAAGCATACAGAATGATTTTTCTTCCTATCTTTGTTCATTTATGAATATTTAACTCATTTAGGCTTTGTAATTGACACTTTGAACAACACTGCCTGGATTCACATAACAGAAACACAAGAACTGGGCTCTGAATCAGTCCCTTTTTTGAGCATACTTCCTATTTGAAAGAAAGCCAATTAACAGCAGTGATTCTCAGAAGCAAAATGGACAATGTCTTCCAAAGACAGATAATTTTGCTTCCACAAGCATCAATCAGCATTATAATTTGACCAAATTAAATACAGCAATATAGATTCATCCAACAAAGCTCGCAAACAGTAAAACAGTAGAGATATACCTCACATTTTTCTCAGAGGCAGGATCCCACTCCCAATGTCCCTGAGACGAACCCACATCTTTCATGGACAGATTATTTTCTTTGTTTCTTTTTATCTTTTTTTCCTCTTTCTTTCTTTTTTGAAAAAGGACTTGTCCTTTCATTGATTACAGAGAAGAAGAGGCCCCAAGAGGTACAGTTTAGAAAAAGAACCTCAATCCAGACCTAAGCTGTGCAATATATTGCCATCATTTGTGCACTGGATATGAATAAGAGCCCCTTGGTTGTGTATCATAATGATAGAGAAATCCCAGTTGTCCCAGGCCCTTTCATATCAGGCAGGGACATGATGGCCATACATCATATCAAAATATAGTCAATTAGTTTGTGGCAACTATAAACAGTAATAAAGAGAGATGACAACTAGGAAAATCTGTCAATTTTTGTCAATCAACTTACTCTCTTACACCTGAGTTTGTGACTAAATCTTCTTTCAACTACAGCTTTCATTTGCAAAAGGAATAACGCTTGCAGATAGAATATGAAGATTTTATATTTCCCAATCTCAACAATGCCTTCTTACAACACTTTTAGCATTGCTAGCAGAGGAATAAGTTAGACAGCTCACTTCTCTTACAGTGAAATGAAAGAGTTAATATACTTAATAGGATCACTGCTCTTACACTGTCTTTATCAATAGCCCCAGGAAGTATTCATACAACATCAACAATAAAAAAAGGATCAGTCATCACATTTTGTATGACAGTTCAATAAAACCTGACTGTATTTCTACAGGCTTCAGATCTTTTCAATGTATGTATATTTTGGCTTACATATATCTGGACTTTCACTTGTAATTAAGTAGATGCAAATTAACCAATAATGTTAAGTCCCACAGCCTGAAAGAACATGTCATTTGGGAATCTTCTTTCACTTTGCTAAAATTTAGCTGAAGCGTTTCTGATTTATTCACAAAAATAACAGCAGCGGCTTACAATCTTTGAAGAAAACTGCTTCATCAAAGCCTATGCCACAAGGACATGACTGATCTTCATTACCCAATGGTTAGATTTAAAGACTTCTGCTGAAGAATTGATGATTCTTGATGCAGAAGAATTGATGATCTGCATAAATTCCAGTTTCCCCTCAGAGTGGTTTATTCGTGAAAGAACTCTCGACATGCTCAGAGACATTCACCTAAAAACTCAGGCATCAGAAACAAGATCAAGCCCCAGAATCATTTCATCATTTATACGAAGCCATGTATACACCCATGCAATGATCCCACCTGGGATGCATCTGCCGGCGAGGCCAGGCCTACGAGGCGACGGCCTTCTTCTCCTCCACATCTGGTTCCCCTTTTTCCAGCTTTTGTCCTCCAGCACCTTCCACCGCCGCGCTCCGGGCAAGCCAGCATCAGTCTAAGGCGGACCCAGCCACCTCCCGCAGCACCTGAGCCCCAGTCCCGGCCCCGGACACGCCACCGCCCACCGCCGGAACCAGAACCGCCTCATGGAGGTACCCGGCGGACCTCGGGGAAAAAAGGGGGGAAATGAAAAAATTGGAGCACCAAACGCGCAGAGCGCCCTCCTCCGGAAGGGGTGGTTGTGCACCTACGGACGGGCTGCTCCTCTGACAGGAAGGTCAAAAGCGGCACGGAGATCACTTCCGGGTTTTACCAGATCCTGAAAACGCCCCCTGCCGCTCTTCTCGCTACTCATCTATCCTCCCTTTGCTGTAAAACGCAGACTTAATTTAGCCGCCCGCCGCTCGCGCAAACTCCGTGTAAACATCTGCCCGGCTCCTTTCTGCTGGGCTTTCTCAGGTCTTCGCTTCCAACCCGATCGGCGCTTCCGAGAATACGGAAAAAGTTTTCTGATGCAATTTGCGCAATGTGGTACTACGGTTTAAACTCCACTGAAGTTACTGGAATTTAAACCGGCAGTCTGTTTAGAGCAGGATTTCTCAACCGTGGCGGTTTTAAGTTGCGTGGACTTCAACTCCCAGAATTCCCCAGTCAGCCAAGCTGGCTGGGGAATTCTGGGAGTTGAAGTCACGCATCTTAAAAGTTGTCAAGATTTGAGAAACACTGCTTTGGAGTACAAATCGAACTTATATGCTGTGTGGAAGACATTAAAGTTATATGATAAATCATGTATAATGTAATGAAAATGTTTTTTTTAGTCACATAAGATCCCAAGACATCTTAGCTAAATTTCATTTATTTATATGCTATGTTAATTGTTATAGTAAAGGCTGATTGCAATTAAAAAGAGTCACTTTTTACAATTATGTTGTTTTTCTACTATATATTTAATGATAATAAAGGATGGCTTCAGAAGATAAATTGGATTTTTTTTAAAAAAAATGCTTTTTTCCCCTTTTTAAAAGACATTTGGAGACATACATTCTTACACATTTCAGAAAAATATTTACATTGGATAGTGTTATGCTATAGTGTTCTGACATAGAATTGGGAAAATTGGGTGCTGAATGTGCTTTTTACATCCAGAATACAGCCAAACTAAAAGGCCAGATCAGAAAGCCACCGGTTTCTTGCAGAAATATTTTTCAAAGCTTACAATAGTATAACTAGCTACCTTGACCACCAATTGTAAAAAATCACCACACAGGATAGGAAAAACAGTTCCCTCCTTCCTTCAAGAAGAGTATACGGCTGTCAGGAAAACCCACTATAAGAGGACATGGCAAAATATAGCATCTGTATCTCCTCTGACAGCTGAAAATATAGTGAATTTCTCATAGCAAGCAATGTATAACAAGGCGGTCAGCCTTGCTGGAGCTGTGTCTGTATACACATTATGAACAATTATCTGACATGCATACAAGCTGCATGCTTTATTTTAAAAAAACTATACATTTCATTCAGAATCAAACAGCAGTTTCTCCCTAAACATGGTTTTGTCCTGTTGTAATCCTCAAGTTTCAGAGGCAAATGCCACAGAAAAATGTGTTTGCAGGAAGAGACCAGCAAGCATTTACTCCTAGTACCTATCCCTTCAAAGAGATTCATCTTTAAAAACATTTTTTTTTCATTCCAAAATAACCAGTTTCTTTTTAGGTACATGAGTTCTTTATTGCAAACTGCCTCGTGTAGACATGTAAAAAATAAACTTACTGTATTGCGGAACAGCAGGTGGTTCAGGAAGTCAACATTTCTTCACAAATTCCAAACATGGTCACTACCACTTCCTTCTCATATAAAGGACAATATTTAAACACTATGAAAAATAGGTAAATAATATAAAGGTATCTGTGTGCATAAAATGGAGAAACACAATGCTACTGTAAAGAACTTTTTAAATAAATGTTTTCTTGGGGCAAATAAAGCTGTACTCCAAATATTCCAAAGGACAAGTTATAATCTACATAAAGAAGAACACACAAAGTGCATTAAATATACTTTAGTAATATTAACATTGTAGTCAGCAGTATCTGACTACAGAGGTTGCTGACTACAAAGTAAAATGATGACACCAAAATGATGGCATACGTAGTGATGTTTCATGCAGATCCTGTTTTCATGATAATTTTGCCCTTACGCTTTCCTGCCTTTTCTGTGGATACCATGTCTCTTCTGTAGATCCAAGTAGCAGAAATTTTAGTTCAGTTCATTAAAAAAAAACATTCTTTTTTGTTAAACACGACAACAATTTCATCAAAAAAGAAAAAAAATAGAGTGATCCATTAAAAACTGTGAATGAAGCATTGGCAGCATTGAGCAAGGAAATAAAAAATTATTCCAGTTCTATATGCATTTCCACGTGGAGAAAAGGAAAATAGGAATGGTTTGGGGAAAACCTAACATTTCTTTTTGTTTCATAAACAATGCCATTCTTAAAGTCTCCCAAGTTACAACATTTTCAAACAGAATTCATTTCTTTTCCTGAAAAGATTGAAATTGCTTTAAAAAAAAACTAGTAAAAGTGTATTTTTAAATATGGGCTAGAACTCTGCCATAAGGGATGTATATAAAACAAGGAATAATTATAGTGGAACCAAAATAATCCATTTAATAGTGATAACGGTGCACACAATTTGTATAGTATAATTCGAAGTACAGATGATTGCTCCAAGGCTCATTTATATCTACAATTTACCAGAGAGAACAAGGGGAAAGGATTAGAGTTAGATGAAAAAAGAATAAGATGCCCTTACTACAGCTGCATATATTGAATTTAGCAAATATCTTCTTTTGCTACTGCACACATCTTAAAGAATGCAAGACAATTCTTACCAATCATGTTTGGAAATATGCTTAATCTGTCACATTCTCAACCACAAGGGAGCACTCTTTCCCTTAATAACCTGTATCTCACATTTCTGCACACATTCACACACACATGGACATACACATCACCTAACTTGTCAGATGCAGATTAAATCTGCAAACTTCTATGAACTGACTGATGCCATTATTTTAGAACAGCGGAAGCTGCCAAATCTGTCTTCATGCTTTGGATTTCAATATAGAAAGCCCTTGGCTAGTTTTTTTTCAGCTGACAGGAGATCCTCAATTCTTGAGGAGAAAGAGGTGGAGCTTTGGCAATTCTTGGCAAATGCCTGCAAACTTTTCAAGTTATCCATCCTTTTGGAGGCAGGTAATATCAAAGGGCACTGCGGATTACAATATGTGAGGAGTGTTTACAGCCTGGAAGATTATTTATGTTTGGTTTTATCTCTATAGTTACACATCCAAGCTTGAAGAAAAGAAACACAGGAACCCTCTCATTATCTTTTGAAATATGAAGATCAGAGGAAAACCTGGGTTTTAAAGTGTGGAGTGATGCTCCTAGAAGCCTGCTTATAAATTAGAAGGCATTCTGATTCACTAATAACAGACTAAGGAACAGAACTTATACTTGGTAGGAGAACAGAATTTCAGGGTAATTTTTACTACCATGGACCTTAAGCCAATGCCTACTTGCAGGATCACCACAAATTGTGGAGCAGAACATCTGGCCTATTTGACTTCTCCTTCAATGGACAAATTCCAAAAAGCCTATTCTGGAATTTGACTCTGAATTGCTTTTAAGATGGGGAGTAAGAAAGATGATGGGCTCTTGAACCGGATCTCATGTTCAGGACAGGCATCTCTTGGAAGCAGTCATGTTACGGGTTCTCATGGTTTACCACTCCGAGAACCATTTGGCATCCCTCTTCCTTTTGGACAAACGTACTGGGATCATCAACCTTACAATGGATATTCAGGAAGATTCTCTTATTTACCCTTTTCTGGGTATGTGGGAGTTTACGACTACTCATTTGAGCCAGCTTTCATTCGGAAAAGGAATGAGAGGGAAAGGCAGAGGGTTCGTTGTGTAAATGAAGGCTATGCACGCCTCAGAGACCATCTTCCCAAAGAGCTTGCTGAGAAGCGTCTTAGCAAAGTGGAGACTTTGAAAGCTGCCATCACTTACATCAAACACCTTCAGAATTTGCTGGAATATCATCCTTTAGGAACAAATAATAAGACGGCCATTCCAGCTACAGATGCACCAGGAGTTTCTGGTCCTAGTTTAAGAAGAGAATGCAACAGTGATGGAGAATCTAAAACTTCATTAGCTTCATCTCCTTACAGTGAATTTGAGGAAGTTTGTAGTTAGGAAAACAGTCTATAGAAACAAACAACCTCATGACCATCGATCTCTTTTGGGGGAAAAAAAAACCCAAATAATTTCCAATCTTTTGTGGGTCACCTGGAGACAAAAATTCATCTCTAACAAAAGGCTGGAAAAAGATATTGAGAAGACTGTTTCCAGTATAATTCATTCTTTGGCAATCTTCAGGTGTTTATGTAAGAAATATATAACATAGTCCCTAACATTTCTTTATTTATGATATTGAATATTTTATGACTGAACTATCTTTTCTAAAATTGGAAACATTATTGACTTGTAATCTTTGTTTTGTTTTGATTTAGTTAAAGACAACAATAAAGTCAGGTGTGTTTGTTAGAACACTCTGTCCTGGTATAGTGGACCCTGGACAATAATGCTGTAATTATTAATCATAATTAGCAGAGCATTATCTCTAAATAAAATGAATTATATTTGCACTCTGGAGAATGTTTTGAAATTTAGGATTAAGTCAAAATTATATTGACTTTAATGAGCTTTAAACTAAATTGTTTTGAAATTGTTTAATGGCTTACAATGAGATTACCATCTTCATATTTTAGGGTTTACATTTAGCATGTGCTAGATTGAAAAATGTGAACAGAATTTCATTTTTCTGTCAGTATGTGATTTCAATGTGCCAGATAATGACTAAAATTAATGAAATGCATTTAGCTGTAATTTTATTTTCAGTAGCTCTAATTTAAGAATGAAACACATTTTTTCTGATGTTCTGTCTTGCTTATTAATAACCAACTATATGTGCATATAAGCTTAATTAGTGTGGCATTTGAGTGATATATGTAGGTTTCATGTATATACACATTAACATGTCAAAATGGAAAGAGCAAAATAAATACAGGCACAATAATGAGTTATCCTCAAAATGCCAAGATGATGACAAATATGAATAAAGAAACTATTGATATATAATTTCAGTGTGAGGGGGAAGGGAGTAAAATATGAAAAAAACAAGATATGGACATATCCCCAGATTTTCAAACAATATGTTTGATTTGATTTAGAGAATAGGGGCAAAATTTAATTACACTTACTAAATGAGAAGAATCTAAGTCTGTCTTAAAAAGGGAGGAGATATTGCTTCATGCATTCTCGTTGCTGTATATTAATTATTTTGCAAACCCAGCCAAATGGCATCATAAGAAAGGAAGCTAATTTAAAATAAGCCAAATCATTAGTCTATCAAGTCTATGTATTTATCATGACAATTCCCCCACCCTGATTCACGTCTTACTTTGCCTATAGTCATGCACTGATGTGATACTAAAAGGAAGAATAACCTTAATATCATATTTAGGCAGATCATACTTCACCAAGCTGCTGGTAAAGAAAACTTGAACATGAGAACAATTGTCTCTTGCCCACAGATGTTTCCCGAAGGTGTTTTTTCAACAGACAACTGGACTTTATAAAAACAAAGTCCAGTTGCCTTTTGAAAAAGCACCTTTAGGACAACTGTGACCTGGATGACTGAGAATCTCCATAGACACTTGCACACAGATGTAACGTTTGAAATGCTTGCGCTCTATATACATACTGCAAATTGGATTACTCAAGATCTAAGGATAGAGCCAAGAGCATGAAGCTACAGCTCCTTGTCTAGCCATGATTCAAAAAGATCCAACAAATTTTAACTCCAATGATGTGGAATTAAAACTTTGAGAAAAGAGTGTCAAATCAAACTCTGGGTGGAAAGCAAATGCATTTACCTTCTACATTTTGTGAAGTGGTTTGTAAGTTTGTTCCTTGTACTCAAGTATGCATTCTATGGTATGTGTGGGTTTTCAAATTTTCAGAAGCTCAACTTATATTGTTCTTGGGCTTTTGGAAAAGAACAAAATACTTTTACACTCTTGACATATTTTAAGCTGGTTGTGTGATATTATCCAGTGACTAGTTCTGGAATAGCCAGGAGACCTGCATCTTTGAAAGAGCTCCACCTGGCTGCAAAAATGCTCTTTTGTTCTTAGTTAAACACATGGAAGAGATTACAGTCACAATAATGTTTCACCTTGATAGGTGCTTCCTTACTACTACTACATGTAGCAGTAGTAGTTTGGAAAATAACTTCAGTCCCCATCACCTCCACCACAGATTATTTATAGGTAAGGATGAAAGCTAACTGAATATTATTCTAGCTAATATAGGTCTTAACCAGCCATAAAACAATATTGCAGCAAAATCCCCAACTTCATTTTCAGCAGGCTCCATGCTGGAATTATTTTTAACCCTTATAATGAGTAGCAAGTGAATAGGATTCTTGTTACAGAAAAACAGAAAATGATCCAACTTTACATTCTTTCAATTAATGTTTGAATTAAAAACAATACCAGGAGTTGTCTCCCCATATGACATGATTACTGTTTGCCATAAAAATACTTCACAGATTCCCTTAGATACATGCTCAATGATTTTATCAATAATTAATTAGCAGCCAAAGAATAAATGTTGTTTATTCTTGTATTATATCTCAAAAATGGATTCTAATTTATATTCACGATTACATAGTTGCTATTAAGAGTAATACAGTCTACATGGCAGCAAGCTTATGTCTTGAAATATGAGTTGCTTTTTCATTTAAAAGCAGAGTTCAAAAAAGTATTATCTATGACTAATGTACATTAATACAGAAACACAACAGGAGTGCTGTGAAGTGAAATTGGTACTAAAGTACCATGAAGATGAAAAGCTTTAAACAAGTATAATTATAATACATAAATTAGTATTAACAGGAAAAGAAATTAGAGCAAACTGCTATATATAATGGGATGGATCCAGATTTAGGTAAGTGGAACTGAACAAGGTAGAATATATTAGTTTGATCCTCTCGCCTAACATTGTGTTTTAGAAATTTTATTAAGAATGGGCTATCGTTTTTACAGAAACTGAATGCTTCTGAAACAAGTGTAGACATTTTTTTTGTCCAGAGTTTTGCTAAATAAATAATGTAGCCACCTAATTATTGGGATCTCTCTTTGCTTCTATTCAGCAATATAATCCATTTGCAGAACCTCTGACTCTTTGGCATATTCTCTGGAGAGGTGGAAACAGAGTGAAATCTATAACTTGTTTATATTGAATCCATGTTAATGGCTGTGAAAGTTCTTTAAAATCAATTTAAGAGGAGATATCACACAGAGTTTAGTCTATATTACTTGTACTTGAACATATGAAGATAATTCTTTGGCCCTTCTATCAACTTGAAACAGAGTAATTAAAGTTTGGTGGAACCAGCACTTTTCCTTAGGACTACTTGTGACATTAGACCTGATTTCAAACTCTGCTCCCTCCAATTATTAGTTATTTTCCTTCAGCCTAACACTTGGAAGAGAAATAGGATGTTAGAAAGAGAGAAGATACTAAAAAATTGGAATCACTATCTACTTTTGGATGTAGTCTCTTGCACTGCTTGTTCCCTCATCATAAAAACTCTAACATATTATGCAGAAATGTTTCAATACTCAAAAATATTGCTCCTCTTTTGTATAAAAAAATAAATTTCAGCTTCAGGTTTCTTGTGTTTTTAAGAAGCTTATGCAGAATGTTTTTACTCTGATTGATGAAATTCAGTTTTCTTTTAGAATCAAAGATAGATATCAGGAAATAATAGAACCAAAGATATCAGGCAAATGTGTAAGTTTCCCAAATATATTGTCTGTTGCTCACTTCATCGAAAAGTAGTCATATATAATTCAGGCAAGAGGAATGAAATTTTTAAATGGGTAAGGTAGGATAAGATGGGACAAGTTTTGTTCTGGACTCTGAGACCCTGAATTCATTTTAATATTTTCTGGGATTAAAATTTCACATACAATATTATAATTTTCCCAAACGTTGTTATCTCCCTTATTTATGTATGCAACTCCCAGAATCCTCTGTTAGGTCCTAATTCTGGAAATTCCACACATGTGGCTTCTAGTTTGAACACAGCTACAACTCAATCATGGCAAAATCCCATGCTATTACTTTCAAAGCGGTATTGTGTTGACTATTTCTGATTTCTGTCATATATCTATTTTTGTTATTTGAAAACTAAACATGGATAGAAACTTAAATTCTCAATGACTGAAGACACTGAGATCACGAAACTGTTTGCTGACAAACAAGTTTCAAATAAAGCAATATATACTTTAGTCTTTGCCTATATTCTCTTTTGTCTAGACAAATGTTTATTTCAACTTAGCGTGGAGTATATTATTATTAAACTTTGAAAACAGATAATGAACCAACCTTACATATTTTAATTAATGTTTGAATAAATACAAAGACCAAGAGATATCTCCCCATATGACATGATTACTGATCACCATAAAAATACTTCACAGATATCTTTCAATATATGCACAATAATTTTATCTGTTTTCTGTCATCTTCTTATCAAACACAGACAAAGAAAAATCTCAGTTAAATTACAAATCTACAAGCACTTTGAAACTATCACTACCATTAAAGTGTATAATCTAAGTCATATGATTGTTTGAAAATTCTTAATAGCTTATTTAGTTGGTTTTCCTCAGCCCCCAGTAATAGCTTCACTCATGTTCTTTCAAGTTAAATTACTCTGTTTCAATAAATGGTCAAAGAAAAACAGAAGGAGCCATAATAAAATATATAAAACTTGGTATCTTAGAATTAAGGAACAAGAGCTCAGAAGAAAATGAATTCACATTTGAAAAGAACATCTGTCTCTGAATAACTACAAGACATGAAGAATCATAATTCCAATCAGGTATCACAATATTAAATCAGAAGTATCATGATTCCTGTTATCCAGGAATTTCATGATAGCAGATTGCTCCCAACAACAATTTTCCAACAAAAGGTTAACAGATTATAGCTGAGAATGTACAATTTAAAATATATGGCAAATTATAAAAAAAAACAACTTCAAATTCCTAGGTATAAAGAAAGTGTTCATATTTGTGTTTAAGGATTTAAGAACAATTAAATCAGAATTCTGGGCAGGAGAACAAGGGAAAGAATAAGTGAATTACCCTAACCAGAACAGATTAATAATATATACATTAATACTTCCCTAAGGGAAATATTATGGTGTCATCTTACTTATATAGAGAACAATCAGTTTTCTAAATATGGTTTCTATGCAGCCAAAACAACCAACAGCCATGGGCAATGGGCAGGTATTACATAGACTATCAAATGCCACAATTTCTAGAAAGTGTTATACTACAAAACATTTTGAACCAACACCCCATCTTAAAAAAGTGTGTATTAAACAAAAAAGATCACACTGCTCAATAGTATGCTTGGTGGCCATAAAGAGTAAAATACTATTAGAAAACAGAAATGATGTAATTTATTCAATTTAGAACATAGAACATAAATAATAAGGTAGGATAGGAACTTGGAGGCTTTTGGTCTAATCCCCTGTTCAAACATGAGACTTTATACCATTTTGGACAAATGGTTGTCCAATCTCTTCTTGTAAACCACCAATGATGGCGTACTCACAATTTCTGCAGGCAAGCCCTTCCACTGATTAATTGTTCTCATTGTCAGGAAATTTCTAGGTTGGATCTCATTTTATGAGCTTTCACCCCATTCCTTCTTGTTCTACCCTCAGGTGCTTTGGATAATAGGTTGGTCCCCTATTCTGTGTAAGAGCCTCTCATGTACTGAAAGACTAATATCATATCACTCTTAGTCTTTTTCTTAGACAAGACATACCGAGTTTTCTCAGCTGTTCATTGTACAATTTAGCCCACAGACTCCTTATCATCTTTGTTGCTTTTCTCTGCACTCTCTTTCAGGTCTCAGCATCTTTTTTGTATCATGGTGATCAGAATTTCCTTATTTTTAAGAAATGAAACAAAAATGTTTGCTGAGGTTATATTGAAATTTAGAGAACATATCTATGGTGATACGGAGTACATGACAATCAGGAGAGAATAAAAGTGTTGTCTTTCATAAGCAAAACAGAATAGCAACAATAAATCCCTAACTTCATTCAGGTATAACCCAGTCCAGCTCTACTGAGACACTATATTATATAATAACATTATTCTCTTTATTCACATGCTTACCATAAACTCAAACCAATGTTTAAACAGTATTTCCAAAATAAACTTCAAAAGCAAAGTAGGATCAGCTAGGAACAATGATTGAAGTGAGACAGGTATAACAAGAACACAGGAACACGACTTTAAATCTTTCTCATTTTGGCCAGATCAGGTCTATTGTTTCTTTTGAAACATGCCTAGAATTATTCCACAATGTTATTTTTTTTGTAACAGTCTGTTGTTCTCTGTTTACCATGAGCTTCTCCAATACATCGTTCTAGTTGTTTTGAATTATAAATTACATTAATCCTAAACAATAAGGCCAATGGGCAGAAATAATAGGTATATAATCTAGGATTTATGGAGGAATAAAAATTTTGGAATGCTGATTTAGCTAAATTATCAATGACAGAAAACTAGCTAATTAGCTGGTTAGTCGATATATGCTAAATAATGCACGATAAGATGTGTTACGTTGTGAGAATTTTGAGGCAACACCCAAGATAAAAATCAAACCCATCTTCTACAATTTCTCATTGGGAGGGATTTATTCCCTTATAAAAGAGTTGGCAATTCCTCTTAAGACCTGAACCTCATCCAAGTCATAATTATATCCGTTTGAAATTCCATAAACTGGGAACCAGCCTTCAGCTATTCAAAAGAGGTTCCTGTATATCATGTGCTTTAGCAATATACTTTGGCAACCAGAGAGTTTGAGCTGCCCCAAACAGCCAGCCATTCCTCACTGGACACACCATGAGATGTTTGACCTGAATTCTTCAACAAGAGCTGAGGTTTCAGGGAAAATATCTGCCTTGCATTGGTTCCTGGAATCATGGAAAAGCAGTGAAAGTTCTTCTACTGCATTTATTGAAAGGGAGGCTTCTCTGAATTTCTGAAAAAGATAACCTCAAGGGTCAAATGCTTAAAAGCACTGGTTTTCGAGTGCCAATATGGACAACTGTGCCATATTTTTTTAAAAAAAAACTGTTTTGGAAATTTTTTCATGTACAGAATTGGTAATTATGCAAGAATTCTAATGCAATTGATCAACCACAGGAACTCATTCATTGCATTTTCTGTTTCAGCACATTAGCATTTTTCAAAATCTACTAAGCCACTTCTATCTAAAGTTGATTTCGATCTCATGATCAAGAAGAATAAAAACTAAAACATACCTACCATTTTCCTCCATTTTAGGATCTTATCCTGTCTGTCCCCTCCCTGCTTTCAAACAAATTAACTATCTGTCATATCTTTAGAAAAAAGCTTAGCAACTTTTCAGCTTTCAGGCGGCTGAGCTGAGATAGTATGAAACTGGAAAAGGAGAAAGAAAAGGTGATCCTCCAATATGGTTTTCTTCGAACCAGGATTGGTTCTCCAAGAGTATCAGGGATCACGGTGGAGGACTATTCCTTACTTCTCTTAATTTTATATCAGACATTTCTAATGAAGCACCCTCCAAATTTCTTGGCTTTGTAGAAACCAGAATACTCAATTATTAGGTTATGCAATTTCTGGAGTAACACATATGAACAGGGAAGGCAATCTAGGCCAGTTTATTCCATTAATTTATTCCATTAGTGCAATTGCTTGCAGAGGCCTCCATTAATTTAGGTACACTTGGAATAAAGCCATTTACTGTACTGGACAATTTAACTCAGTATAACTATGAGAGCATTATGGAACAACCAGATTGGTTCACTCAAAAAAAGAAAGATTATAGAATTTCCCAGATCAAAAGTCTATCCTTGAAATGGTGTGTTTTGCATTTTTCTAATCTATAACTTGTTCAAATTCTTGAAAAATGACTATATAATAGAGGTAATTTGCATATCAAGTCATAATTGATTAAAACCGAACTCAAGACAGATGCAAAAACAGACACATGTGCAGTCTGTGTACATTGCTGTTGTTGTTCACTTGCTAAATTGTGTCTGATTCCTTGCGACCACAGCACATCAGGCCTTCCTGTCCTCCACTGTCTCCCGGAGTCTGCCCAAACTCATGTCCATTGCATCAGTGACATTATCTAATCATCTCATCTTCAACTGTCCCCTTCTCTTTTTGCCTTCAATCAGGGTCTTTTACAATGACTGTGTACATTGACAGAATTTAAATTCTAATGATGGAGAGAGAGCAAGGGAAAGAGCAAAGTCCAACATAGACATATAGTATTTAAGTTGGATTAGAAGCTATCACGAGAATATTTTAAAAGTTCAGAAACAGTGGTGGCCTACCACAAACATACCATTTGAAGAAGAAGTGGAGAACAACCTCTGCAAACTCCAGACAGTAAACAGTAACAGATCATTTACACACAAATGAAAGTGAACTTAGTTCTTGGGATTCCCCACCCCTTTCTTTCAGAAAGGGAAGATAAAAAGAAAATTCACTTCAAAAAGGAAAATTTCCATTTGATCTATTGAGAACTCAAAGCAAAGGTGAAGTACCTTCTCAGCAGCAGAACTTTCTCTAAAAGCACATCAAGTCATCATTGCCTCCCATTTTTCATTTTTATGACTTTCAGACAATAAAAGCTACTGCATTGGTAATATAATATTTATAATCATCAGTGATGAAGGAAGTTGGTTAAGAAAAAAAAAAATTTGGCTTTTTTTGGCAAGATTTTCAGAAGTAGCTTGCCCTTTTTTTCTTTCTAGGGCTGAGAGAGAATGATTGACTAAAAGTCATTTAGCTGATTTTGTAAGATAGGGCTAGAACTCAGTTTCCTGCTTTCTTGCCTGGGGCCTTAGCCATCATATAAAATTAGTCCTCAGATGGTTAAGAATAATATTTGTAACGAGAAAGTAAAACAGGATATATCTTAGTAGACCAGAGGTAGTAGTATTCAGCAGGTACTGACCAGTTCTGGAGAATTGGCAGCAGAAGTTTGGAATAATTCGGAGAATTGGCAAATTTCACCTCTGATTGGCCCCGCCCCATCTATTCTCTGCCTCCTGAGTCCCAGCTGATCGGCTGGGTCTTCTTTTGTTGCCTTGCACAGGAGAAAGGAGCTGGAAAGCAGGTTAGCGGGATGACAAGGAAATGGGATTTTGCAGTATCCTTCCCCTGGAGTGGGGATTTTGCAGTATCCTTCCCCTGCCACGCCCACCAAGCCACCCCACAGAACCGCTAGTAAAATGTTTGAATCCCATCACTGTAGTAGGCCAAGAGCCTACTAAATAGGCCAAGACCCTACTACATGGAGCAATGGATACCATCCAAAAAGGGAACAAAAAGACCCAAGATCGGATTATGATGTTACAAAGCTATGGACCCATGTTACAAACATAGCTAGGCTAGGATTTTTATTGCTCCATCACTTGTATTTTTGTAAGTGGTTTTCTGTATATTCCTATATTTAAACAATGATAGATTTGCTTTACTATTTTATTTATATCCTGCCACAGTTCAGAATGGACTTGGCTTCTTTAGGAGTTTTTCACAGTATTTCTTGCCTTGAAAAGCTGAGAAACCACATAACTGAATTCAACCCCCATGGCTGGAGTAGGCTTCAGGAATGGAGTTTATAGTTCGCCCCATTTTGTATTATTAAATAGGAAGGAGATGAACGAACATATGAATTTTATAAAATATTTGCCTGATTTTGTAATTCTTGAATTTTTGCTGATTGCAAACACTGATGATTGTCAGAGCATCAAGTAAGTATTGAATTGTTGGCACGAATATCCATCTGGTTCAGTTCCAAGCTGGGAGAAAGGCAGGGGAAACAAAGTGGAGGCTGGAGGCTGATTGGAAAGAGGGAACACTTATTGATGAAGTAGAACTATCAAGCACTTGTGATTCTGGGCAGCTGACCACATGGAGTTGAGAGTGGGAGTTTTTATATTTTCTCTGAGCTTTGCACTTGAGCTTCCTGTGCAAGAACATGTATTCTATTGGCTGCTGTAGGGGTTATTTGGGGTCATAGCTGCTCTAAAGGTTGTCTAAATTCCCAGGTTTGATTGAAATTTGGACTGCTGAGATGATGCAATGAAGAAGCTTGTGTTCTGAAAGGGTGTTGGGCAATTCCTATTATGGCTTAATGGCTTTGTCCTGGTTTGGATCTTGAGTGATGGCTAATCCTATAACTCTGCCTTTGTTCAGACTTTGCTGCAGGAAATAATGGATTACCAAAACTGCATTTCTAAAAGCTGCCTCATTCAGTATCTGCTCGGGGGCAGGGAGCTGGGGAACTGAGTTTCTGTCTCCCTTGAGATTTTTTGGGAAATATTTTATCCTGCCTTTTAAAAAATATTTCTCAAAATATTTCATTCTTCTAGGAGGAGTGGTGGTGGCTTCCCACAGAGTGAATCAATATCACCAAGTTTGATGCTTGCCTAGTTTGTTACATAAATAGATTTTAATGAGAAATGGACGTCTTGGATTTTTATTCTGGGGACATATTACTTAGAACCTTGACATTCACCCGCATATTGTTAGATCACGGGAAGGAGACTCGAGACCAGTGTGACTTTCAGCTCTTTATTTAGTTCCTAAAGTCTGTTCTAACCGCAGAGCCGCGGCAGCCTCTTTCATAGCAGCTGCTCGCCGCTCGCAGACAATGACGGCTCTTTAAATCTCCCACCGATTCGGCGGGCCAATCACAAGGCGGTAATGCGAACCAATCAATGTAGCGTTTCTGAACCAATCACCAAGCAGTATTTGTGGTCCAATCAGAAGAGGGTATTTCAAGTATGTTAATGTAGAACACCCCTCCCCTCTTGGTTTAGCCCGACCTACATTACATAGTCTCGTAAGTAGATGGGCTTTTATGGTGTCTACTTGACCTGCACAGCTCAGTTGCGTTGTTGTCTTTGGCTAGTTTGGATGGGATCGCTGTCTCTCCTGTCCTTCTCAGTGGAACCTCCTGGAAGGGTGAGTCAGCCCTGCCGCTCCCACCCTTCCAGGAGGTTCCCACCCGGTCTACCCAGGCTGATTGAGTCGGCTCTGCCGCTCCCGCCTGGTCTATCCAGACTGGTTGAGTCGGCTCAGCTACCTCTTCCAGGAGTGGCCTCGTGTTGGTTTTCCGCTGCCAGTTCCCTTCTATCAACATCTCCTGCCAGTGAGTAGTTTTGGTTTCTTGATGGGCCTGCCGGTGGTGTTTGTTGTTGGTTTGTTTGTTGTAGTGTTATTAGCGGGTTTTCTCCTCCCCTTTGATTTATGTTTGGGTAATCTCCCCCCTCTCTGGTTTTGTTATAGTCTTTTTGGTGTGCTCTTTGTGTGTGTGGTTATTCTGTGTTCCTGGTGTTGTTGGTGTTTCTTTCTATTGTTCTAGACCTTAGTTGGTCTATGTGTCTCTTCCAGCTCCTCCTGTCCTCCATTTCTAATCAGTATGACCAGGGTGCCATTATTTGGATTATTCTAGCTGGTATCCAAAGTGGGTCTCCTGTAAGATTTTTTGCATATACCAGATCCCCTGTTGTAAATGTGTGGTATTTACTGGAGGAGTCTGGTGTCTTTTCGGGGTTGTATGTTGGGTGTAATCTCTACAGGTGTGAGCATAGTTTCCTACCGATCAGGAGTTCTGCTGGGCTCTTGTTAGTCAACGTGTTCGGTGTTATATGTTGTATGGTTAGCATTTTATTGATTTTGTCTTGAATTTCACCCGTGTCTATTTTATGTAATGCCTCTTTGGTATACTGAACCATGCATTTCGCCCATCCGTTTGTAGCCGGGTGAGCGGGTGCTGATAGGGCATGTCATATGCCCAGTTCAGTGAGGAATTTTTTGAACGACAGCGCTGTGAACTGCGGCCCGTTGTCTGAGACTAACAAGTCCGGTAACCTATGCATTGCGAAAAGTTTTCTTAGCTGTCTGATGACGGCTTCTGTTGTTGTTGATTGCATGACTGTGACCTCCAGCCAATTGGAGTAAGCGTCGACAATTATAAAAAAAGGAATATCCTTTTGTGGGTCCAGCAAAATCTATATGGATTCTCCAGGGGCCCCTAGGTGTCTCCCACTCTAGAGTAGGTGCAGGAGGGGGGGTAGGTCTGGACTTTTGGCATTTAGTGCATGTTCCCATCCATGTCCCAATGTCTTTGTCCATCCCGGGCCACCAGATGTAACTCCTGGCCAGGGATTTCATTTTGATGATAGCCGGGTGTCCTTCATGTAGCATGCACAGTACTTTTTTTTTGTTGGTTTGTTGGTTTTGGAAGGGTTTAAATGTCTCGCTGTCATCAGTTTCCAGCCACCCTTTCCCTACCCAGTTTAAAATCTGCACCAGTTGTCTGTCTCTTGCAGTCTCTTTTCCAATGTCTGATGCGGTTATGGGTGGGTTTGGTAAGGTCTCTATTTGTAGTGTGGACGTAGTCGGTGCCGGGTCGTCTTCTAGATCAGATAGGGGGGAACGGCTCAGGGTGTTAGCATGTGATATGCTCTTCCCTGGCCGGTGGATTACTTGGTAGTTATATGCGGCAAGGAACTCGGACCACCTTGACATCCTTGGTGACAATATGTTTGGGGTGGACTTGTTCCCTGCGAGTATCCCCAGGAGTGGCTTTTGGTCGGTAATGAGTGAGAAAGTCCTACTGTAGAGATATTCATGGAATCTCTTTACTCTGGTGATCGCTGCTAGTGCCTCTCCGTCCAAATGGCTGTAGTTTCTCTCTGCCTTGGACAACGTCTTGGAGTAGAATGCAATTGGTGCTACTCTCCCATCCGGTAGTGTGTGGCTGAGTATGGCCCCGACGCCGAATGGCAATGCATCGCAGGTCACTGTCAGTGGTAGGGTTTCGCTGTATTGAATGAGTACCAATTCGGATGTCAGCAAATCTTTTATTCTTTGGAATGCAGCTTCTTCCCGGAGGCCCCAGGTCCAGGTAGCTGTCTTATCAAGTAGCCTATGCAGTGGCTCCGCTATTGTTGCCTTCTGCGGCAAAAATACATTATAAAAATTAATGAGTCCCAGAAATGCTTGTAGTTCTGTTTTGTTTTGTGGTCTGGGGGCTTCTTTTATAGCTTTTATTTTCTTTTCGGTGGGGTGAATTCCTTCTTTGTCTATTAGGTACCCCAGGAATTCGACTTTCTCAGTGGCTAGCTGGCATTTTTCTTTTTTTACTTTGAGTCCCGCCTCTTTAAATCTTTGTAGGACTTCCCTGAGGCGGCTTTCCAATTGGTTTTTGTCCTTAGCGGATACCAGCATGTCATCGAAGTAGGGCACCACCCCTTTGATTCCCTGTAATAGACATTCCATCAAGCTTTGGAATACCCCTGGGGCTACGCTGACTCCGAATTGCAATCTTTTGCATTTAAATGCCCCCCTGTGAGTCACAATGGTTTGTGCCTCCATTGTTTCGGAATCGACGGGCAATTGCTGGTATGCCTGAGCCAGGTTGAGTTTTGCGAAGACTTTTCCTCCCCCCAGTGAATGTAACAGATGTTGCACCACTGGAATGAGGTATGCGCTTTGTTGTAGTGTGTGGTTGAGGGTGGCCTTATAGTCTCTGCAGATTCGCACGGACCCATCTGTCTTAATCAGGGTCACAATTGGGGTTTCCCACCATGTGTGGTCTATTTGTTCCAGTACCCCTTGTTTGATGAGCTTATCCAATTGCTCATCGATCTTTGGTTTGAATGCGAAGGGGATTCGCCGTGCCTTTAACTGGATTGGTGCTATGTTTGGGTTCAAATTAAATGAAATAGGGGACCCTCGGTACTTGCCTAGCTTCTTGTCAAATACGTCCTGGAAGTCCTTCATCAGGCTCCCCTCCCAGTTTGCCTCGGTGACGCTGTTTATGCCGGTCACTTTGATACCCAGAGGTGCAAACCATTCTTGCCCCAACAGGCTTGGGTGATCCCTGTCCACTATTGTTAATGGGAGGATTTCTGAGTGTCCCTTGAACGTTATTTGAAAGTGTCTGACTCCAACTATGTGGATCCTGTTCCCCTGGTAGTCCTTCAAGGTCAGTCTTTGGTTCTCCAGTTCTCTTTGCCGTATGCTGGGTATTAGTTGTTTTATGGTGTCCCAGGATACCATAGACAGGTATGATCTGGAGTCCACTTCCATGTTGCACTGTTGGCCTACAATGTTGACCTGTACATGTACCTTTCAGGCATCTGTCGCGCTTGAATGCCCAATGGTAATTGTTTGGTTGGTCTCTTCCTTCCGGTAGGGTTCACTGGGCCACTTATTTCTGCTTTCGCGGCTCCAACAGCTCCCTGCCTGTCTGTCTCTGGTCCTGGGGGCAGGTGCTGTCTCATCACCTAGGGCTGTACCTCTTTTTATTTTGGCAGATTTTAGCAATGTGTCCCCGTTTCTCACAGTGCCGGCAAATAGCGTCTAGAAAACGGCACTCAGAGCAGGGGTGGTTTCCTCCACACCCAGCGCATTGGAAACCCGACTTAAGTTCTCTCCTTCCCTGTCTGTACCTTTCCGACTGGAGTCTATGTATTTCTTCCTCCTCGCCGTTGGTCTCAAATAAGGACTCAACGTCCTCGTGGTGCGTGGTAGTGGTGGTGGTCTTTTGGTTGCCCTCTGGCTTCCTCTCTCAGAGTTGGCTTATTTCTGCTGGTTTTTGCTGGGTCGCCGCATTCATTTTCTGCATGGTTGCTGCTGACTTCTTCGCGGCTTCAGCTGTGGTGGCCTTGGCGATGGCCTCGGTGACCATGATGTTTGGCCAGGTCAGTAGTCATCTCTGTAATGTGAGATCCCTCAGTCCTAGGACCAAACGGTCTCTCATGGCTTCGTCCATATTGAGAAACTCACATGCACCGCCAATGTCCCTCAGAGCCGCTATAAATTCCCCAACACTTTCACCTTCTCTCTGATCTCTTTTATAAAATTTGTGTCTCCAGATAAGGTTGGAGATGCCTGGTACATAATGGGCTCTCAGTAGTCGATCCAGCTCTGGCCACGCCATCTGTTTAACGTCCTGAGGTTTGGCCAATGCTTTGGCCATTTTGAACACTGTGGGCCCACAGTGTGTCAGGAACACGACTCTGTTCCTTTTATTGGTGATCCCTTGCAGGTCATTGCTCTCGAGGAACATGAGGAATTGGTCTATGTACGATTCCCAGTCCTCTGTCGTAGGGTCGAATGGTGCGGGTGGAGAGTTGCTGCCGGCCATCTTGTCGTTTGGTCAGTCCTTGTTCCTATGTGCTCGACTGGTCTCCTTTGTCTCAGTATCCCACCCTCGTTGCCAGTGTTAGATTGCAGGAAAGAGACTCGAGACCAGTGTGACTTTCAGCTCTTTATTTAGTTCCTAAAGTCTGTTTTAACCGCAGAGCCGCGGCAGCCTCTTTCATAGCCAATGACGGCTCTTTAAATCTCCCACCGATCCAGTGGGCCAATCACAAGGTGGTAATGTGAACCAATCAATGTAGCGTTTCTGAACCAATCACCAAGCAGTATTTGTGGTCCAATCAGAAGAGGGTATTTCAAGTATGTTAATATAGAACACATATAATATGCAATAATATGCCAAAGTTGCCCCTTTAATACAGCTAAAACCTTCTGTAATTATTTATCAGTTACTTTTATTGTGGTGGAGAAATTCTGACAATTCCTCCGTGGCAAATTGCTTCAGCTCAATAACATTGGAGCAATTTCTTGCACAAACTGCTGGTTTCACGTCCTGCCACATTTTTATATATGCGGACCTTGACTTGAATGATTTCTTCATCATTATAGACATGTTGGAAATCATTGCCTTGTTACATGATGCACATATACTTTAGTTTCAAGTGAATTTTATAGCAGTCCATTAGATTTCTTGTCTGAAATGTTCAATTCAAAACTGTATCTCTGGATCTGTGAGGCCCCAAAGGCTTTCAGGCTTTTTTGAACCTGATTGGTTTCAATTATTTTCCTACAGAGGCTTTTAGAAATTAATTTTGAATGGGGAATCTTCTAGAATCTGTGTAATGAAAACTTCCCTGAGAAGAAGGAAGCCAAAGTTTATGAGACTCAAACAGAGCTGAGCTCTCCCAAATCAGCCCTGGTTGTTTAAAGAATATGCTCACATAACTGGTCTTAGTTATCTTTCTATTGAATTCACTGAATTAGGGGATTGATTACTTTTTTCACACAAGCACAATGAGAAGAGTTATTTATTGATAAAATAAACACAACAAATCTCAAAGTTTTCAGATTGATATTCAGATTTCCTTTATGCATCAGTTGAGTCATTGTGCAAATTGATTCATGTCAAATTCTGTTTGCGTGGCACAGATATGTGAACATATAGAAAACCTGCAAGTGGGAAAATAATTTTGACAGAATTATAAATTCAAAAATAGATTAATGGTCTTACTGAGTGCTGGTTTACTGTAATACATACAGTTTGCTGGAACCAATTGTGCACTGCTGCATATTGGAAAGAAACTCTTGCCTAGGGCAGGGTTGGAAAATTTCCAACAGTCTCACTTCAGATCATGCCAGATCTTGTATGCAACTACTAAGGCCCAACTCAAATTTCCATCTTCTGACATGAAACACAAATTGAGAAATTAATTTTATTCAAGAGGACAAGAGTGATTCTTTGGAATCCAGGAAACACATCTTGGTGTTTCCTAAGTATAAGCTTATTGTTAAAAGTCTAACTAGTTGATGATTTGGAAATTGACTAGAAGGACAGGACTACTGCAAAGAGGGTACGTCGTCTACCCTTATTACAAACAAGATCTGACCCTAATTAAGTGCAGCAATTATCATGAAAATATGCCAGTTTGGCAAATGCGCAAAATTTGATTATGTAACTCTGGGGATATTGACAGTTGTAAGGGTAAGGATCAGTCATAAGTCAGTTTTTTAAAGTGCCATTGTAACTTTGAACGATTGTTGTAAATTGAGGGCTACCTGTAGTAACCGTATAACTTCATTAACTGTTCCTCATTTCCAAGTTAATATTTTTTAAAAATTAAATGGGATCTATGTCTGTCCCTCATATGCCTTTTCCTTATAGATTGTATCTTTAATGGGCAAAGATCAATTTTACTCTGATTAAAATTGGAAAGCTGGTTTATTTCCCCAGAAAATGCTGTACCTACAGAAGTCTTTCAAATTCAAATGGAAAGGGAAAACAAAAAACAAAATAAAAAATTGAGCTACAAGACTAAATTAGTTAAAAGGTAAAACCCATTTCCACGGGCATGTTCTGCCAGGCTGCAAGCAAAATATTACTGATTCGTTGTTGAGAAACTACTCTCATTTCAGCCATTCCAGTTAAGATGACATACTCTTAACTGAAATGCCAGTGTAGATCTTGGTTGCAAATAAATGAACTTTTAAGCATTCAGAGCTAGGATGAGATGGCCATGTATTTTTCTTTACTGAAATTAGTTTCCAGTGCAGTTCTTCTGCTTTGGTTAAATGTTTTCAGAGTAAGTTTTTTTGATAAACTTATTTAAGCCCTGAACTAAAATTTACAAGACTTTCATCTTCTGTCTCCCAATGAGGCTTTCCTATCAAAAAATATTTTTTCTTCTAAAATGAAGGGTTTTTTTTACAACTTTTGTTGCTGATGAGTTATCAGATAGTCCTTTGCCTGCCTTAGATGACTGGTGCATGTATTGTGTTTCTTTTTTTCCATAGAAGGCAGGCCATGTGCTTGTTGATAAAGATCTGACTTTTTTCTTGTCTGGTAACATTAGTGGAAGAGCTTTGGCTCCAGCCTGAGGATTCCACAAAATGATGTATGTTTTCAAAACATGATTGCTTTGACTTCTAACTTAACTTCATTTGATGTCTTCTGAAACCAGAAAACAATTGAAAATAATTCTAATCCAATTCAGGCTGTAATGGGATCAGAGTCATTTTTGCTCTGATCTCTGATCAAGGGCTTTTCAGCTCTTCAATCTTCTAACTTCCTTGACATACACTTATTTCTCTGAATCTCAAGTTGCAGTGAATATTATGGCCATGATCTTCCTTTGTTTATCATCAATAAGTGTATTTCCCCTCCCTTTCTTGTGGCTTTACTGGCATAAGAATAAAAATTAGTCAGCTACTTTTAGCATGAACTGAATTTTATAAATAGTCTCCCAATTGCCTATGATAGAGCAGAATTAAAAATGATATAGCCAATTGATTATATTATATTATATATTCTATTAATATATAAGTTTAAAAATTTTCCCAAACCATTTCCAGATGCATTTTATTTGTTCATTTTTATTTGTTTATCAAGCATGTATGAGAAAACAAGTATAAGTATGAATATAACTTATAAACATATAAGTATAAACAGGTATAAGTATATACATAATAAATGAATACAAATACATGGATAAATGGGAACAGTAGGACAGGGACAATGGGCACGCTGATGCACATATGCACGCCCCCTGAAAGACCTCTTAGGAATGGAGTGAGGTCCATGATAGACAGTTTAAGTTTAAAGTTTTGGGGGTTTGAGGATATAACAACAGAATCAGGTAGTGAGTTCCAGGCATTGACCACTCTGTTGCTGAAATTGTATTTTCTCCAATCGAGTTTAGAGCTGTTTATTTTGAGTTTGTATCTATTGTTTGTCCATGTGTTATTGTGGTTGAAGTAGTCGTTGAGAGTTAGGACGTTGTAGCAAACAATTTTGTATTTTAGAACCACAACTCCTAGAATTCCAAATCTAAATCTGGTTTAAAGATCAGGAATATTAAAAAAATCTAACACCTGGTCAGCAACTAAGTCCACCTTTGAAAAGTTAGTTGTATTTCAGTATATAGTTATTATTTTAAAATATTTTAAAAATAGGAGTATGATGGCTCAGCAGTTAAAGATACTGAGCTTATCAGCTGGGATAGCCCAGATTCAAGATCTGAACACTGCATGACAGTGAGTTCTCGTTACTTCCCCCAACTCCTGCCCACCTAGTAGTTCAAAAGCATACAAATGTGAGTAAATAAATAGGTACCACTTTGATGGGATGGTAACAGCGTTCTTTGTGCCTCCGTGGAAATGAGTGGACAGGAGAAGCTTTATACCTTTTAAAAAAATATGCATCTTGACAAATTCTTCCCAAATATATTCACTTCTGATTCCAACATTCTTGGCATATGTAGCTCAAAACTTTAATCCCATATATGGGAAGTCATTAGCTTGGGAGATACTGATGTTTAGACTTGGAAACTAACACAATTTAATATACGCCTACAGGGCTCTAGCAATGACTATCCTAGGAAGAAAGTTGGAACAGGGCCATATCTGGAGTTGGAAGACTCATAAGCAGCAATGACACATAATCTGCCGAATGGGTCTTTGGATCAACTGATTACAAGGTAGATGAGTTCCTTCTGTTCCTGTTTCTGAAAAGGGATTTTTTTAGGATGAAAAGACTTCTCTGTGAATGTTATTATAGCCTCTGTTTTAGGAAAACACAAACCATTTTTTTTTGCGCAATAAAAACCAAAAGCAACTGTTTGGGTGCTTTAACTAATCCTTCATAATAATCAGTGGCAGGTAGCATGCTGCTTTCAAAATGACAATTATAACATTCAAAATTATCACTTTTATGTTCCTCTCAAGGAAGAGGCAAAATGTATTGTTTGTGGGTGGCAAAACCCTGTAATAAAAATATAGGCAACTGATATTTGACTTTATTTTGCAGGGGAACAAAGGGAGAAAAAAAAATGACACTCTTTTATTTCTATGTATGTATGAAGATGCTTCTTGGAAATATATGATTGAAATGTAGGACCCTTCTGATGCTTACAGCAAATTTAGTTGTGAGAGAAAACTGTGGCCAGTTGAAGCTTGGCCATCATTCATTGGGAAAAGCAGAGAGGAAACCCAGCTGAAAGAGATGAATAGGATTTACATTTCAGTGAGAAACATATTCTTGATGTGTGAAAAATCTATTGTGTAAATCTATTTTACTATTAATTTTTGATTCCATCATTTTTCTCCAATGAAGTGAGAAATAGTTTCAGAGACTAGACAACATAGTACTATTAAAAAGCGCATAATGTCCAGGGATGGGATCCAACAGAACTACCAGTTCGGTCATTTACGATGTGCTTCCCTGCATGCTGCCAGCGTGCGCCTGTAAATCGTCATCAGCACACTGCGTGCAGAGAAGCAGCCTTTCAAAAAGCCCTTTTTTCTTGCTTTTTTAACTACAGCTGTGTCTCGCACGGCAGCTGAAGTTGAAATAATCAGGAAACAAAGGTCAGGTAAGAGCCTGGTGGGAAAAACATCAGCAGACATAGGTGGGAAAAACATCAGCAAACATAGAACCAGTTCTATGTCTGCTGCTCTTCAGAGCTAGTGGTTCTACAGAGCCAGACAGAACCGGTAGAATCTCACCCCTGATATTAATGTCTCATTTTAGGTCTGCAATATGATTTTGAAATTCTGATTTTCCTAACCTATAAGAATATTAAAAACATTCCAATAAACACACAATTTTAAAAGGATATAAAATCAAAACTCTCTTGCAGAGATTACCGTGAAAGGCCTAAATTCAGGCTCAACCCATGAAGTAGACAGATAAACAGACAGATATAAAAAGATATGTAGACTAGTCAGTCATAAATTTTCTTATCTCTTTGGATCATATTACAGAATGTAATTTGTAGAACTGTTTTATGGATCCAGTAGGAAGAAGTAAACAGCTTTTTGTTCGTGGAATTATTTAAATATTATTTTTGCATATTTCTTTACAAGATTTGCTTATTATCCGCAACAATTACCATTTTACTGTCATTTAATGCAATAACACTTTCAATACTTTTTTCATAATTTAGATATGCTATTCCAACCAGTTTATATATTTTATATACCCCAACCACAGAATCATCAGAGAAGCCATAGAGATTGAAAAAAGACCTGAAAGCATGAATAGAAGAGATGATTCCACCAGACTGTCAATCATTTGGAAGCCTGCACTCTCAAATAGAAAGATCTCCATGCCACAAGCCAGGCAAACACCTGGGCAAAAACAGACTCCCTCTGATAGCTCCAACCCAAACACCCCCCCACCAGGCACCCAGGTGAAACCCAGCTTG